>OY728163.1:1697330295-1697603960 GCA_963277665.1 Viscum album
ATGATGTGTCAAATTACCGACATCTTGGGCGATGTGATTTTTCTGAATTAATTATTTAACATCTAGTAATGAATTCATTTTTATGGTTTAACAAGGTTATAATATATGTATTATGTCTTATCCATGGTTCTGTAATTCTATATACCAATGGTTTTAATTTATAAAACAAAATGAGGTCGTTATTATCATAGAACCACTAAAATGATCTAAATGAACATGATTAATGTTTTTACTTATGAATCATCCTCATACAAAACATCAAAATGATAAATGGAAAAATTTTGGGTCCTAGAAATATGTAAATACCTTTCTATTCCAATTCTTATCTTTCACTTCCAATCGAAAAGAATATCTATCATCAACCAGTCATGGAAATCATGTAAAGAAACGTATCCAAAATAATGAAAGGAACAAAGTAATAACAATTTAAGGGTGAAATTATGTAATGAAATGATAATATATTATGTTATAAAGATGGATATGTTTATTTAATATATTAATAACACTCTTTTAACCATTATACACGAGGTTTAAACATGTTTTAAGTATGACAAACCCAAGGTAAGGGAATTCTTAACCTAATTTCCATTCTTTGGGGTAACCTTATTATTTATTAATTATATGGTATTCAGATTATTTGCATGAAGAATTTTTTAATATATTATTCTTCAAATTGTTTATTTATAGTGTATACACATAACCATTCCTTTATATTAATTCTCACTCTAATTACATTTAAGGGACATTCCTTTTAAAATTATTTTAAAACCATCTTTAATAAATTTCAGATGGGTTGTTTTTTATATGTATCGATTGAGTAGTTTCCACAAATTTAAAGATACTTTATTACCATGATATGTTACTTGTACAATATTTATGTTGGTTTTATCCTATTTTAGCTCATGATATGTTGGGTTGAGACCCTTTATAGCTCCAGATATATTGGGTTGAGCCCATAATAACACAAGATATGGAAAGTGAGCCCCATCATTACTCTCCAATGCATTGGGTAATCCATAGATGTATGTTGAACAAAAGGTTATTACATGTGTAAGGTTGAATGTAATATTTATCTGGTAAATATTTCCCAAAGAAACAACATGTGTATTATGCATTTGAGTTTTTATGATATGGGTTTCATTGGTTTTTATGTTATCTCTTGACTAACGTTTTCTATATTTTTATCCCTTAGTGAGTTTTATACTCATCACAAGTTTTTTAAATTTTTTTCACAAGATATATGGATGGGTAAGAGAAATAAGTGATTAGTTATGTTTGATATGGAGTTTTGTCAAAAAATCATGCTTTATGTTTTAATGTTTAATATTTTGAAAAAAAAGAAATTGTTTTTAATAATATCCTCTTGTTTAATTATGGTATGTTATGTATGTATGGTATTATAATTCTCTAAAACTATAATCTAAAAAAGATCCTCAATGTGTAATAATGTATATTCTTAACTAAAATTCATTATTAACTAACATTTTAAGGTTGGGTCTTTACCGTTGGTATTAGAGGATGGTTTAGATAACATTATGGGTTGGGATCATATTTAAAGAATACCATCACGGATTTATAACCTATGATAATTGTAAATGTTATATCATTTAAGGGTTACCATGTTGCTTCATTTATGTCATGTTTGTATATAATGGTTTTCTTTATAATAAATAAGGAAGATACAGTTGGAAGGCACCAAGAGGCTGATGACTCTCTGAATCTGCAGCCCAAAATGGTGGGAATCATAACTGAGCAATTTGTGACAGTAATGGCTCAGTTTATTAAAGTATTAATGCGGGGGTGGTATCCTTTCTAGAGTGGAAAATGATAAACTCTGAAGAAACATGTATTTTGTGGGGAATTGTATGAGGAAATATCCTCCAAAATATAGTGGAACCACATATCTAGTGATAACTGAAAGATTGATCAATGATCTAGAAAAGATATTTGATGTTATAGGATATTTGTAACATCGAAATATAACACTATACATTTATCATTTTTAAGGTGAAGCTGATCAATAGTGGTATCTTGTTATGAATACGAGAGGAATAAATGATCTTGATAGTTTGGAATGCGATTATTTTAAGTGTCTTTTTATGGAAATATATTTTCTCAAAATTGTTTGACTAGTAATGGAGAATCAATTAATGGAACTGAAGTAGAAAGATAATGATTATGTGGAATCATATTAAGCCAATTTTACAAGAATATCTTTGTATATACCAGATTTTACTTGGGATTTTGAATGTAAAATTAATATATTTTACTATGTTTTGAAACCATTTTTGTGAAGATCTTTGGCTTCATGTGATTTTAAAAGTTATGAGAAGCTAGTTAGTGTTGCTAAAAATGTTTAGATAGGGTTTTTTAAAACATATGTTCCTCAGGATGATAAGAATAAGAAGTGGTTAGGATGGTAAGAAATGGGAAATAACTCATCAAAGAAGTTTGGAATTAAGAAAATGAATTTCCCTTCATGTGAAAAGTTTGGTAAAAGGCATCTTGGTGAATTTTATGTAAATTCTGGGAAATGCTACCAATGTGGAATGATTGGACACATGCCTCTTGAGTGAAATTAAAATGATAAGAAAATTAATGAGAAGATGATGTTGAGATGATTTAAATATTAGGAATTGGGTCATTTTGCTAATATTTCTTTAAAACTAGTTACTTAATAATGAATCAACAAGATAAGAAACAAAAAGAACTATCTAGATTAATGATGTAATCACAGTTAATGAATACCTGGATTTTTTCCTAGATGATTTTCCTGATGTTATTCCTAATTGAGAGTTTGACTTTACTATTAACTTAGTTCATGATGCTAAGCCAATTCTTAAACCTCCTTATCTAATGGCCCAAATGGATCTACTGGAATTAAAAAAGTAGTTGCATGAATTATCACATAAATGCTTCATTCGACCAAGAACATCACCTTGGGGTACTCCTGTCTTGTTTGTTAAGAAAAAAGATGGTTCAATGAGACTTTTCATCGATTATAGAGCCTTGAATAACATTATTGTTAAAAACATATATTCTTTTCCTCTTATCGATGATTTTTTTGATCAGCTTTAGGGAACACATTATTTTTTCAAAGGTTGACTTGAGGTCAGGGTACCATCAGTTGAAAGTAAAGGATGAAGAGAACCCGAAGACTGTTTTCCATACTAAATATTTTCATTATGAATGTGTAGTTATGCCATTTCGGATAACTAATGAAAATAATATATTCATGGATCTTATGAATAGAATATTTCATTAGTTCTTGGATATGTTTGTGGTGGTGATTATTGATGACATTATGATATATTCAATAAGTAAAGAGGAGAATGAAAAAAATCAATGGGTTTTTTGGAGAACTTTAAATGAAAATAAACTGTATTGAAAATTAAGAAAATGTGATTTTTTGTTGAAACAAATTTATTTTCATGGGAAAATTGTAAATAAAGATGGAATAACAGTTAATCCTACCAAAAAAGTGGTTAATGAATGGAAAACACCATCAAATGATACAGAGATTCGTAGTTTTTAGGGATAAATATGTTATTACCAACAGTTTGTAAAAAACTCTACACGGTTATCTAGCCCACTATCTAAGTTAACATGAAAAGGGGGTTTTGGACCGAATAATGTGATGCTTGTTTTTAGGAAATGAAGAATATATTGGTGAATGATCTAATTTTGTCTTTGTATTCCTAAAATGGGGAGTTTTTCATCAATAATGATGCTTCATTAAAGGGACATAGATGTGTTCTAATGTAGAATGACTTGGTAATTGCATATGCTTTAAGACAACTAATACATCATGTATTAAAATATCCCACACATGATATGGTATTGGAATCTGTTGTTTTTTGGTTTGAAAATTTGTAGGCACCACTTATATGGATCCAAATGTCAAATGTATATCGACCATAAAAGTCTGATGTATACATTCACTCAAAATAAATAAAACATGAGGCAGAGAAGATGGATGGAACTTTGATTGGATTATGATTGCATGATCAATTAGCATCCAAGAAAATAAAACAAGGTAGAAAATTAATTGAGTCGAAAACATCATTCATCATTAACCATATTACATTTGGAACATGATCCCTTGATTAATAATTTGATGAATTTTGGATTTGAATTTGTCCGTTCTAGGAATAAATTTGTTTTGTTTCAGGATTAAATGCAGTCATCATTATCATACTGAATTAATCTAGTTTATAAGGAAGACTATGAGCTATAGAAAAAGATAGAATTGTTTAAAATGGGTAAGCTGCCAGTATTTAATGTTGACAAAGATTTTGTTTTAGGATTTGGAAAAAATAGTGTGTTCTTGGTGATTTCTAGTTGAAGAAATACTGGTTGTGTGAAGCTCATAGTTTCCCATTTATAGTTCATATTGGACATACTAAGATGTATAAGGACCTTGGGGAATATCACTCATGGGTTGGAATGAAAAGGGATATTGCAGAATTTACTTTGAAATGATTGACATGTCAACAGGTTAAAGTAGACAGGTAGTTACCGAAGGGGATGATTTGGCCTTTTCCATTGCTAGAGTGCAAATGTGAGAATATATCCACATACATCATGGTGTGACTACCTAAGACTTATCGATGTAACAATTCAATTTGAGTAATTGTTGATCGGCTGGAAAAAATATTCACATATTCTTTCTATTTGAGATATAGTGTATTTGGATAAGCTCTCTCAACTGTACGTCAAAGAGATTGTTAGGTTATCTTGACTTCCACATTCCATTGTATCTGATCTATATCCTAAGATTACTTATATATTTTTGGAATGGACTTAATAATTCATTAGACACATAAATAAATTTCATTACAACCTATCATCATCAATCAGATGGTAGTCAAAATGAACAATTCTGACTTTAGAGGACAAGCCTCGAGCTTGTTCATGAGACTACAAGGGAAGTTAGGATAACCATATTTCTTTAGTTGAGTTTAGTTATTATAATAATTTTCATTATAGTATACAAATGGATCTTTTTTAGGCTTTGAATGGGAAGCAGTGTGGAACTCCTACATTTTTGAATGATGTTGGGGAAATGAAGTAGATGAGACCATAATTAGTAGAGGAAGTGGATGGGAATGTGAAGATGATCTAGCAGCACATGGGGATTGCTCAGACCAGGCAGAAAATATATGCAAATTACAGAAGGAAAGACTTCTTCTTCGAAGTAGGTGACCATGTTTTCCTTAAAATCATTCCTTATAAATGTGTGATGTGTTTTGGTAAGAATGGGAATCTATGTCTGCAGTTCTTCAATCCTTTTGAAATCTCTAAGAATGTTGATCCAGTTGTATACCAAGTATCTATTCATCCATGTTTATCTCAGGTACCTAAGGATTTTCATGTTTTTATGTTTATAATGTATGTTCCAGATTCATCACATGACTTCAGTACAAAAGTAGTTCAATAAGAAAAGAACATTTTTAGGACGAGAAACTAGTTTAGATTCTTAGTCAAAAGGAACAAGTATTGCAGAATAAAGTAATCCACCAGGTAAAGGTTTTGTTGAGAGACCACATTGTCAAAGAATCAACATGAGAATCTGAAAATGATATGAGGGAAATGTACCCTCACTTGTTTAATGCGTAAATAAAATTGTGAGGACAAAATTTCAAGAAGGTGGGGATAATTAAACACACTAATGTTTAAAATAAATAACTAAAATGCATGAAACCTTGTTTATGTAGATAATTATAACTGTCCTTTAAACATAAATTTTCAGCTTCTATTTTTGAATTTTGAAAAAAAATTATCTTCAATTGTGTTTAGTTAGTTATTTGGAGTCTGATGGAACCAACATGTTTTATTGGTAAATAATAACATATCATTGTGAATACTAATATGAACAGTAATATGACCCTAATGAATAGTTAATTTTATTATTATATTATTTTATTAATTCTTTAAGATAATGACATATTGGTTAATTTTTCAATGTGATATAAAGCAGTTATATAATTTAAATTGTCAACTTTGTAATTAATTTTGATTTTATTTAAAAATTAAAATAATAATATTTAGAAAATTAATTTCAAAAAATGGAGTTTATTTTTGAATTCTAAATGTCGAAAAATGGTAGGAGTAATGTTTTGGTATTTTTCTAATACAATTGATTTTTATTGAATAGTAAAAATACAGTTTTGAGTTTCGGTGTTTTAATGACATCATTAATGATGTAATAATGATGTAAGAAATATTTTCGACTTTGGTACAATAAAATAAGTTTTTAGGTGTCTCATGTAGATAATAGCATGGAAAAGCCCATGGTTTTGCAAATACCACTAATGAGGGGTCCCTTGGAAATTATTAAAATATTCCCTCACTTTTGCTATAAATACCAACCCATTACTTCATTAAATTTATTCCAAATTCTTCATCAATGAAGCTCTGACAACCTTACCTCCAAATTAGTACTCTCATTATTTCATCAAGCCCCCGAGGTCCCCTCCTTCATGTTCTATGTATTACACTTGAAGGTATGAAAATTCTCAACTTCTTTCGTTTTCCAATCATGTCTTCTTTTATGTGGTATAGAATTTAAAAATCCATACAATGTTCATATTTTCATCTTATACATTCTTTATTATGTATTGTGATTCATCTATGGATGGGTGACACTTCTGTCCTCTCTTTTTAATGTTTTCTAAAACCATGTTGCATAGTTGTTAGGCAACCAAATTTTTGTAAGGGACTTCAGAACTATTCTTTTATTTTTAGTTCCATTCTTTTCTTATTCGTTCCCCATATCAACTTATCCAAGAGGATTGAATGCTCCATAAATCATATATATTCTTTATTTTCTCATTTTAATGGAAAATTCATCATCATTATTCTTCCCCTGTACCTCTTATTGAAGGAATACAAACATTTTCTGTGATGTGTCGAATTACCAACATCATGGATGATGTGATTTATTTTTACTTTAATTCATTCTTGTCAGGTCATGAAACCATTTTTATGGTTGAACTGGGTTATATTATATCTATTATGTCTCATTCATGGTTCTATACTGATTTTTTACACATGTTATTAATTAATAAAACAAAATGAGGTCGTTATTTCAAAGAACCACTATAATGATCTAAACGATCATCATTATTGTTTTAACTTAAGAACCATCCTCATTAAAACATCAGATTTATAAATAGTATAATTTATGTTACTGGATATTTTTAAATAACTTTAAATTCTAATTTTGGTGTTTCACTTCAAATTTCCATGAATATCCATCATGAACCAGTCATGGAAATCATGTAAAAGAATACACCCAAAACAATGCAAGAAAAAATACTAACAATTAATTCGTGAAATGATGTAATGAAATTATCATATAAGATATTATAGAGGTGGATATGTTTCTGTAAGATATTAATAACACTATTTTACCCATTATACATTTGTTTTAAAAAAATTTGAAGTAAAACAAACCTGAGGTAAGGGAATTCATAACCCAATTTCAATTAATTGGGTTAACCTTCTTCTTTATTCATTATATAGTATTAAAATTATTGGTGTGAAAAATTTTTGTATATATTTTGTTTCAATATGTGTATTTACAGTGTATTCACATATCAATTTCCTTATATTAATTCTCACTCCAATTATATTTATGGGACCTTCCATTTAAAATTATTTTAAAACTCTCTTTAATAAATTTCAAAAGGATTGTTTTTTATGTGTATGGAATGTGTAGTTTCTCCTGATTTCATTATACTTTATTATAATGATATGTTCCTTGGACATTATTTATGTTGGTTTGAGCCCATTATATCTCAATATATGTTAGGTTGATCACCTTTATAGCTCAAGATATGCTACGTTGAGCCCATTATAGCTCAAGTTATGACGAGTGAGCCCCATTATACCTCTCCAATGCATTGGGTACTTTAGAGATGGAATTAAAAAAAAGGTTATTCTATATGTAAGTGTGAATGTAATATTGATATGGTAAATATTTACCAAGGGAACAACATGATTATTCAATGCATTCAAGTATTTATGATATGGGTTTTATTAGATTTTATGTTATATCTTGAGTAACATTTTTTATATTTATATCCCTTACTGAGTAATATAGTCATGCCATTTTTTAAAATTATTTTCATAGGATTTATTGATTGGTAAGTGAAATAAAGGATTTGTGATGTTTGATATGTATTACTGTCAAATATATCATGCTTTATGTTTTAATGTTTAATATTTTGAAAAAAATGAATATGTTTTTAGTAGTATCTTCTTGTAGGATTGTGGTATGTTATGTATGCATGTTAATCTAACTCTCTAAAACTATAAACTAAAAAAGACTATAATTGTTTAATAATGTATATTCTTTACTAAAATTCAATATTATGTTATGTTATAAGGTCGAGTCCTTATACAATCAGTTATTATTCCATCACGAATTAACTGATTCATTAACACATGTTCCAACAACAGAAAACCTAATAAACAATATTCTCAATTTGTCACAAATTAATTAAATAAATATCATAACATTCCATTAATAATTTTATTAACAGGAATCAACATGATTTAGGTTCATCAATAAATTTAGTTAAACATGTATATCTGCATCAATATGATTATTGAGAAATTATAATTATAATCGGCTTCATGAAGATAAATCATTAAATAGTTAGATAATTAATTATAAATTATTTATCGATTTAGGTTATTTACTAATTTATAACAAGATTTACATGGTAACCAATCAAGGCATAATTATCAAAATATCTAGAAAATTAAGAGGGAAAACATTATCACAATAAAAAGAGACTACATATGATTGATAACAATTATTTAATCTTGTTAAAGTAATCATTATATAAATTTCATTATGATCCAAAAGGATAAATCCTTATATCTATACGCTTGTATGTAAATTACTACAGTAGTAAAAAATCCCCTATCGTTAAAGGTCACTAACGTTCTTCCCATGATAACAGACTATGGAATGGATCCTGATCACATATCCTGTAATGACTATATCAACCCAATGACGTCGCAGCACAATCTCATCTTCCAAATACCATAATAATTCCATTATAAACATAGAGATTAGGTTCTATGACAAGGAAATGATAACTAGAGGGAAAAAATTTAACATTTCCTTTTTTTCCGAAACATGGCACATGCATGAAGTAGGAAGAAACTCTAGGGAAAACACGATATAAGGTCTATAACATAATACATGAATCACTGTGAAAGAATGGTTCTAGGTGCCTCAAACTAAGAGAAAGGAGAAGGAATGAATAAAGTGAGGTACCCCATATTAGAATGATTAGATCTAATACTCAGGGAATATGATTTTTTTTGAATTTCCATTATAGTTGGATCACAAAAAAACCATGTTGTTTGACAAACTAAAATTCCTTGGACTCTTAGGGATTTAAATATATGAATCATATCCATTTAAATTGATTTAAAAATACATAAATACGATATAATAAATACGTCACGTCAAAAATATATATCCTAAAATAAATACTAGAAAACTAGAAAAAAGAAAAACTATGGGAAATGAATCACTGTTATGTGAGTCATTGGTGTGGTTCACCGATCTGTGAGCTACCAGTGAGATCCACTAGTGAGACACACTGTTCGTTGAGCTACCATTACAAATAACTGTAATGACTAACTAGTATGACTCCTGGTCTTGACTCGTCATTCTGACTCACCGATCATGACTCACCATTTCTACTCATCAATATTAACCCACCATTGCGAGCTACTGGTGTGAGTCATTGTTTCCAGCTATTAGTGTGAGTCACCATTTTTTTTACCGAGGTGACCAAATAATGAGAGTTTCTATTATCAGCTACTAGTGTGAGACACTATTACAACCTACCAATCTGATTCTCTTTTGTGACTCACCACCAAAACCAAAAATCATCAACCAACCATTAGAGAACTTAAGAAACTAGAAATTTTGAAAATAGTTGGAATATTTTGATTTGATCTCCCAGAACACCTCAAACAAAAAAAATTCACCAAGGAATAGACCAGAGAGGACTAAACCATTCCATAAAATACCTCTCAAACTATTCTCATCCTCGTGAATCTGAACCCCTAGAGAAGAAATATAAAAGGGGTTGTCTAAATGGGCACCATGCGAGATACCTCTCAAGGATCTCTCCACCAAAGAAGCTCAATCGCTTCATCTAAAGATCAATGAAAAACCCTGAGAAAAAACAACCAACTCCAAAAAACACTTCCAGGGGAGATACATATCAAAAGAGAGATACAACTATTACAAGAAACAATATAAATCCATCTCATAAACAAATAGGGTTTACAACCACCAAAAAAATAACATTGCAAAAGAATAGCTAAACGTCATACAACTCGAGGTACTGAGTGCGTATTTACGACTCATGTTCCAAGGTATTGTCCTCCACACCACGATGCCTCTAAAATATGTTAACTAAAGAGATATCATGAAAAATAAACACCTTCTCTTAATGGTGTTGGATCTCCATAGGTCAACCCTTAAGGGTCGCATCCTCATCCACATCGATCTCACACTAATGGATGATATGGTAGTCACCATGAAGATAACGATGGAGTTGCAACACATGGAAAAAATAATGTATCTGGATCATCTATGGGGGATGTGCTATATGGTACACCATGAACACAACATTAGTCAACACCTCAAAGGATCCAAAATATAGGGGATAAAGCATACTAACATGACCGAATCTTTACTAACCTTAATGGGGTGTCACCTTCAGAAACACGTGATCCCCAACAAAAAACTCTTATTGTATCCTCCTATGATTGGAATAATATTTCTAATGACCATGAATTGATTTCTCCCACTCAAAATCTTCCAAACCATGCACTGCACTGCTACGTGACTTCTTTCTCAGTGTATCACAAAAAACATCCCCCTTTCCCGGTGCATACGAAATTTTGATGCCGTAATCCTGTAAAAACTCAATTTGTAGACAATGATGATAGTTAAAATAATGTTTAGTGAAAACATATCTCAGGATGTTATGATCTGTGAAGACCAAAGAACACATGCTAATGAGGTAATGTCTCTAAAACATCAGATAAACCACTACAGCCACCATCTAAAGATAGTATGTGGAATAGTTACGTTTGTGTGGATGCAACTTCCGAGACCAATAAGAAATGACTGATCTCTGCTGCATCAGAACATATCCCAACCCCATATGCGAGGCATCATAGAAAACCATAACCTAAAATCCTATAATTGGTAAAAAAATTTGGATTACTGACCATCATCTCTTTTAAATACATTAATGCTTCTTCATATTGATCAGTCCACATGAACACCATATTATTTACGATAAATTTTGTCTAAGTAGTCACAACATTAGAGAAATATGCTAACACCCTCATATAATAGTCTATAAGAAAAATTAAGTTTCTCACCTCTACCTTAATCTTGGGGGATTCCCAAGACACAACTGATTTTACCTTTAATGGACCCATAACTACTCCCTAATGGGATAAAATATACCCAAATAAATGACTTCTCAAGCCCAAAAATCACACTTCGATAACTTCCCCAACAACTTCTCATGGTAATGATATTCTGAAACCACACAAAAATGTTCGACATATTCCTCCTTATATGTTGAGTATATAAAGATTTTATTGATAAAATCACCAAAAATATATCAAGTAACTCACAAAACAAAGCATTTATTTACCCCATAATCAAAACTGGAGCATTTATCACACTGAACAACATCACAACACACTCATAATTCCCATGAAGACAACAAAATTCACACCCTGGGACATCCTCTGCCTTCACAAGCATATGATGATATCCTAACTACCAATCGATCACTGAGAACCAAATTGTTTCCTTCAAATAATCGAATAAATTGTTAATCCATATAAGAGGATAGTGTTAATTCTTTGTCACTCATTTAAAACCATGATAATTGACACATTAAGAAAAACATCCTTCATCCTTCTTCATGAAAAACCCGGTGCACCCCATGGTGACATAATTAGGTGATAAAAACTACACCAAAATAGATCATCGAGTTTTATACACATCTCTTAACTTTGAAGGCACCATATTATACGTAAAATTTGATAAAGGAAACATTCAAGTATGTAACTTAATCCTAAAAATGATCTCCCATTGAGGGGGTAACACTAAAACTTTTTTTGGAAAGACATTTGGTATATTATTCCATGACCTAGGGGATTTTTGACTATTGAACCTTCAATGAGCTCAACATTAGATCAGTCATCAATGATGAATGGGTCATAAGATTCCTCTAAACCATCTGAGGTTCTCACTCACCAAAAATCACTATTGGATCTTCATCATCATCTAAGTACACCTCCTTCATCTGGAGGTAATCTATGATATCATGCACTGAATACAAAAAATACATGCTGATAATGAAATCATATGATTGTATCTATAAACATAAGAAACCTCCCCAAAGCAGTGCTTCCCCAGTACTAGCTCACAGTGTGTACATGCTTAAAACATGTCATATCAACCTTCTATTGGCATAGTCAATGCCAAGGGAACTAGACGTTTCTCTACATCAAGACCAAATGAATAGAAAAACACATTTTATATGAAAGAGTGCATCACTCCTGGATCAAAAAAATCCTAAACATAGGTAGAAATCAAGAAAAAAGTACCTCAAACGACGTTTGGATCCCCTAGCACTAGCAATGCTAAAGCATGAAGCTGACCCCGACCTTGTCCATGACCACTCTAGACCTACATATGACCACCTCCACAATCGCGCTCTACTCTATCTAGATGGGGAGAATCTATGGGATTTCATATTCCTACCCCATGTTCCCTCTACTAATCCCAAACTAGAGAACCCTACTACTGCTACCTCAATTAGAACTTCCAATGAGGTGGAACCTGAAGAGGAATGACTGGAACACACTGAAAAATATAAAAGTTCAGTCACTGTCACTACTAATGACCTAAGGATCCATAATAAAATCAAGAAACTAATCCATTGGTATAGGATTTAGATCCACCACCCTATAGAAACGAGATACTGAGTGATGGGACCTACCCCATGCTGATCAGAAACTCATATACTGTAAAAACTAGGAACCCCAGACAATAGCTCTTATTCTTGAGAAATCCTGATGAATCCCATCTTATGAAGAATACATTTAGATAACATCATCTCGATGACCTCTGGCCATTCCAGCACCTCTAGGCATGTCATTAGTATAAATGGGGTGAACTTGCACTAGATATTTGGGTGTAAAGCCTCTTTCAAATTCCTCACTATACTCTCCTCATCTAGAAACAGATCTGAAGCATATTATAAATGTTTTTTTGAAAGGATCATAAACACTCGCTCATTGGATATTCCCAATCAAAGAGGAAGTAGTTATTGATGACTGGCTTCCTTTATGATTAAATAAAAAAATTGGCCATGAAATGGTCTCTAAACTTCTCTTACATGACCTCCAACTCTTCAAGATCACCGAAGAACTTGTACTGCTACTGCCTCACTACCCCATGCAACAACTTCACAACCAATGTTACGATGTTTTCTTTCTGAGAATAGATCGAACTGAAGGCTATATTAATCTCTTCCAACCAGTATTTCCTGAATGCATCTGAAACAAAGCCCTTGTACTTCTTGTTGACTCTGTCACTGCATCTCTCAAAGGGTCCTCCTCCAAGTGCCATCATCGTCAACCTCTACTATAAGGTGATCTACTGGAGAAACCTGCTGAACATTTTCCATATGAACCTAGTCATAACATCGACCTAGAGAGATACCAAAAAATGAAAATAGTGTTAGTGCCCCTAAACCTGGAATATGGAAGGCGTTAACATTAATTAATTGTTTTCTTTTATTCATTTACAATTAACCTATCTGAACATCTAACCATTCAAACATAGGCAAAAATAATAATGATACATGCTCTTTTCCTAGGACTCTATACAACCAAAAGTATCACCTCGGTTAGTATCAACTCCATGAATAATGGTCCATGCATAAAATAATTGGGGGACATAAATAATTCTACCTCAACCTGTCTCTAATGTATACCGAACCTGCTAAACATAGCTAACACAATTACCCTACCAACCCATGCAATCTCCGATGTGACTAACTCCAAACACCATATTATCCCTCTAACCATACCTCTGATACCATTCATTCATGACCCCGTCATCTCAAAGTGTACCTCTCCTAGGCCGCCAATGAGAGAAGAGATATAGTGACACCTGAGTCCCACCACCAGCAGGCCTGGAGTTGGCAACTAGAACTGATGATATAGTGAACACACAGATAAGAGGAATTACCCTCTAAGAGAACACATAAGAAATATAGAGATAATAGAAACACCAACCAACACATTTTTAGAAAAAAGTTTAAAAGAGACCCATGTACTTGTATGTAATTTCATGTAAGAAGTACAACAATTGAAATATAAGACTACAATTACCAAAATAAAGTAAAATGGTAGGAACCAAAAACCACGAACATATCCTACAGAAATTGCAAGCCAGTAGTAACCAGCCTAATATCCAATACTTTCCAAGTGACCTAAGAACTAATTTATATAAACATCGGGTGAGTATTAAATCATAATCTGTAGGATCATCTACAGAGCCTCTCATGTAATAGTCAAGAAATCATTCAAATTCATAGTGAACCACCGGTGAAAATAAATCATCACTTAAATAGGTATACTAATATCCCATCTTGACCTTGACTACTCCATTCATGTATCATATACAAGATAATATTATATAGAAAATAATATCAATAATAACCCCACTACATAGTCCCCACTAGTTTGACGCTTTTCCACAATGTCGCATGTCCAAAGAATCTCTCTCTAAAAAGGCTTGCTTGAAGACACATAAGAGAAGCACCAAAACATGGAACTTGATTAAATCAACACAAAATTCCTATAACCAAAAGTTACCAAGTCTTTTCCACTATCCACTACAGCTCTCATAGCATGTATCATGCACTAGGTATTATACCTCTATCCATTACTGCTTCTAAACTGAGTAAGGATCCTCAAGACATCACAACCTATACACATTACTCATATTATAGTCCATTGGAAACTATATATTGAATATATGTCTGTGAAGAAATGACAAACCATTATATACCTCTACACACATATATGAGGAAAACTAACTTCCATGCATAACAGCACATGTAACTACCAATTGAAGAGTCCAGGCTCAATGGGGGTATTAAGCTATCCATCCTCTGACTATGATATTGGGGAAAACACCACCATCCCCTGGGTACAGAATCCCTAGGGTGTTTGTATCCCTAACCAACAGGGTGAAGTATCATATAGAAACCCAAAAGTACAAAATATAATATAGATCACAACCACATTATGGGAATAACCTACCCTTAGACTCAACTGCAGTTAATCTCTCTCAGACTCCCAATTTCCACTTCTAAGACTATACATATCCTATAAACAAATAACCATTTTAAAGAGCATTATAATGTTAATTTATCCCTTTTCATAAATTTTAATTTACATTAATTAATTTTTTACCCTTTAATTAACAACCATCATTTTATATATTCATTTACATTAGCATATAAACAAAAATTCTAGCCCTCCAGGCATAACCAATTTTAGTCCACGAGCTCTCAGAATCAGAACCTTCGTATTGCATAACAGTAAGATCCAACCCCATTGTTTAAACAAATATTCATTTATTAACAACATCAACACTTTCCATATTTACATATTTCTCGGTATTCAATGAAAATATTCTAAACTACAAAATATAATGGACTAAACACAGTTATTAGATGAAATAACTATCGAGTCTCTTCCACCTATAGTAGGAGAGTATACTCATCCATACTATATAAGCTAAATATGGAAAGTGTGTAGAATACCCTATAAATATTCAGCCTTTTGGGATGTAGAGTAAGAAAAAACATCTACCAAAATTAGTGGAGAATGTAATGAAGATAAATAAACAATGTATTGAACTAGAATACAACTTTCATATCAAGAGTTGTTCTCAAGTTCAACATTTTAAATCATCTCTGGTGTCTTCCTAGACTCCCACATGCACACATTAAGGCATCTCACTTCTATAGGTGTCAATTGTGGCCAAAACAGCCTGTCCCCTACACCCCCAAATATAAAATATACCTCCAAGATCATCTATCATAGGATCATATCACATCATAAATAATAAGAAACAAACATAGAATCCATGATCTTGGACCTAAACTGGGGATTCATATTTCAAAAACAATGATCTCTAACATCTCCAAAGCACTAGAAACATGGATTTTACAATAAGAGGGAAACATAGGCCCTATAAAGGTGTAATATTTTATTTATACAACTATTTCTTATTCTGTCTTAAATTAACTAATTTATTATCATAGTTTCTAACTACATAAATTCCATGAAACAACATTATGAAACTATCATAAATTAATTAATCAATTAATTTTACATGCCCTTAACACTTATATCAATAAGCATAAATGTGATTCATTTTAATCAACCAATTCAATTAAACATGTATTTTTACATCAATTTTTTTATCAAAAAATTACAACAATAACCAGATTTGTTAAGATGCCTCTTTAAACAATTAGCCAATTAATTATCAATTAATTAGAAATTTAGGATCCTTACCAATTTCTAATAATAACAACAAGATTACCAAGAAAGTCATATATATCACACTATTAAGAAATTCAAGAGGAAAACTGTTATCATGGTATAAAAAAACAACATGTGATCAGTGTTGGTTATTTAATGCAGTACAAATAATTATTATGTAACATTCTTTGCGATCCAAATGGTTAATCATACTATCTATATGGTTTCACATAAATAACTAGAGAATCAATGAATACCTTACCTTTAAAGGTAACTAACGTTCTTTTCATGAGAACAGACCACGAAACTGATGACAATCACCTCTCCTGCAACTCATACATCCACTCGAGGACGTCATGACACATCTACATCTACCAATAACAAAGATAACTATTTTAGAAACATGGAGATCATGTTCCATATAATTTCAATGAAAATGGGATGAAATGAATTTATAAACCCAAAATAATGGATATATAACTTACCTTATATCAAAGATAGATCGATACTTCTTGTTTTCACCAAAACAGGGGGCATACATGCACTATGATGAAACTCTAGGGAAAACATGATCTAATGAAATCATCACAATCACATGAAAACTAAATAAATAAAATATTTAGGCATCTAGTAAAAATAGAAATGTGTAGTAATGACCGAATGGAAGGCCATTGGCTAAGAAGGATTATATTTGAGACTCACAAAATATGAAATGGTGTAAAAGTTCCATTAAAGTCGTATCTTAGCCAAACCATGTGGCTTGACAAATTAAATATCCATAGAACTCTAAGGCAAATATAAATTTTAATAATAGCCCATGAAATGGCTTGAAAATCACTTTAATATGATATAATTCTTATTTCACATAAAAAAGACATCAAAAGGTCAAAACTGAAAAAACATAAAAGACATCAAACTGTTGAAAATGGATCACCATTAACTGAGTCACCCATGTGAGACACCACCATGAGACACCAATAAAAGTCACTATTCAGATAGGTAATAGGGTTAATCATTAGTGGACTTCACCATTCAATGACCTACCATTACAACTCACTATCTTAACTCACTGTTCTAACTCACCTGTCTGACTCACCATTTCAACTCACTAGTATGGACTCAATGTATTGACTCACTAGTCCTGGCCCACCATTGAGAGAAACTGGTGTTATTCACCATTGTGAGCTACTGATGTGAGGTTCTACTGCACCTCTCTATTGGGACCTACTCTTGAGATCCATTGTTTTGAGCTATGGTGTGAGTCACCATTTAGAGCTATTAGTGTGTCACTGTTGCAATACCCTATCGTGACTTACCATCATTGACCTACCATTTGCTAACCAGATAAAATATAAATTTTTCATTGTATATGATTATGTCTCCGTGACCTCCTAGAACACCTCATACACTAGATTGTCAACACAGAATGGATCAGAGAGGTTCAGCCCATTAAAAATAGAATGGAAATTATGGTTGGACATTAAGGGAAAATGTAAATATTTTTAGGTAGGGATTGAGGTCATCCGTTACAATAAAGTGATTGATTAAACTAGAGTAGAGGGTGAAAAATTCATAAATATATGATTATTTAAAAGGCCATCAGTTCAACAATATAATGGTATAAGTATAACACATTTTTTTGAAAATTATTCTATCATTGATTAATTATTTTATTGAGAATGAATATAAAGTAATATACTTACTTGGTATAAATATATAAACAAAATTTATTTCATTAGTTGTTCTTTAATAAATTTCTAATTCATCCATTACATAGTGAAATGCATGTCTAGAAATTAACACTTATTCCTAATGTGAGAAGTAAAAATTTAGAAGATCTTAAGGTTCATAAAAGAATTAAATTTATTAATATTTATCTATAACTAATCTTTAAATTCAATATGGTTAAAATATTAATCTCTAAACTTAAAAAAGTAATATTACTAGTTCATTATAAATATTTATTCATCTTGAATAATTAGAGATTAAGTAGTATAGTGCGTCAGTGAGTGGTATCCATGAATCCCTTATCTTGCTTTGGTAATGTGGTCAAGACCCACAACCTTACAAGTCTTGATTAGTTGTCACCCGAAAAACATGATATCCTTTTCTAAAAACATACTAATAAATCTACAAAAATATGATGAGCATCCTTGATATTAGGTTAAAAACTAAATAGAATTTTAACCACGGTTTTCATTACCATATCAACACATAAATACTTTCACTAGAGTTTAAATTCATCTTTTCATGAATAGATAACCTTATAACCCTTCTAAATGTTGAAGATAAAAAATAGTATAAAAAGTGTCACAAAATTAAATTACCTATGATCCCCAATATCTAAAAAAGTACCACTTGTTTTTCGCTTTCCAAATATGTGAATACCATTATACTATATTCCCTTAAACATGGAAATGACATACATTTCTATAAATCCTTTTGGAAAACATGCATACTTCCTTGATCCAGAGTATATTGGATTTATTCCATAAATCCAAAAAAATCTGTAAACATCACCAATGATATAATAACCCACCTATAAAAAATTCCTTACATAGTTCCAAGGTAATCCATTCAATTCAATTTAGTTAATCATAATAGTATTATAATAACATAAAGAACATAGTAAAAGTTAACTTCCATTAGTTGAAATATCTCATTGTCATTGAATCACTACACCAGCCCATCAATAACATTCAATACTATGGAAAAAATCGGTATAACAATCCTTGAATATTAAATCATTGATAAAACCTAATTTATTTATCCAAAATACATAAATACATTGACTGTTCCAGATTATCCTTATGATATTAACAAGGCTACCTCATCCTATTACACAAAACCCTTTTCCTTTCACATATTATCTATAGTGTCCTCATCATAAGAAATGTAACCATTAATCACACCAAATTGTTGGTTCCCTCAAGGAGATTTTATATTTGGACATTGAGATGCATAATGAACATTACTATACAATTAAAACACTTAACCATTGATGATTTCATAGGGTGTCCAACATTCTCATCCATTTAATTAATCGTAGTCTTTATTTTTTCCTTTCAGTCACTTGATTTGTGTCCTTCATTTCAATAGCCGAGAAATATTCTTTTTCCTCTAATAAATTCCCTAAGGTTATTTTTTCTACATTATTGAAACAATGGAAAATGAATCTATTTTCCTTCATGGTCTTCATTACCCAAAATCATTGCAAACACCTTCTTTCTCTTCCTTGGTGAATCCAACAGTTGCTTAATGTACACATTCTTAATCATATTATGTGAAAATAGATTAAGAATGATCACAAAAACATTCACCTAAAGGATCATCCCACTAGACTTCCCATCAGAAAATCATCCATCAAATTTAACATTAATTCAGTTCTTTTAGGTTCCTACCATTGACTAAAACCAGAACCATAGTGTTATCATTATTTATCATAGCATCAAACAAAATTTTCATGAAAATAGTTCTGTTTAGGATGTATAAATCATGAATCCTTCCTTAATATAAGACACCCTAAGTTTATCCAAGGTTATTCATATCCAAATAATATTAAAATCCATCTTGATTGATCATGAATTGTTTGTGAATTTCCAAAGAATACCACTTAGGAGTGTCAAAATACGTGTGTCGAAAGGGTCCTTTTCATGTACCCGATTACCATGAGTTAGGACCTAAATATATTGTCATTGTTGTTACCCCAAGGTACATATATTCCATAGCTGTATCCACTAGTAGTATTCGAACATGGATTTATTTCTAAGAAACCAATCCCTTTATCCTTTAACAAAATTCCAGGACATTTTCCAAAACATTATCTCAACCATGTACTTATCCATAGATATATCCCTAGATATATCATATAATTATACCTAGAGATCTCACTAATGTTTTATCATTGTTGTTTCTAATTGTTGGCTAAAGCATTCCTTTAATACCAACTATAATGAGCCAGGATTAACATACATGGATATTATATAATTTTATATAAATACTCAATACATTATATACATAAATGCACCAGAACCACAATTGTATAGATTATTTGTAAAAATAAAAAAATATATTCTATCTCGGTGAAATATCTTCAATAAATCCCATAAAAATCATTACCATTAGTACTTATACCTAAAACCATTCTCCATAAATTGGGGAAAGGTCACATAAAAAATGGTTGAGCTCATATTATTAGTAAGGTAAATATAATAAATGTGTAATAATAACTTGAAAAAAGGGAAAGTAACTTGAGAATAACATTTTAGGATCACACCCTATATATTAAATATCATAATAATTATTTGAAGTTCGAAATACATGAATAATAAGGAATTAAACAATATAATACATGAAAGCATAACATTGGGAAAAAATATGGAATTTTTTCAGACAACTCAGAATATAATATGATTTCCATTTTAGACAAGGAATCATTTCCAAGAACAACTTAGTAGAATGGGTTAACTCCCTATACCAAATTCATATTCATGGTTCACATCCATGTTCATATTAGTAGCATGCATTCACTCATTATACCATCTTAGTAGTCATGGTTCACTCCTAGGGTCATCTTAGTAGTCAATGTTTACTCCCAATAACATCTTAGTAGTTATCATAAGATATAAATATTTAAACAATGAATTGGTGAGTGAAATAGGTCCCCCCATACCTAATTAAATCATATAAACATTTCCCACAAAATCCTAAAAAATCATATCATAACCCCTAAAATAAAATTGGTATCAAAAACATGTAATCATGTCATACCCAATAGAAAAATATGTTGGATTCATAACCATTTAACTATAGTAATAACCAATGAAAAGAAGTGGGTTTAAAAATTATATATCTAATGAAATATAAACTATTTTAATAAGAATCATTACAAGAAAACATAAAATATTCAATAAGGAATATGAATAGAACCATTGGAACAATTTTTAAAAGGTAAGGAGAAACATCAATAGATTTTATCATAGATAATAAATAACATGGAAAGATATTTTTAAAATATTTATTGGGGAGAATATCATTAATTATTTTTGAAAGGATCTTTAAATCCTTAAAAAATTTAGGATAATTTTCTTTAAAAAAATATTATAAATAATTCTTTGAAAAAATATAAATAAAGTTCATTTTTTTAAAAAATAATTTCACTTAAAAAAAATATAAAATGATCTTGTAGTCATTTTGAAAACAATATCATTAAAAATAAAAGTCAAAAACAAAAATATGAGATGAAAATCACTAGAAAATAATTTTCCCTGAAGTCATGTAAAATAAACATAATTTTTTTTGAAAATCAATTTTCATGAAAACATACAAAAGAACCTTCAAAACATTTTTGAAATATTTTTCTTTGAAACCATTTTAAAAACATATAATTTTTTTTAATATTTTTTAAAAACCAATTTACTTGATCAAATATGAAATAATATTGAATTTTTTTGAAAATTATTTCATTTTAAATACTGTGAAATCTTATAAATAAGGCTTTAAATAATTTTGAAAAAAACGTTCCGAGAAATCATATAAACTATTCTAGAAAACAATTTGAGAAAATATTTTATTTTAAATTTATTATATAAAAACATTTTCTGGAAAATAAACTTTTAAAAATGAAAAGGGTGCTTCATAGAAATGTTAGTGGGTAAATTCAATAATTTCATATGAGGTAAAAGATCATTCATTTTTCAAGATAAAAATGTTATATAAATGACATTTTTAGAACGAAATAGACATCTTCCTTTGAAAAAACTCGAAAAAGACAAAATTGGTTAAAAATACCATTTAAAAATTTTAGTAGAATAGTAGAATATTCTTCGATTAATTTTTATAAATCATAGATTTCCGAGTGAAGAGATGGTAATGTCAAGCGTTGCTAAAAATAAATTCATAACTATCATATTTACCAAAGATTATAAATGTAGTACCAATTCATGAATATCTTTTGAATAACCATAGGTGCAGAAATTATTGTAATTTTCTTGAGAGATGGATCATATAATTTAATCAAATGAACCATAAACATAAACAATCTCAAAAAGTGATGAGATTATCTCAATAAAATCTTATTACTTGGTAACATGGGATTATACTATACATGTAAGAAAAAAAAATTAAATTAAGCTTATTATATGATGAAAATAATCATTTTCTACATATAACATGTAAAATGGATGTTTATACACCTCAAAAATGAATTTAAGGTCATAATAAAGCAGGAGTCTCGAAGAAGGCAATTTGAGAGAAACTATTTTACCCATTTGGTATATTTTAAAACATAAACCCCATGAAAAAAAGATCATAAAATGTATACCTAAATAAACATAAAATCATTTATATAATACAGATAATACAATTTTTGTAAATAAATACACCACACTAATAGAATGAGAGGAAAACATAGCATGTATCTAATGGAAATAAAATATGAGATGAGATCCCCTTAGCTTCTCTCTGAACGCTCATCATACTCATTCAAACCACATGTATAATAAATATGAATTTATTATTAATCTTTTACAGAATCATATTCTCATATATAGTACCATATTCTTTTTATTAAACCCTTATATTACCCAATTATTAACTATCCTATGTTAAGGTTTCACTTCGGGTAATATTCAGTATATTCTTTATAGTGCCTTAATATGATTTATTGTTTGTACTTATACTTAAATAATGATCCCATTATATAAAAAATGATATAAATATCATTTATATCCATTATATTTTTTTTATAAAAATACCTAGAATATAAGATTATGTAATGGAATACCCTGCTTATGGTGATGGAAAGTCGTACATATACATGGATGTTGTTACCATTTTTATTGTCGTATAAAAATAATGATGGTAAATTACATATGTATATACATTTACATATATATAAATATATTTATATTTTATAGTATCATTATTTTATCACATATTTTCACTAAACCTGTAATTAAAATGTTCTATATAGTGTGTGAATGAATCACATCACATTGAGGTGGCGGTAGTCCACACTACCTCAATAAAAAATATCTTATTAACCCCAAATGAAAGGTAAAAAAATATTTTTTTTGTAAAATAAGTACAATAAATAAAATAAATAATATACATAATAAATAACATATATAAATATTGTTTCTATCATAATTTCCAACCTGAGAGGTGGTAAGGTGAATTGAACAATCATTATTTAGTGATGCGATACTTCACTATACACGTAAATGGGATGTTTGTTACCCATTAGATGGAAGTTTTTGTAATTTAAGAGAAAAAAATTAGTAACAAAACATTCTTTTATATTGGTTATGTATGATTTTTTATAAAATATAGAATATATTTAGTGTATAGTGAAGAAGTAAAATAAAAGAAAGGTCTTGAGAGAGGACATTATCTCCTAATCGGGTAATTTATTTTAGTTTGTGCCAAAAGGATTTATATGATTGAATTATTAAGAAGTGAAGGCTTCAATGAGTAATTTACAGATGGGTAAGTTTATAGGTCATGTCATGGAAGAACCTAAAATAATTGAGAGGTGTGGGGATGTTTGATAAGTGCTGGCCATTTATAGAGAATGAAAAGGACTCCCTTGTAATTTTTTTTAAAAATTAGGTGTACAAATATTCTTACCTTAAAAACTCGTAACAATTCAACATAAATAAATAATGAAAGATTTATTGACGAAATAAACCTATAAAAAGGGTTCTATATAAGATTATTGTTCATTTGGACCACTAGGATTAAGGGTTAGTCCCAAATTAAGTTTCATTTGACATTAATCGATGTGAATAATTTTAACTAGTTTTACTAATATTTTTTGTAAGTACTTAAGTTGATTTTATTATAATATAAATATTATTATCATTAAAATGATTTATGTTTTTTTTAAATAAAGTTTACAAAATATAATAACATAATATTAATTCTAATCCCACTAAGGAGATGAAATTATGAGTTTTAAAAGTAGAAATAAGTTCAAATGATTATTAGGTTTTTATATTCAATTTTAATTTGAAATTGATTATAATGGAAAAATTGTATTAATATATGTCTAATTTATCTAATTTGGCATTAAAAAAAATAAAATATAATTTATCATTAATAATTATTTAAATGAAAAGTCTGTTTTTAAGTAAAAAATAGTTTTTTTCATTACTCATAAAAATTGATGTTTCTCATAAAAATCCCAAGAATTTACCCCAGTGTAATTTTGGAATTATAAATTCAAAAATGATGTTTATTTTATGAAACTAATATTTTAGATTTGTATAAAATTAATTTTATTTTATTTCATGTAATGACATGAAGTGTAGATCATAGTATTTTTGAACATATATGGTTATTACCAAATATTATATCTCTTGTTATCAATATATTTTATTTATATATAATTATTATAAAATTCATTTGAAAAATAGTTATTAATATTCATATAAATATGTATAACATCTCTGTTATAATTATATTACTTAAAAAAATTATAATAAAATGATGTTTCGAAAAAACTCAATGTTGTGTGTAACGTACGCCAAGTCAGTGTTATGGGTAGCAGAATCCAAGTTGGTTTCATGTGAAAGGAATGTTTGAATTAGTGTTTTAATATTTATATACATATATATATCCCATGTCATGTGAAATTAATGATATCAAAAACATAAATTAAATCCAAAATAATTCACCAAATCTCGGGGTGTTACAAGTGAGTAAATTTCATAGTGGAGTTTCATGAAGTGAATACATGAATTTATTGTGAAAATGAGCTCTAGAAATTCCTTACATGATAATTTATAATCCTTTATAAAAAATTACCAACTCTTGATAGCTATAAAATTTGATCTGTAAGACCTTTCGGGTTGTGCATCTAGTCCAATGGTATCATATGAAGAAATATATGCCCTTAAACTTCTCTATACACCACATCTCGATTTATTATTACGTAAATAATTTCACTATATTCTATAAAAAAACATTTATACGTGAAAAAAATTATAATAAATTCCAAAAATACACAACACACTAATAGAGTGTGGTCCCCCCACCATACCACTAGATTATACATGTTTCTTCCGAATCTATATCTTTTGTTTTTTAATTTTATTAGGTAAATTATAAATCTAACCTTATTTTTCATATAGAATTGGAAAACATTTTTAATAAAAATCAATATGTATTGTATAATTGAGGATTATATAATGAATCATATGGAAAATAAATTTTATTTTATTTTTCAATGTAAAAAAATATAATTAAGATTAAATGACCCATAAAGGATATATATAATTGATTTATATGGAATTAAAATATATTTTACATGGATGTTATTGTTTTGAAACCCATCCCTAGAAATGAGAACAAAAAATGACCATTAATAAGGTAATAATTAAGATAAATTTATTAATAATAACTAAATAATTATTTACATGATATATAACTTTTTGAAATTTATCATGGTAATACTATAAAACAATATTCATGAAATTAAAGATAACAACTTGAAAAAATATTATGTAGAACATGTTGCACCACCATAAATCATGTTGCTATGTTTAACATGTGAAATAAATTCCATGAATATCAAATCATTTCTATATTAATATCCATAAAAAAATTTATCCATGGTCACCCCTTATCTTTTTCAAAGACTTAAACTTACATAACATTCCCATTGACTGAACATAAATTTCTTCTAGTAACTCCATTTTTTTTACTTTAACATGACATTTTCAAGAGTCTTATATATCCTTAAATTTAATCTTATGTCATTCCTTTGCATCTACACAAATATTCCATAATTTTTAATATTGTTTTTTATAATTTTCTAATTCAATGTTCTTATACCTAGTCTAGATTACTCTAGACTTCTAAACATTATTTTCCTTTCACAAAATTTTTATTTAGGCATTATAAATTACATTTCATCAAAAAATGCTCAAATTTTTTATAAATATTCCAAAAAAAATTATCCTCATGGGTAGTTCATACCATCAACTCCATTATATTAACTTTTAGTATTTTCAATCGAATCCCAAATTATCATTCAAAACCCACTTCCATTATTCAATATTCCTTTGTAACATCATGATTTCCTATAACGTAACTAAATTTTATGAACCATTTTTTTCAATTAAAATATAATTTTTATATCTTCTGAAACTCATAATGGAAAGTATCCTTGATATGATGCATGAAAAGCATCACTAATTTTAGATAATGCTTCATGAAGCACCGAGTTTCATGTTTAACTTGTGTTATAAGAAAAACTGAGTTTTACCAAACAACAATGATCTAATAATATTGTTATTTCATATGAATGTTATCACATAGTCATTGGAATTTTTTGTATGAATATGAATAAATAACTTATGAAAACATATGGTTTGGACATTTAAAATAATTGTTCATTGGATCATAGTAAATTATAAATGATAATAATAAATTAATATTAAGGAAATGTATATACGAAAATATCATTTATTTTGAAAAAGGTGTTTTGCCTTAATAAAAAATATTAATCACTATTATTAAAAGATTTAAATGAAAATATATATTATATAATCAATATAATGTTTTTTATTTCATCCAATTTGTTATATAAGTAGTAGATATGAACAAATCTAAATAACTTCTTAAAACTATATTTTTCAAAAAAAATTGTTTTTCACCTTTTGAGTATTTAAATTAAATTTAATTACTTAATTTTATAAGTATTTAATATGATAAAAGGGAATATATATATTGAATCAGGGGGTCTAGATTTTTTATATTGGACCCTTTTATTTTTTGACATTATTATTTACAAACATGGTAATAATAATTTCCACTATAAATGGGAAATATAGTAATTAAGGGTAAAAAATAAAATTATAAGGATTAGGAAATAACCCAAAAATTACCCTAATATTATTTTTTTGAGGATTTTGAATCCATCATTATTCAATGGTATTGTTTTTTAGGATTTAGTTCCATGTCATGAGATTTTATCATTTATATTATTTGACTGAATAGCATGAAGGCCTTCATTTATTTCTTTAATTTGATAATACACCATTCAAGGGGTGAGGTAGAACCCCTACCACGGCTAAAGACTTAGAAAAAATTACATGACATGTAGGTCTTAGAGGAAATCACCCAGACACGAAAACATTTAACAACTCCTCCCTAGCACATGTCATGATATCAACACTCCCCATTCACAAGGTTGTTCAGCTAGCTAACTTGGGTAGAGCTACACAGACCTAGTACCAATGGAATTGTCATACCCTCTTGATCTTTTAATTCTAGTTAGCTATGCTCTGGTGAATGAACCTACTCTAAAACCTCATATGAAGCCTTTTCCCTTATTTTTTCACTGGTACAACTGCATATTCACGTGGTTCGAATGCCTTGGGGTGTCCCAAAGGCCTTGAAGTTGACCAAAGGCCTTGAGAGACAACTTTCTTGAAGGCCATTGGTGGACTGAAAGCCATACAGGACCCAAGGACCAAACCGGTGGCCCAAAGTCCCAGATGGATGAATAGTTTCGGCCACTATATTACAACTATTATAACAAGAAATTGTATGTCCACCCAGATTTGATCATTGGTCTTTTAGATACACTTTCTCAGTCCTCACCAACTGGGCTGAAGCTCATGTTCTCCTTTATAGTATTTGATTTCAAGAAAATTCAGACATTCCACACTGTTGTTTTTAATAAGAATTCTATCCTTAATATGGAATTTTATATAGTATATGTTCAACTATAAATAATATTTGGTAATATAAAATATATTTATACTTCATAATAATTTATTGAATATTTTTATTCAATAGATATTTACCTTAAATACTTAATCAATGTCGATGCGATAATAATACAATTAACAGAAATATCAAATAAGTAATATGATTTTTTTTACAAATAAGTGATAAGGAAATAATTATTCATCCAAATTTCTATATGATGAATTTAATAAAACCCATAATATAAAAGGGTCTAAATGGAGATGTATAAGGGACATATATTCATAAAAATGACTAATACATTATTCAAATTATATAAAATAACAAAATGTAACTTTCTTTGACATTAATATCTATTACATTTCAAAATAGGAGAAAACCTAATATATGAACTAATATAAGTGACAATTTTTAAAAGAAAAATTTATTTTCCTAGAAAATATTATTTTAGAATTTGTTAATAATATACTGGCCTTAATTATATTATGAAACACTAACACAATATTATTCAATTTACTAAAAAAATATAATAAATTGTCTTAAATATTACTAAATATATATAATTTGAATGATTTAATGTGGACAAAAAAAATCTATATATATATCTTACATATTACGGATTATAGAAAACATTATTTTATAATTACCCCTTTTTGTGTATGTATATTATGTCAAATTATATGAATAATGTAAAAATAAAAAATAATGATATATTATAAAAACAATATATAATTAAATAACATAAAATGTGTAAAAATAATGAAATTATACAATGAGGTTATTACATAGTATAAAATATCATTTTTATTTCAATTATTGTTCAATATGAGCCTTAAAAGCAATGATTATTACTTTTTAATATTGAAAAAGTTGATACCATAATTATAATTAAAAAAGGTGAACTAAGGGTTAATCAAAATGATAAGGTCTAAAATAATATAAAAAATGTCTAAATACTATCAGATGAAAATAATACAACCTTATAATAATATATCATTGAATAAATTACCATTTGGTGGTATTTTGATGGAAATTGGATTTGTTTTAATTTAATCTTTTGAGATATTACAAAAGTGCCTCTCACAACAACTATGAAAGGGAACTTCCTATATGACATTTTACACCATAGTTAGCCCTATAGATATACTAAACCCAAAATATTTATCTTCTACTCATTCTTATAAAGTTTATTGAGGTTTTATTCCTTCCAAATTACAAATTGTATATTCCTTTTCAAGATATCCATTGAAGTTTGTCGATGAAGAGGTATTATTCTTTACTGATGCTTCCAAGTATATATCTTCATCTACTTAATTTTAATTTTTATTCCTTTATATAATAAAAAATATAATATAAACTAGTTTCTTATGTGTTTTTCTAATTATTGGAAACCAATAGTCCTCCTGTCATAAATCCTATGAAATATAAAATCACCACATGTGCATGTGTACAACTTACAGTCTCCATGTAGTGGTGTATTTTTTTATCATCACCACTATATATGGATGGATATAATGATGGAAATAATTTGTATATATGATGATAATGAAATTATTTTTATTTTTTAATATTTATATTTCAACCAATTCATTTACCTTATGCTCGTTGATTGAAAGATATCATCACTCGTGCCAACGTACGACCAACCATTTTTTACGAAGCGATGCGATTAATTTTCCATTATAAAAATTCAAGAATGACTATAATAATGTGTCTAATTATTAAATATAGAATTTAAAATATAAAAAAATCATTTTATAATTCAATTATATAATATGGTCAATAAATGGATCCTTTTTTCCAAACCATTCATGAGACAAAACAGTTAACACAAAAAAATAATGATTTTAAAAAAAGAATTACTAATATATGGGTGTATAAATGTCATAATGGGATCAAGTATTATATTATAATAAGTATTATTATTCAGGTATAGTGGATTAATAAGTATATATTTAGTATGTAGTTGTTTTAAACATGTACAATGAAATTCAATACTTCAGGTAATGGATTTTCGTCTCACTTTTATTTTTAGTGAGACATAAGTCTTCCTAAATATATATTTTTGATGCAGTATATATACTATATAGCTCTACATGTTAGGATTATGATTATAAAACTTATTATAAATTTCAAATTCATTTTGGGCTCTCTCGTTCAAAGGGTTTTGGGTTTAGAAATTAAAAAAGCAGTAATGGATCTATATCTCAATTTACATTATTTGAGACATTTGTTATTTTATGCATCTCTATTTCTTTAGTAAGTGTATATACATCGAAATTAACATATAATATCATTAATTCAATTAATATAATTACATTTTATATTACATTTAATTTATTTTTCTTAATCACGATTATCATTAAAAGATACCAATCGGTAAATATTGTATATTACCATTTATCGATGTTGTTTATGATTATGATAAAATCATTTAATCAATATCTCAATTATCTCCTGAATTTCATTATATTATAGTCATCAAAAATATTTTCATGTAATAGTAATATTTTACCACTCATTGGTAATTGGTTATTTTATAATGTGTTTTTATGAAAATAAATAATTATTTATACATTCTATCGAAAATATATGTTTTCAAAATAATAAATGATTTTTTTCATATCACCATTAATTATTTGTTTAAATGGAAAGGACATTTAAAATGTATTATTTCATAATAATTATTTCCATAGTGAAAGGTATATTGAAAAAAAAATTTAGAATTCAATATGGAAATGATATTTTCCTCAAGAAGTGTTTTTAATAATCTTTCAAAATCATTTTCTATCTAGGATTTCAAAATTTTTAAATTATAAAATTATACCATCCATATTCGTTCCTTATATATTTTATGATCATGATTATTATAAGGAGCATTCAAGAAACACATAATATTCCCATGGGTTATTCTATGATGAAATGGTGCCATGATTATGGACCGCTCCTGTTCCACAAGTTTTGATATGATGAAATGTTTATCATACCCATCATATTATTGGTCTGCATTTGATGTATGTTATATGATATTATTTAATATTAATATGTTATTTCATTATATGTTGGTTGAGACCTAAATATCCCTATATTTATTTGGTTAATTAAATATATCTAATGATATAATTATGGGACACAAGTCGATGTTATTCATTAACTAAGGGATATAGGTGTGTCCTTATAAAATTTGGAAAACAATGTGTATTAATCAACCATATGTAATGGGAGATGAGTTTTTAAACACTCTTTTTATGTTCATTATAGTTAACCATTACATAATAATGGAATTTATATACTTCTGTTTCTGCCACAATTCAATGTATTATGCCTATGTTATGCTCTCTTAGGTTATGCTCTAAGATTAATTTTTTATTCTTTTTATATAAACTATCAATATTTATAACATCACATAAGATTATGTGTCTTTATTTGAAGGGTATGATATTTAAATTTAATTATCATGTTCTCATACCCTTATATATATACTTCTGTTACTAATGATAGATTATGTTATATGCATACCCTTACTGGGAATTTGGACTCACCTTTATTACATTTCCATTCCCCAAAATTCCTATAATTTATTTATGATATATATGTTGGGATACTATAAAAGTAATAATAGTTTTATCAAATTGTTGTATTTTATTTTTTTATAAATATTTGAAATTCAATTTATTATCCTATTTACCAAAACCACTAAAATATCCTATCATTCAAGATGCAATAACTTATATCCATTGCTAAAGTAATAAAGTAACCAGTGGATCTGAGTTAAAGGTGGGTGGTCATTTACAGTTTGTATCAACGGATTTTTTGGAAACCATGGGAATTAGATTTGTAGAAACATATATTATAGAACTTAAGCCTATGATTTAATTTGCTGATAATATTAAATGAACATCGTAATGTTTTATTAAGGAATACATTATGTGGTTTAATAATAAATACATCATTGTTTGGATACTACAAGTGGACGTGGTTCTGGATCATATGTAACTAGTTGTACCAACCATGAGAGCTCTATATTTATCTATAATTGACCGCGAACCAGTGCATGAGTACAAACTTTATGGCACACATGGTTTGACACTCCATGGGGATATGATTTCGATAATATAAATTTTAATTATAATTCATTAAAAATGATTTTGAAAAATAAATATCATTGATTATATAGAATAATCCTATGGATTCATTGAGTAAAGATAAGGTGTCATGATTTAGACATCATATATCATTATTTTTAGTTTTACCATAATGATTATTCATTATCATGTTGTATTTTGTGGATATTATATAATGGAAAGAACTAGAATGAATGTGGCCAATGGTGAATGTGATGGAAAATGGAATGTTATTCCTTATGAGAATCCAAAATAAATGGGGGTTTGAAGGTGAAACATTTTTATTATTCCTAATACCCAATCTTATAATTTGATTAATAAAATCAATTTGATGAGTTTATGGGCTCACATAATAATGGAATGATAGAAGGTCTTGGTGACCACATATAAAAGAACATTCAATTATCCTCACATAAATAATATTGGAAGAGGAATCTGAGAGACTGTTTTTAAGGAACATAAAGATACTTTTTTAATAGAAAAGGACACAATTAAAGTAATTGTAATAGAAAAGAGACCGGCTATATTATCATAATGGAAAATTATAATGGTATTCTTTAGGAATCCTATATAGATAGATGTTTTAAATGTACAATGTTTGGGAAATACAATAATCTATTCCCTATGGGAAATAATGTGAAGAGAATAAGAATGGTAGTATGAGTAATGGTTAAATTGAAGATGATAAAGAGACTATGATGGGGATATGAGACGAACCAATTTTTAAATAATAATATGAAGATTAATGGTTAATTTTTTATGTGTATAGTGGAACTATTTAGTGATTATGTATTGGTTTTAAATGATAATGATAGAGAAGAAATTTTATGGCATTGTGGAATAAAGAAACAACTATGGATTGTTCCACTATAGTTTTTCCATATGTATTTGAAAGTATATGTTGAATTGTACTGGTAACCTTGAAAACTTATTTAGGGGGTAAGGTGGTAGTTTTAGAGAAAACATGATTAAGGGAAATATAACCTCAAATATGTGAATGTTGTTTGGATAATAATGAGATAAATATTTTTTTCATTATGATAAAATAAATGGGATAGAATTGATGACCATGCTAATTAATAGTAATATGATAATAAGGTGTTTTATGGTATCATTAATTGTGTTTATATAATTTTTGGATTCATAGAATGAGGAAAGAGTTTATTTTTAAATGAATTCATATTCTCATTAATGTTTTAGAGTAATGTTTTTCATATGTGAATATAATACATGATAATTGTCTTCACATGATTGTGTGTGACAATTAAGAACTACATCATGGTTTTTTTGGGATAAATGATAAGTCAATTTTCTAAATGTAGTGACCATAATTATAATGTTTTGTAATTTAATCATTTGGAATGTTCATAATTTTAAACAATTTTCAAATGGTTTTAGTAGGACTATGGATGAGATTTTAGATATTGTTGTACTATGTCACCATATAAATATTTATGCATATTAGATAACTTATGTTAACCATTTTGGTTTTGATAATAACTAGATACCGAAGGAATTAATTGCAATCCCATTATAGATCTTATTATAGACTTGTTCCTCCAAAATTAAAATTTCATCATCATTTCATGTATTAAGAATGGTATAAAAAATTGATCAAGGCACCACTACATATTGATATTTTACTTATGAAATTATATCAATTAATTGTATCTTTTCAAAAAGTTTCCGATATAAAATATTATAATTTGATAACTATTTTTGATGATATCAATGAAAATTATTGAAAATTATTTATTCTATGATGTTTTGGTCATTAATAATCTATTAAAAGTATTTTATGTCACCATATATTAGTTATTGGGGATTATATTTCCCTTCTATATCAATATTTTAATTTTCAACCAATATTTTCCATATGCGGAAAGCTAATTATACGTTAGATCAAGAAACATTTATGATTCCAATATTTTATTTTTGTGGGAATTTTTTTTAATTGGTAAAAGTTGGGTTTTTACTAATGAAATGACTAATATTAAAACATCTATGATTGAGACTATTTTCCATGGTGAAATTAATTTTAAGGTTTATAGAATGTAAAATCCTGATATTTTCTGAAACATTTTTTTCAATTAACTAAAACATTTAGTAGCCATAATTACAAAAAAATTATGTGTATCTTTCAGAGTTATAATCCCATGAATAACTATTGTTTCCCACATTCCAAACAATTTCATCTTTCTTTGGAAACTTGTTTTACATGTAAAATCGATTTTATCGAAACAATAATATTCTATTAATATTACTATTCTAAATTATAGTTATCACTAAGATGCTAGAATGGATAGTATGAATATGATTAACTAAAAAAATTAAAATCTCTCTATTACACATTAATAAATTAATTTCATTGGTTCTCAATTATTTATAAATGAAAATAAAAAAAATTTAATATACAGAATCTTCTTTTATGAAAAAATACTTTAATACACTCAATTGTATTTTTTCAATATATTCTATTTATCACTATTATTAAATTATATAAACGAGTAATATTAATATTGTACAATAAATATATTGGTTTTATATTCATGCAGTTGTTTTTATAGACATGTGATAAGTACGAATCTAATTTTATGTTTGAAAACTATATTTCTCTAAAAAATAATTTCGTCATACATTACACACTTACATTAAAATGAATTTATTACATTTATAGGGATTGAATATTGTAATATATATTCCATATTTTTAATTATTGGGAAACATTTTATAAAATTGGGATATTTTGTTTTTTTGGATTTTTTGAATGTTAAAATTTGTATTTTTTGTTACCACAACAAAGGAAAAATCATTTAATTAAGGGTTAAAATAAAGAGATATGGATAAGGAAATGACCATAAATCTGACTTAATTTTGTTTTAATATTATTTATTGACTATTTTCATCCAAGGGTCTCATTTTTTATAATTTGGATCCACTTAGAAATGACTGTGACCTTTATAGAATTTAATCTAAGGAAAAGTCAAACATGTTACACTCTAGTTTTTAATAAGTATAATATTTTTAATATGATGAATTGAATAATATATTTTTTTATTATAAATATTATTTTCAAATAAAATATATATACATAAATCATAGAAATTTATTATCAATTTTTTTAATAAATAATTATTTGACATGCTTATACAGCGATGACACAATAATTATTATATTAATCAAAATGTCAAATAAATAATGTTAAAAATTGTAATAATAAATGATATGGTAAAAAATATTAATTCAAATTCTTATCATATTAATTTAATTAAACATATAACACCAAAGGTTCTATACTAGGTTGTTTAATGGGAACTTTTCCATGAAAATGACTTATATATTATTCAAATCCAAGAAAGTAATAAAATGTCACATTAATTGTCTTTAATATATCTTTTGTATCCACATCAAAAGAAAGTGAATGTTATTAATGAATCTAATATTCTATTTATAATTTAATAAAATTATTTTCTTTATATTGATTTTTTTTTATTTTTTTGTAATCATAAAATTGCATTAATGTCTATGCAACAGTAACAAAATATTATTCCACTTAATAAAACAATTTAATAAATGATTTGAAAAGTGGAAAATTTATATAATTTTAATAATAAAATGTGAACCAGGAATGTTATTGGACTATATGACGTATTATGTTGGTATGAAAATAATTTATTTATATTAACCCTATATTTTTATATATTTTGTGTCAAATTGAATGAATAGTAAAAAAATTAACATAATTGGTAATTTATCAAAATAATATTTTATTAAAATATTAAAATCCAATACTAATATTTAAATAATACAATACATTAGATATTATAAAAAAGTATCATTAATTTTTAACATATGGTCTGATAGGAATCAAAAAAATAAAGTTGTTATATTTTAATATAGTTGAAAATGATATCGTAGTTAAAATTTAAATATGTTAACTAATGGTTAATCAAAATGATAGGGTTTAAATTAAATTAAAACACGTGAAAATTATATTGACTAATAATATTACAAAATAATCATATATTATTCTATAATACATTTCTAGTTAGTGGTGTTTGGATAGAAAATTTATTTATTACAATTTAATTTATGAGTGATCCCAAAATTTCCCTTCACCTGAATTATAAAAAAGAACATATTCTAATCACTTAATTACACAACATTCAGCAATCTATATTGACCAAATCTGGAACCTTTAACCTATAAAAATCCTCAGATATTCCCCTAAGGTTCTAGTCCTTATAAAATACCAACCCTAAAACCATTAAGAATATATCTAAAAGATGTTCAATAAAGTTGAGGCTATCTTCTTTACCAACATTTTCAAGTATATTTATTCGTATACTAGCTCTTAATGTGTTTTCTCATTGAAAAAAATTTTAACTCTAGAATAATCTATAGTAATTTTTTTTATAATCATGGGATAATAATATTCCACTATTTATCCATACAATAAAAATTGAAATAACCACACATGCGTACATACTACTTACCTTATCTACATAGTGTTATAATTTTGTTTCATCCCCAATTTACAATGATGGATATAATAATGGAAATAAAAGATAAATATGACGATTATGATATTATTTTTATTGTTTAATGATAATATATCACCCCTTCATTAACCTTTCACTCGTTGATTTAATTATATCATCTCTCATGTGTACAGAAAGCCCATCATTTCCAAAAATTGATCTGATTCATTTTCTGTGATCAGAAATATGGAATTTTTATAATAATGTATCTATGGAGTAAATAATATATAAAAAAATCAATATCATTAGGGAGATTATATAAATATACCATTATATCATGAATCTGAACATTCATTCCAAACTGCAAATGGGAAAACAAAATATTTAACACCCTAAAATGATGATTTTAATAATGAATTATTAATAAAAGTGTGTTTGAACATAATAATTGGATCACATATGAATTATATGAATGCATATTATTTTTTTATATAGGTAAAATAAACTTATATTTATTATATAGTAGTCTTGAACATGTATGAAAATGCCAAGACTTATGTTAATCGATTATTATCTAATTTTTATTTTTTATAAAACACAAGAAATATTAGTTATATATTTATTTTATGTAAGGTGTATAATAACAATAAATTATTTTTATAAATATTTTTATTAAAATTATTAGGGATAACATATCTATTGTTTACCTATCTTTCATAGGGTTTAAATTTAAAAAATTACTACAGTGATAATGGAGTATTGTCTCAATTTACCTTCATTGAGACATATGTTATGTTAAGAACATATGTTATTTCAAGAGGTGTATATGTAGTCCAATTGACATGTGATATCATTAAATTATTTATTGTCATAATACTTTCTATATGATTTTATTTTATTTCTTCTTGGGGCTTACCATTCAATGTTACTTAGTTGTACAAATTTTATATAACATTCTCATAATTTATTGAGATTGTTTATGATTATAGAAAAATATTATGATCTATCTCTTTATAAAATCACTAATTTTATACTCTTATGTTCATTTGATATTATATTTTCTAATGTTAAAATTTTAAGCTCAATGTTACTTAATAAATTTGATAAAAAGTTTTGTAATAAAAGTAACCAATATTTCTCTCTTAGTCCAAAAGTCTATATTTTCAGAAAGTGTCTTCAAAGATGACTTCAAATGAAAATTAAATAATACTTTCTAAAAAAGGATTATGAAAAAAATTATGAGTTAGGAATTTTTTTTTTAAAATTTTAAATTATTTTTTATTTTATTTAAAATTGTTTTAAGTGGAAAGGTTATGTGGCACAAAAAATGTTTAATAATTATTTTTCAAAATAAATTTTCTTCTAGTCTGAAATTCTTTGATGTTATTTGATGAAACCATACATATTATTTATTTAGATTTTTTATAATCATGATTATTATGGATTGATATTAATGAAACCAATTCATTTCCCATGAGCTATGTTTTGATTAAATGGTGAAATGATTATGGACCTATCTTTTTTCCATAGGATATGAAGTGATGAAATGTTTATGAAATGCATATTTTTTATGGTTTTTAATTGGGTGAATTCTTTATGATCTTATGGGACACATTTTTATGATTTTATTATGTGATAGGTGTGACCAACATATCCCACAAATTAACTAAATCAAGAATTGTATTTTGTGATTTAATGATTGGAAACAAGTCGGCATGCCTAATCTATTATTTGAAATATGTGTATCCTCATCCAATTTGATAAGTAGTTTTATTTTTATCCATTATGGTAAATAAGAGAAGAGTTTGAATCCACTATAACGATGGTTGTTGAATATATCTTTAACATAAGAAATGAATTTCTACTATTATGTGTCTGCCACCATTCCACGTCTTAGGCCAATATTATGCTCCTTTGGCTTGTTATCTTTGATTATTTTGGGATTTATTTCTTATAAACTACGAATCCATATACAATTAATCATTGTTATGAACTTTTTTATACATTATATAATCCTTAAATGTTATGTTCATGTTCTCATACCATTACACTCATGTTATTCTATGTGATCCCACTATCTACATACCCTTACAAGGTATCTAATCACACAATTATTTATGTTTCCCTTCCCTAGGATGTGAGAAGAGCTTTATGATTGATATTATGGGAAATTTTAAATGTGAAAATGGTTTTCACAAGGATATTTATATGTTGAATTTTTTATTTAAAATTTATTTGAAATTCATATATGTGTCTGTTTTACCAATACTACTAAAATATTCAGGCCTTTGGGATGTGATACATTATATCTAGTGGGAATGGAATAATTTAACCATTCGCTCTTGGTCACTTGATTTGGAGCCTTTACTTTACCTATGATGATTCCTATAATCCAAGCCTGACTAAGGCATATAAACACATCAAAACAACCCAATCAAGAACAATAGTCATTGTATCTACTATATTATTGAAAAAATATAATATTATAGTTGCATCACATTTCCACTAATAAAATCTATACTATGTGATCTTTAAATTTAATATGAGTATTCTTGTAATTAAACAACATATTGTTTTCCATGTGAATTTCAAAATTTTTATTAGAAATATGCAACACATTATCCTTGATTATTATTATATATTATATCATCACCTTTTAATACATTAAATCATGTCCTTATTTCATTAATGAAAGGAAATCAACCTCTATTATTGAGATATAATTAACCCATTTTTAACCAACTCATTATTTTGCCTCCACAGCTGAGAACATTGGTGGTCCTCTCCATATTCATGTCTCTAATAATGTCTAAATATGTAATCCATTATTAGATTTTATGTATTTTTGAACTGAGATTAAATTTTATGAGGCCCTTGGGATAATGGAAAACCAAAATTATATCATACTAATAAATTATTATATGATTTTACAAATATGATCCAATGTCTCCAATACATTTTCCATGTCCATCCATGTATATATAGTGTTACACATAATGATTTTTATTGGTAAAAATAATGTATGATTTCATATATTTTATTACCTAGCATATATTCATGTATTCATCTCCTTTATCCATATAAAATGTCCCACTATGTCTGAGGTAACCAACCTCCCCTCATTCATCACAATGGATTCTAGAAACATCTACATGTAGTGAAACATAGTTTAGAGATTTGTTCTAGGTATTATATTCCGTATTATTTGCATTCCTAATATCTTCTTATCAAAGCTATGATTAATATTTTTAAATCATAGGGAAAATAAATATTTATTCACATAAACATTTCCAAATATATTTCAAAAATAAGAATGTATTTAACATAAAGATGCCTAATAATAATTTTACCACAATCACAAACCATATAGGAATGTAAATGAATAATATTTATCTAAATGATCATTCATTCCACCATATTGTAATTTAAAATCTAATGAAATTAATAGGGTATTTGTTTTAACGTGTAAGATCTCAACTTCAGATAGAACAAAATATTTATGTTTCCTTTATCCATGAATACCAAAAACTACACTATATAACTTTTTTTATCAATGAATCTATAATGTTATTTGTTTCCATATCAAACAGACCTAGAAAAATCCTTCTATTCAAATGAATTACTACAAATTCAAAACAATCATGTGTATAATAGCTAGAGAGATGATCATAGACATGTATATACCATCTTTTTTTAGAAAAAAATATTTAAAAACCTTTCCCTATACCTTTATCTTCCATCCACATCATCCATTTGTTGATAATTTCTTTTCCTCAATAGAATACCTACCAATTGGATGACCTAGATATCCTATGATCTGAAAAAAAATGGAACTCAATTCTACCCCTATCATTACCTCTCATTGTCTTAATTAATTTTTTTTACATTATATTTTAGGCTCTCTGAAACAAGATTATTTATGAGAAGAAAATATTGAATGTCCCTTAAATTTCATTGTATTTGGTGTTATACCTATGCATACCTATGAAACTATTCATATAACTCAAATCCTTTAAGAACCAAGTATTCCATAACATCATCCACTAGATATCACCACGATGATTATATAATATTAGATAAAAGTGTTATATTTATAGTTAGTGAAATAATGATAACATGATTTGAATTTACAACTTCTTATAGTCTTTTTGTTGGTTTAATAAGTAATATCATTCCTAACCTCTAAAAACATCTATAACATTCTTAATTACCTTTAATTCAACCACGTATTATTGTGATAATTTTACCACATGAATAGTATCCAAATAGTATATATCATTTCATATGATATATTTATTGAAGGATTCATTTAATCATATAAAATACATGTGATAGTTTTCATTCAAGTGCAGCAAGCCAAATCTATTATAATTGTACAATATAAAGTAACAAACTAAATAATTGCCTCTATAGTTTCTTGTTTGCATCAATTAAACAAAAATATATTATAGATAGTGAAATAAGTTAAGGATGGATATTTTTAATTTTCCTTATTTATAACCATGATTTCATATTTTATTTCCCCAATAAAGATTATGGACACATATTCATAAAATATACATCACAATTCCCAACATCATTCCAAAATATAATGGAAAACCAACATGAATACTCATTATCCTTCCATTTAAAACTAATATTTAATTAATTCACATTGAGACTCTATTTTATTCAGGAGTATTTAGTATTTTTTCACAAAACATATAAATTTGCACCGAAAGATAATTTTAAAATACAAACATCAATATTCCCAATCATTTCAATGCCTCAATTTTTTCACTTTTCATCTGGTATTATATTTCAACAAGGATATCCACAATATTATTATTCTATATACAACATATTAGCTCCTGATAAAGAATTACCACACCTTATATTTCCCATATTTGATAAATTTATCATAGTATGTTTATCCTCATTTATATAAAACCAGTGTTTTCTATTATAAATATTTTCGGATGAGATCTAACTTCTCTCTCATTAGTGTATGACTTTATATTTAAGTTGATAACATTCATTGATTTCATGGGATACAATATTAACATTTTCAATAGTCCACAGATAAATTAATTTTCATTCAATTAGGATCAAAGATTAAAATCCTTTTCAATATTCAGTTACCCAAATGTTTATTTCATTTCTTTGAAGAAGTTATTTTTTCATATTGAATTGAACTTTCCAAAAACCCCGTTAGGTACAATGAACCATCATTTACTCATTTGGACCTATTTTTATATCTTATTTTGACACTAAATGTTAAATATACAAGTTTTTAATAGATGTAAATATTATCTATTTATCTTATAAAAATCAAAAAAATATCCTTGGTATGTTACACACTATATGAAATTCCAGAAAGAATCTATTCTTTTTTAGATATAAATATCTCTCTTTACTACAATATTAGGTGAACCACCATCCATAAAATGTAATATATCATATTAATAGATGTATAATTAATTATACGTCAAATCTTATAGATAGATTAATGTGAAGCACCAGATCCAATAATCAATGACTCTATTGAATTGGATATAATTAGTAGAAAACCATTTATATATTTTAATATTGGATTTTTTGATATCTTAATATCACCATATATTATAGAACAAACTATATATTCACTATACTAATTTTGTATAAATACATTATTTCTACAATAATGAATCTTGGTGCCCCACTTTACTAAGATACTATGGCCCTGAATTCCTCCCCTTCATTTTTTATTAATGAAACCATTATTTATTATTGAACATGACCTATATTTCGTACTATTTTAGTTTAGTTTATATATATGGATATCCTTCATGTTTATATACTCATTTCAATTAAGATCCCTTAAAATATAAAAAATTATCATAGAAATAGAGTTCTTAATCATGATATCTATCATATCTGATGAATCCATAAGTGAACATAGTAAAAAAACCATATATGGATCCCCTAATATCATATTCACTATTTCTATCCAGTCTAAAATAATATTGAATTTGTTGATCTAATCATCAGTAAGAGTTACTTTGAACATTATTTTCTCAAAATATTATCATAATATGAATATTATTTTCATTACAATCATATTCACATAGATATTCATAATCCAAATCACGTGCATTGATGTTTTTTTTAATAAATGAATGTTACAATCCAAATTCATGGATTGTGACATTACAATCATCAAAACTTATTTATTTTCTAAAATTTCCCAGTCATTATTATTTTTTTATGTTATATTTATACCCACAATTGAATTATTATTATCCTATTGAACTATTGAATACTCTTTAATATTATCAAAAATAATAAATCCTTTCAGTAAATCCTTTCTAATATGACCTTATTATGTAACGACCCTATTTTTTTCTTCAGAAATGATTTTTTTTGTTTAATATATCAATGTACATGATATAAATAAACATGTGAAAAAAACTGTTATATTAATATTATTAGTAAATATATATTAAACTCTAATATTGTATACCAATAGTATCTAATACATTTATTATATAAATAATCAATTTCAATTATTACTGAAAAATATAATTATCAATAAAATCCATTATAAATATGTTATGAATTATTTGATATATATAATTAAACATATTTTAAATGAAATTATGATAAAAATATTCATTTTTGAACTGCTATATGAAATTTTTATGGGAATATATTTTCCAAATTTTATGAGATGAATGATTTTTAGGGAAAAAATATTATTTTTTAGAAAGTCATAATTTATATGTATTTGAAACTGTGTGATCATATCAGACTCATTAAATAAAATTTTATGTAATAAATGATTATCAGATGGAAAATAATATGAATTATAATGTATTAATGTGCTTACAAAGACTATGTCCAACATTTATATATCTAAAAAAATGTATCCCTATTAAAATATATATTCAATATCTTCTTTTATTTAAGTACATTTAAGGTGGGATTTAGTTTTTTATTTCCCTTATAGACTCATAAAATTAATTTTATTTTTAATTAATCAATTACTTTTATCATAATAAGTAATACTGATACAATTATCTTATATTATATTTAAGTATGAAAAACATCAATTTTCAAAAATTTATTATTACCCAATTATGTACGAATATTGAAAAACTAAAAAAAATAGATTTTCAACTTGTATATGATGATATGAATTTCATAATTGATATATTAATTTTTAAATTTGTCAATGTTGTTAATATTTTATAAATTAAAAGAAATTAAATATTATGTTTAGAATATAAATACTCTGGTAAAAAGTAAAAATATTAAACAAACATTTATATTGGTGAAATGGAAAAAACTCAATTTTTAAAAAAAATAAATGGGTGACATGAGTTTCCATTTTATATTATAAAAAAATGATCTTTTTTATATGTTTGATCCATTAAACCGTTAATAGTCTATGGAAATTATTAATAAATGAATATTGTATCCAAAAGATCCTTTTTCATTCAATATAAGGGGAGACCACTTCCACTATTTTAGTACTCAACTTATATAATGAAATTAAATTTAAAAACACATAATAACTCATGTTATTTATTTATATAAAATTTTATAATTCCCCGTTAAACCAAAAATTATCATAAACTCCTCAAATAGATTGAATTTATAAAAAGAAAGCCTATGATCTCAATGAAGGTTTCACATATTTTTGAACATATATTTTGTATTAATTATTTTCTAATGGAACCACAACCAAAGTATAATAATTGAATTGTAAAAATTAGTTTTTGAAAATGACATTATAATAATTTGATAACAACTACTTATTCTCTTCCATATCCTATAAAAAACAATATTCTATGTTAGTGTGTGTTTGCAGATTACCATCTCCTCAAATAAATGCTTTAATTTTTAATCTACATCCCTCATGGATGTTCATAGTGATGGTCTTAGTAAACAAATAAGTTCTATAAATATTAGATATTATTATAAAATGATCAAATAATATCCAATTTCACCCCTCTCATTTTTATGGAAATGGAAATGATAATCGATCATTGTGTACTCTATCATCCCCATGAACACATGTGTTTTGTTTTACATCACACCAAAGAATTTATGTCTTTAGTTTATAGTGGATGAGGATATATTATATATATATATATTTAATGTATATGACTATTAGGTTTCATTTTCAATAATTATAATTTTAATTAACATTATAAGTTAATCTATAAATATTTTAAAATTTCTCTAAAATAAATCATTACCATTTTAGTTTATGTGAAATGATACTAAAAATTATGTATAACAATGTTAAATTATTGTCTGTATTTATAAAAATAATATAAATTACTTTAATTTTTTTAAAATGATTATATATTAGTTAAAATAAATGATTGGAAACTATTTTATAAACCTACTTCAAAAGATTATGTATTATTAACACAAAGTGTTGAAAATAGATTTAGACAACTTAATACATGAAGGGAATGGTTATTAATAAAAAGTATGAAAGTAAATGTACATGAATAAAGGTTTAAAATGAAAAATATTTATTCTTACCTCCACGATACATGATGTTATTTATATTCCATAGAAATCAAGGGTCATTGTATGAGACTTGGTAAATCAAACTACATTCATTAAGTAAAATCATTTCTTATTTGAATATAATTTTTCAATTTATTCCATTTTTAAAGATTTTATATATTTTTACATCTGGTAAATGAGTTTTTTTATAAATATTATAATTTCTTTATGGGTTTTATCTTATTTCTTCCTAACATAAAATGAAAATTTATTAAAATTTAGATATAACTATAACATCTACAATAAATAATTCTAAATTCATTCAAAAAAATTATTTCTATGATTTTTTTATAATATTAGAATGTATAATACCACCAATTGAATTATGACAAATTTTTCACCCTATGGTATTAATTTATTCGTTTTTTATCTTCATTGACTGATATTTTTTAGTGAATTTATTTTTTATTTCTTACATTTTTAGGATATTTTATAAAAATTACATTATTTCATAGGTATATTTTGAAATTTAAATGAAATCATTTTTATTAATCAGAAAAAAAAAATTTGTATTAAAATTTATATTTATATAATGGTATGGAAGTCTAATTATAACCATTCCTTTTGATGAGATATTTTATGACATTATTCTTTCTTTTCACAACTAGAAAAAAAATTTATTCTGAAATGGGTGGTACCTTTAGATCCCTCTAATGATTTTAATAAATGCATATTTATGATGATATATAAATGTGATTAATTTTTTTTAATGAATTATAGTTTATAAAGGGTGGGTATAGAAAACTAGAATTTTCCTATATGGATATGGCATCATTTTAGTTGAAAATTCAATAAATTACACAAAAATACACCTATGGACTACAATACATTATTATATATTGATACTAGGTATGAAAAATTATAATTTTGAGAATTATTTTCAGTATCTCTCATAAAAATTGTCCCTTATGTACTATTTAAAATCATACCACATTTAAATCACTTATCCAAAACATATAGAATGTAAGCCTAAGATAAGGTGATCTCATATGTCCATTAAGGTTTTGAAATAGAGATACGTAAGAATAAATTTAATATAAGGATATAATAACATGATAATAAAATTGGAAAACTACACCCCACATATCAAATATCATAATTTTCAGTCATTGAATGATGATTGGTAGTTTATAACAATTGAATCCTAACATAATCATATAACCGAATCCATGAGAGAGTAAAATGTTCATAATATATTAAATTTTTTATACAAATAAGCATATAATATCATTTAAATTATAGACAAGGGTCCCCAAAAATATATAAATGTTTAATGGGTTCACTCCTCAAAACCTCATATCAGTCAAGGTCACACCAAAGACCGTAACAGATGAAAAAGTGACCATCAAAATGGATTTCATCCATATTCTTGTCATGTCTATATGATTTGATTTAAGTCATTATCCAATTATTTGAAGGGTGATATTATTCCCAACAATAACACCATAAACATCATTGGTATGTGTTCCATAATTACAACATGGGACTCTTCTAAGACCACTCACACTACTGGAAAACTAACCTATACCAACGGTTTGGAACTATTGGTATAAGCCTCCAAACCGTTGGTAAAGCCTATAATAACGGTTTGGAGGACCGTTGGCAAGTAAGCCATGCGGATAGGTCTATACCAACGGTTTTTGGAAAACCATGGGTATAGACCTATACCAACGGTTTTGAAAACTATTGGTATAAGTAATATGTAAATCCATACCAATGGTTTCGTAAAACCGTTTGTATATGTATTTAAAAAAAACATTCTGTGGGATTTGATCCCAAGACCTCTAGTTTATCATTGAATGACCTAACCACTAACCTAACCTGGATTTTGGGAACATAATTTCATAAATATATATATGTATTATCATAAGTATTTTAATTTTTGATTTATATAATGTTTTGGGTAAGAATATTTGATAAAAAATCAAAGGACCAATAACAATGGGGGACCTTTCTGAACGGTTTGTCCAAACTGTTGGGATATGTACCCACCCTTTCCCAATGGTTTGGCCAAACCATTGGGAATGTAGCCTCAAAGTATACTTTTCCCAATGGTTTGGCCAAACCATTGGGAAAGCCATACGCTTTCCCAATGGTTTTTCCAAACCGTTGGGAAAAGTGGCAACAAATTTGACTTTTCCCAATGGTTTGGCCAAACTGTTAGGAAATCCATTACCTTTCCCAACAGTTTTGGAAAACCGTTGGGAAAAGTGACCTCAAAGTGGGATTTCCCAACAGGTTGTCCAAACTGTTAGGAAAGGGGGCCTATACCAATGGTTTTTACAAAGTGTTGGTATAGAAGTGTTGGGAAAGGTCACATTTCCAATAGTATCACTATACTAATTACAACATAGACTATGGAGAGAATCTCAATATCAATATTATATCATATATGAATATACTTTCCGAAGCAAAGATTTATTTATAATAATCTTCGTTATGAACCCAATACATGTCCAAACAACATGGATATGTCCATATCACAACATAATACTCAATGAATAATTATGAAAATTATCATTTTCTATAAAAAACACTACCAAGTAAATCAGAATCGACCAACAGTCAAAAAAATATGAATTTACCAATAACATAGGGTTTTTTGATCATTAATTAACTTAAGGTATCATGTCATGATAAACACCATTTAATACAATATCTAATTAATTTATCTCAAGATTCACTTAACCACAAGGTATCCATATGAAATTTAAACTCAAATTGAATCGAAAAGACTCTATGTAATATTAACATTAATTGTTTTGTTGAATCAGGTGAACATTAAGTTTGTTTAATTATAATATTATATAGACATCTAAATGATTAGAATATATGTTTAGGATTTAGTCCCTCTACCATTAACTGATGATCCAATATTTCTTTTAATGGAAAATTCCATTAAGGAAGATGTTAAAAATGATCACTATGACATTCCAATATCAAAATAGATCATGATCAAAACCAACAATGAAAATTGTAAAAATATTGCACCACCATGTTTAAAAAATAATGTAGATAAGTGGAAAACTAGACTGAACCCACTCAACATATATTTAAGGCATTATCATGCTGTCTTGAAGGCAGGTAGGAACTCTAATATCACCTTGATGGTTCACTATGGTAGATAAGAAAATTTTGTATGGATTTAGAATAAATAATCAACCTCATGACATAATTGAAAATATATTTCCAGGTAATTACATGTTTTGTAATGTAGTTACACATAATGTAGATGTTTTTAGTAGAACACGCTAAAAAACCATCACCTCAGATTATTCTATTAAAATCACCTAAATATTAAACGATATGTAATCTAATTAAATGGAATGTAAATGTACTAAGGATGGTTATTCCATCTATTTTATATAAAAACAATCCAACCCCCCATTAAGGATTATGAACAATACATGAACCCATCAAACACTAGAACTATTTACCCAGACTTTCTTAAAGAAGATAAAGACATATCTATAGACGTTATATCATTTTACCCAACAAAATCTGTCCATTTTGATCCTCTCTGTTTTATTATGTTTTGTCTCAAGATAAGACCTAATTTCTTCCAAGGATAGGTATCAATGATGAAACCTGAACACTAATGTTTAAATATGTGTTGAAACTCTCTGAATGAAAAAACGAATGAAAACTCAAAGAGTTTCATTCTGAAAATAATATAGGATCCAATAGATATCATCCAAAATGATGATAACAATAAAAAATTTCATTTCATTTTCATTTTCCTAATATTGAGGAATTCCATTTCTATCAATACTTTGTACATACAAAAAATATAGTTAATTTATATATTTTTATATGTAATATAAAAAATTTCATCCATTGTATATGCCTAGATCAATTTCAACATCATCCACTACTCTTAGATAATATTTATTATTAATTGAATCATTTTAAAAGATCCATAAAATGATGTCCATACATTTTGTCTATCTTGATATTAAAAAATTATTGCACTAGTTATCTAATATGTATAAATATTCATATTGTGATGTAGTACATTAATCTCTAAACCCGCATACAAAATCTATCATAATATATTCCATAAGAGGATAAAAGTATAATCCTTCATAAATGTAATGACCTGGACCCATCCAGCCACCCAAACGGTGCCGAACGGGTCAGGTGTCACTACCTTAGGCACACCTCCCCTGAACGAAAAAGGCTGCCGACTAGCAGCGAGGGTATGATAGGTATAGTGGGGAGGCTATACCCTCCCGGAGGAATAAAATGGTACCGGTTCGAGTAGAATAAAAAATATGCAGTGAAAATAAATGACTCAGCAGACTCGAACCAGACCCGCATAGCGGAAGAACATTCAATAACAATAAACAGTGGAAGCAATATAAAAACAACAGCAGCGGAAGGTAAACAGAATGTCATGCCAGCAATCAACTACAATAACTGCTAAAACAACCAAGCACGCATCCAAGAAAGTCATACAAATCAATACACATACAATGGCACCAATGGCTATCCAATAGTAGCTACAATATAATGTAAACATGCTTATGCAAGAAAAGAATACTAAACAAGTAACTCCAGTACAGCACGCCCTCATGGTCTGTGCTAGTCTCCAAGTCAACAACACTAATGTCCAGCTCCTGAGGTTGACCCTCCACCTGCACGCAATTTCATAAAGTCTACATGCGTCCCAAAAGGCCCGTGTAGGGTGTGAGAGAAGTCTTAGTAGGATACCACCCAGAGGTGCATACCTAATATAAGTGTTTAGGCATACATGCTTATACAATAAAAACAGTAAATAGTGCAATGCCCAAAAGTAAACAAAGACTTCACTGGTGCTTAGTAGCCACTAGGAAGTGTCACCTGCTTCGGCCAACGCCGGAAAGTCTGATCTGCAGCCTGACACCTCGTCCCACCTGACACCATGTGTCTCAAGTACCGACATCCTGAAGGCACACCCAACCATCGTAACCTGGCTCGAAAGCTCAACCTTCCCATGGCACAATATCTAGAGGAACAACGATACCTGTCCTCAAAAGATAACCAGAGGGACAAAGATGTCTTCCCTCAAATCACGGTGAGCCTCTACCTCCAACCTGACCGCCTCAAAGCTATCTCCCGAAGGCTCCTCACCTTCCACGTGGATTCCTATGGAAAGAACCCCTAAACCAAATATACCTAACCGCATCTACTGGGGGCCTCTACCCAGCGAGTGGCCGTACCACCTCATCTCGGAGTCTATCTATGTGCACACTACTCAAAAGTACCCGGTGAGTGGTAATCACCTCAATATGTTCTCAAGCCACAACATATCTGACACCTCGTGTCCCTATGAACCTATCGCTCCAGTCTGATGGTCTCTCCATCCAGTAACCGAGGTGAAGCCCAACCTGACAGTCCAACTGTCTCAACCGACGTACGTGATGCCTAATCCCATGGTAGCAACCACCCAAAGTATCCCGAGCTAAAATCCCCAACCTATGATCCCAATCACTCAACAATATATCCGGGCCACACCCAACACAAAAAGCAGTTCAACAAAGGAAATATAGCACATTCCATATTCATACTTGGAAGCATCAATTTAAATAGGAAATTACTAAACAGTCAATTTGCAATACTTGTGCTATCCCATACCAGTACCTAACTCATTCACAATTTAACAATTAAACTAAAAAGTTTAACTAGAGACATTCAATAAGCAGTATAAACAGAGAAATTTAAACAACGGTCCAATTCAAATACATTTCGGCACCCCCGTCTGAGTTTCCCCAAACGAGCGACGACCTCTAACCCGGTCTTGCTCAATCAAAACATGGTCAGGGAATACCCAGAGGCATCCCACAATGAAGATAATGAAATACAAACAAAATAAATAGGGTTTCGCTCAACACCCGATATCGCGCCCAAAGGTCGCCACCCCCAAAAGTCTTCGAAAACACGAAAGAAGGTATGCACCACCTACCTCATAGTTATATGATGCCAGTCCTTTGATTTCAGCCTCTGAATCGGACTAAATCACGGTAGATCTGCATTTCCATCAAATCCAGCAATTCCGTTCCGATGGAATCTGTGGACGAATAGGTGAGGAGTCAAGGAAAAAGAAGGGTGTGTGGGGTTAGCCTCTCTGATGCGGTCTCGCTACCTCTGACGGATCGAAGAACAGAGGTCTTACATCAGATCTAGAAGGATTTGTGTTCATGGAGGTCTTTCGGACGAACTGTTCATCCAAAGGGGGAGAAGAATAGGAAACTGGGAATGAGGTGCGACGACGCCTCGTTCGATCAAATAAAAAAAAGTACAGGGCGTGTATTTCCCAAGTACACGCCATGTATACGTGTTTCTGTACTTAGACTTAAGCGGAGTCTGGCACACGGTCTGGACTGTGTACACGGTCAGCACACGGCCAGGGTCTCAGCCGCTACACGGGGCATTGGTACACGCGTGTCAAGGAAGGATACACGCTATGTAGATGGGAATTTACACCTGGGCACCACACGACATGTACCTGGCCTCGCACGGGTAAGAGATACAGGGCATGTCTATAAATACACGCCGTGTAGTAGGAATGTTTTGCACGGTCTTCACACGGTATGTACTCGGCGAGCACACGGCCGGTCACTCGGGTAAATCATACACGGCGTGTACTTAAAGTACACAGCATGTAGTCTGGAAATTTCTAGAAACTACCCATATTTTCCAGAATTCTCACAAACCAGTCAAAAGATTAAACCGGGTCAGAATTTGACCCGTTTCCAAAAACTCAGGTTCTTACAAACTCCCCACCTTAAACAACCCATATTACTCCGGTCTTAATGTTCTGGATAAATTCCTAAAATGGGGCTCCCCACCTTATGAATCACCTACTCGGTCTCAACTCGAACAAAGCTCAAAGAAAACAATTAAACAAACAAGGCCCAACGACCTTTTTCCCGGACCCATGGCCCTCCTATGACGCATCTTCACCCATGAAACTCCTCGGTGCTCACGTGTCACTTCCGACACCCAACGTAACTCTCACCACATCGGCTTCCGCCTCCCTGATGTCTTGCATCTAATAGATGCACAATTCAAACCTAGTTCCATGCACCTCAAGTAACCCGCATCCACAATTCCCCAATGCCCATGGCACCTCAAGTTACCTGCATCCTTGATGCTCCTGATGCCAAGCATCTCAAATATATAAATAAAACATAAAACGCATATGATATTATTCCAATCCCAATAACTAGCATCTAGTCAGTCCACAAGTATCCTGTGCAGCCTGTGCACTCAACCAGACTTTCCTCAAGAGGCCATGCCAAATAAAAGTAAAGAAACTCACGACCACACCCGCGGTGTACCTGCCACCATCGTCGGCTCTCCAGCCTGCTCAATCCCTGACAGCTCCACAGTGTGCACCTGACCTTAAGACCGATTGCATGATGCCTGACCTCCCTGCGGTGCTACCCCAGTCTCTGGCCACAGACCCCTAAGCTGGGTCCTACTGTCCCAATCACGTCCTCCGCGTGCTGCTAAGCCTCAGACACCCTCTCCCAGTACCGAACCCGAACTAACTCCTGATGCCACAGTCTTTCTTGGTCCCTGTCTGCTAGATGTCTGAGAAGGCTGCCTGAAAAACCTCTCCAGATGTCCGACCTGTCCACACGACCGACACTCCTTTGAAGGCCTATCGCACTGAGCCCGAACATGTCTCAGCTGTCCGCACTGAAAGAAAACAACCGCTGAACTGACACGGGGAGGTCTAGCTGAGTCCTTGGCCTACCCGCCCTGCTGGAACTCATCTCTCCCTCGCTTCCTGCTATCGAAACCGTCACCTGGGGTTGTCACCCTGCCAAAATGAGATTTCACTCTCTCGTTTCCTTCGGCTATGAGCGCCTGATTCACTGCCTCGGAGAAAGAACCCAGCCTAAAGATGTTCACCTGGACCCGAATGGCGTGTCACAAGCCATCCTCGAAGCGCCTCACCCTAGCTGCATCATCGCTCACTATACCTGGTGCAAAGTGAGACAAATCTGTGAAAGTAGCTACGTAGTCCATGAAAGACATATCTCCCTGCTGAAGAATCAAGAACTCCCAATCTCTCTCTGCCCTCAGTGTCTCCAGATAAAAGTTCTCGAAGAACCTGTCCTCGAAGTCCTTCCATGCCAGTCCCTCGTGCCTACGAGCCTGTACCTGCAAATCCCACCAACGTTTCACCGGTCCTATCAGCATGTATGTCGCCAGTTTGACCCACCACCCTGGAGGTGTCTCGAGTTTCTCGAAGATCATGTGGATACTCTCTATCTAGTTCTCTGCCACCTGTGGACCACCCTCACCCTGAAAAAGTGGCGGGTGATGCGACTGGAACTCCCATGTCAGATATGCCATATAAGGCTTTGTACCCTGTGTGCCTCTGTCAATCCCCTGAAAGACGCGAACTAGGCTCGCTCGGAGCTGGTCGTCGAGCCATGGTCCGAACGCTTCCAAACCCGGCTGCTGGCCTGCCTGCACTAGATCCTGAACCTGATCCTACCCCTGAGCTTGTACCTGCGGCTCATGCTCTGCCTGGACCAGATTCTGAACCAGATCCTATGGTATTATATCCTCTCCTGCCTGTCGCTCCATCGTGCCATGAAGAAGTAACCTGCTGAATACCATAAATGGTAAGACATCCCACATATATCTATATAACAATATATTCTACGCAGATAAGGAAAGAAGTAAAAGGCAGTGCACAACAACTACCCTTACTCCCCCTCACCGCAACCCATGCCCTTGGCATCCAGACCTCACGACCTCATTACCTACCCTCAACAGAGCCAATTATCAATAGTACCTCAGGTCGTGCCCATCCTGACAACCAACGTTGCCTTAGACCCGACGACCAAGTCACCCAATCCTGACAGCTACACTGCCTCAACCATAGTACATGTCTGCTCTCATAAGAGCCAGACCCATATGTCATGCACATGCAATTCTACATAATACAAACCATGGCATATACATCACCATAAACAAGAAATTTTATCAGGAGTTGTACATATTCACATTTCAGAGCATACTTAGCATGACAATTGATTTTATTCACATGGTATTATCACTTCACAAAGCATACGTGTAGTTATGAAATTGAAATACCCTAAAATGTGCCTATAAAAAGACATGTAAGAAACCCTTGCCATACCGGACAAGGTTTACATATCATAATCAATAAAATCACACAACAAGTGAGCCACCAAGGCGGAAATCATATCAAGTGTAATCTGAGCAAAAAGCAAACAACAATTCCCACCCCCAGCAACTCAATCCATCCCTCGTACATGGGGCTGCAGGAACCCAAGCACAAGTTCAAAAATCTAGTTCTAACAACATTCTATCTCATGTCTACCATATCCCAAATAGTAAAACCAGTAGAAATAAAAAGATAAGTCTCAATCTCATTAGTAGATATAAAAACACTGCTACAAAATCCTTGCCAAGAACTCCTCTAATACCACTTTGTAATGACCCAGACCCGGCCAGTTGCCCGAATGGTGCCGAATGGGTCGGGTGTCACTACCTTAGGCATGCCTCCCCTGAACGCCAAAGGCTGACGACTAGCAGCGAGGGTTTGATAGGTATAGTGGGGAGGCTATACCCTCATGGAGGAATAAAATTGTACTGGTCCGAGTAGAATACTAAATATGCAGTGGAAATAAATGACTCAGCAGACTCGAACCAGACCCGCATAGCGGAAGCACATTCAATAACAATAAACAGTGGAAGCAATATAAAAACAACAGCAGTGGAAGGTAAATAGAACGTTATTCCAGCAATCAACTACAATAACTACTAAAACAACCAAGCATGCATCCAAGAAAGTCATACAAATCAATACACATACAATGGTGCCAATGGCTATCCAGTAGTAGCTACAATATAAAGTAAACATGCTGATGCAAGAAAAGAATAATAAACAAGTAACTTCAGTACGGCATGACCTGAAGGTCCGTGCTAGTATCCATGTCAATAGCACTAAAGTCCAGCTCATGAGGCTGACCCTCCACCTGTACACAATTTCATAAAGTCTACACGCATCCCGAAGGGCACGTGTCGGGTGTGAGACAAGTCTTAGAAAAATTCCAACCAGAGGTGCGTACCTAATATAAGTGTTTAGGCATGCATTCTTATACAAGAAAAATAGTAAACATTACAATTCCCAAAAGTAAACAAAGACTTCACTGGTGCTCATTAGCCACCAGGAAGTGTCACCTGCTTCGGCCAACGCCGGAAAGTCTGATTTGCAGCCCGGCACCTCGTGCCACCTGACACCATGTGCCTCAAGTACCGACGTCCCGAAGGCACACCCAACCATCGTAACCTAGCTCGAAAGCTCAACCTGCCCATGGCACAACATCCGGAGGAACATCAATACATTTACTCAAAAGATAACTAAAGGTATAGCGATGTCTGCCCTCAAATCACGGCGAGCCTCTGCCCCCAACCTGACCACCTCAAAGCTGTCTCCTGAAGGCTCCCCACCTTCCACGTGGCTTCTTATGGCAAGAACCCCCAAACCAAATATACCTAACCGCATCTACCGGGGGCCTCTACCAAGCGAGTGGTCGTACCACCTCATCTCAGAGTCTATCTGTGTGCACACTACTCAAAAGAACTCGGTGAGCGGTAATCACCTCAATAAGTTCCAAGGCCACAACATCTCCGACACCTCGTGTCCCTACGAACCTGTTGCTGCAGTCTGATGGTCTCGCCATCCAGTAACCCAGGCCAAGCCCAACCTGACAGTCCAACTGTCTCAACCGACATCTGTGACGCCCAATCCCTTGGTAGCAACCACCCAATGTAACCCGAGCTAAAATCCCCAAATTGTGATCCCCGTCACAAAACAATATATCTGGGCCACGCCCAACACAACAAGCAGTTGAACACAGGAAATATCACACATTTCATATTCATACTTGGAAGCATCAATTTAAACATGAAATTACTAAAAATTCAATTTGCACTACTTGTGCTATCCCATACCAGTACCTAACTCATTCACAATTTAACAATTAAACTAAAAAGTTTAACTAGAGACATTCAATAAGTAGTATAAACACAACATTTTAAACAACGGTCTAATTCACACACATTTCGGAACCCCTGGATGAATTGCCCCAAACGAGCGACGACCTCTAACCCGGTCTTGCTCAATCACAACAGGGTCAGGGAATACCCAGAGGCATTCCACAATGCATATAATGAAATAAAAACAAAATAAACATGGTTTTGCTCAACACCCGACATCGCACCCGATGGTCACCACCCCCGAAATTCTACGAAAACACGAAAGAAGGTATGAACCACCTACCTCGTACATGTACAATTCCACTTCTTTGATTTCAGCCTCTGAATCGGACTAAATCGCGGTAGATCTGTGTTTCCATCAAATCCGACAATTCCGTTCGGATGGAATCTGCAGAGGAATAGGTGAGGAATCAAGGACGAAGAAGGGTGCGTGAGCTTAACCTCTCTGATGCGGTCTCGCTGCCTCCGACGGATTGAAGAACGGTGGTCATACGACGGATCTAGAAGGATTTTTGTTCATGGAGGTCTTTCAGACGAACTGTTCATCCAAAGGGGGAGAAGAATAGAAAACTGAGAATGAGGCACGACGACGCCTCGGTCGGTCAAAAAAAAAGTACACGGCGTGTATTTCCCAAGTACACACCATGTATACCTATTTTCGTACTGCGACTTAAGCGGAGTCCGGCACACGGTCTGGACCGTGTACACGGTCAGCACACGGCCAGGGTCTCGGCCGCTACACAGGGCATGGGTAAACGATGTGTCAAGGAAGGCTACACGCCGTGTAGATGGGAATTTACACCTGGGCACCACACGACATGTACCTGGCCTCGCACGGGTAAGAGATACACATTGTGTCTATAAATACACGCCGTGTAGTAGGAAAGTTCTACATGGTCTTCACACGGCATGTACTCGGTGAGCACACAGTCGGTCACTCAGGTAACTCATACACGGTGTGTACTTAAAGTACATGGCGTGTAGTCTGGAAATTTCCAAAAACTACCCAGATTTTCCAGACTTCTCAAAAACCAGTCAAAAGTTTAAACCGGGTCAGAATTTGAGCCGTTTCCAAAAACTCGGGTTCTTACAATAAATTCAATATTTTTAAGATTTAAACAAAATTTCATAAATTAAATATATAAATAACATGCCATGTATCAAAAGGATTCTATTTATTTATACAAAATAAATAAGTAAATATCATCCTCATGTCTTCTCTTAATACTTGATAATAACCAAAATTACCATTAAACATATTTAAAACAAACATATATCCTCATTCCATACATAAAAATGTATTAGTAAATATATTCAATAAAACAGAAAATAATCTATACTCTATCAATAATAGAATGAACAACATTATCAATAAATAGTTATTCGATTATAAAGAAATAAATACTATCTAAATTTCATTATCCATATCAATAATCTATTTTCCAAAATTTAAATATCATAAAATTATGAATAAATAGTGGGTTATATTTTCCATATTAATTTTTTTCCATGAATATCTCATTACTAGTAAATCAATTTCCTTGGTCATCATTACCATTCAGCATATTGTTGAAAATAATTCATGTAAAAATTAAACAAAGAATCCTTATATATATTTTGATTCATATAACATATTTATAGAATTAAATTCATAAACACATCAATTATGACACATCATACTTAATCCATTAACTATACTTCATCATCTTATTCATTTAAACCTACATTCATTTATATATCATTAATGGGACCTTACTCATAATCAATATAACCATTACTCATACCAATGTTTTGATTCTCTTCATGATCTTTCCCCCAAGTATATAGATTTTAAAAAATCCAATATTTCCACTCTTTATAACATTCATCATTTGAAAATACATTAGAGAGGGAAATATTCCAATCCCTTGAATTAATAAAACTTTTTATTTTTCCATTGTCATTACTTGCATTGTGTATTTATTTTACATACCTAAAACTTCTTCTTGGCCCTCTGAGCCAATGTCTTTAGTTTTTCTTCTCATATTACCATCATATAATAAATTTAAACTTATTTCATCCAAGGTATCCACAATATAAACTCTAAATGAAATATATTAATCTATTATTTAGTGAGTATGGGAGTATGTAATGGTGGAAATTGATATTCATGTTTTATGATAAATGATTAGGAAGAATCACAATATCCTTAACACTATTCATCTGTCGATTAAGATTCTCATGAAAAAAATATTTATCACAATCAATGTTAACCCAGTTTTTATGGTTCCCACCATTGAGTAAATCCAAAAAAATAGTGTGATCAACTATAATCATAATTAAAAAACACGTAGTGTGAAAAAAAATTATAGGAGGTCTAAATGAAGACAAATTATTTTAAATATATAACATATTTGGTTTAACCTTAGTAAAACATGATCATAATTTTTTTATATCCTTCGTTATGGTTCAATTTGCTATTTTGAATTTCCATATCATACCCCCATTAGTAGAAATAAGGATTGTAGAAAGTCCCCTTATCATGAAACAAGTGAGTATCAGTTCCAGATCATTGCACCCTTTATAGTGTAATTTATCTTTGGTGACTCTATGTAATAATAATTCCCATTTATACTATCCATGCATTGATGTAATTTCATAAAAACTGCTTTATCTATAATTTACCAAAGAATCATGAAAATTTAAAATTATGTGACTCATCTTTTGACTTAATATTTTATACAATCCTAGAAATATCTTTATAAATATACATAAATATATCTCTTATGATTTTTCATATTAGTTTCCAATATTTAAATAAACCATTCATTTGATACAAACTATAGAGTCATTGGGTTTTAATACAATAATATTAAATCATTTTAGAATATTATTCAATACACTATATAATCGAAGGCATGAGAACCATAATAGTTTATTGTATTTTGTGACTCGGTAAATATTAATATAATTTATTGCATGATTATCAAAATCATGAATAACTATCTTCTAATTTTTACACCTCACAAACATATTGTGATCAAAACCTTCCCCATAACCTGGGGAATGTAAACATAAAAATGTGTGCTCTCATATTCTTAATATGTGAAAATATATATATATATATATACATAGATGCATAAAATATTAATATGGGTATGAGATAATGTTTATAACATATGAAAACTATACCCTTCATATCAAATATCATAATATTTATTCATGAAATAAATATTTTTAGTTCCAAATACATGAATTATAATGGAATTAAACATCATGAACTGTAAGTGAATAACATTGGGATTAGACATAAATTTATGGAATTCATGTAATCATATAAAATCATTTCCATAGTAGTCAAGTATCACCACTAAGGATATCATATTGGAATATGTTCAAACCCCAATAATTATGGTAGTCATGGTTCACTCTAGGACCATCATAGTGGAAAATTTCCTTTACCGAACTAGGTTCAATTTTAGTTCAAGTCTTTTCTATCTCATGAGATATTAATCTTTACCAAATGCATTTTAGAATTATATTGGTCAAATTCAGCATATAATAAACTAGATATGTATGTGTTAAAAATATCAAGAGAAATTTATAAAAAAAATTAAATGAAATAAAATGGGTTTCAAAATCATTTCTTTATATCATACATAGCGGAAAAGAGATTGGATCCAACATTAATTCATTATTTCAGAACCCATGAAAATTATAGGGCTTAAAATGTATTTTCCCATGGTAAACCCCACGGAAGAGAAACATGATTCATAAAAATCATGTAATAATAAACATAAAATATTCAATGAATGAATATGAATGATATCTTTAGATCATATCCCATGTAAAGAATAAGTAGCACAAAATTATTGCTTTTTATATGGAGAGTGATTTTGAAAAATCAACTGGATCATTCCTTAATGAAAATTTCTTTTCATTAAAAATCACTTTTCAATGATGATCTTTAATAAAATATTTTGGAATAAATATCCTTGAATATAATGATGATGACATATAAATTAAGATATAGAAACTATTTAAAAAAATTCATTGGGAAAATATCCATTCCAATTTTATAAATAATTTTTAGAACATAAAACTTTTGGAAAAAAATTTATCTTGATATTAACCATTAAAACAAAATAAATATATTTTAAAATCATTTAAAACATATATTGAGGAAAATATACTTTCCATTATGAAAAAAATATATTAAAACATAATAATTTTGAAAATATATCTCTTTGAAAATAATGTTGAAATTATATAAATTTCTGTTAAAAGAAAAATATTTCATTAAATAATGAAATTTTGTTCCTGTCATACATGAAAAGAAAATATTTTTTTTATAAAAAAAAAATTTGAATATACTGGAAAAGTATAAGAGATTAAATTCAATTAATTTTTAAAAAAGTCAACCATTGGTACAAATTTCTTTTATAAATCATCATTGGAATATTAAATTTTTTTTGAAAACATTTTCATAAAAAAAAATTTGTATAGAAAGGGATTTTCAATCAAAGAGATTGATAAAGAAAATTTATCATAAAAATCATTAATTTTTACTGTAGTGTGAATAATGATAATACGATGAATAGAAAACATTTATTATCATGGAATTTCTAGAGTAGAAAAATCATCATGATTTTTTTTGATATGGATCATAAGGATTTATCATCAGAAACGAAATCATAAATAATCTTGATAAATGATGATATTTTAACATAAATTATTTACCACTTTAAAAATGATTTTTTGTAATATACTTAAAAGGATTACATTAAATGAATCATATAATATAAATATAAAAAATAAATTAATGATATATCATTTGAATAGTGATTTATATACACGTCATCAAATAATATAGGAGCCTAATATAATAATAGTCTCAAAGAAGAAAAATTCAGACAAAGATCAAACCTGATTTTGTAAACTATTTTTATCATATGACTAAAAAAAGAATAAAATAAAACAAAAAATTAAATATCATAGAGTGTATGGGATTCATGAATTAACATGTAAATGTGTAATTAAATACACCATACATAATAAACAACTAGTGAATATTCATATGTCTCCTAGAAATAGAAGAGAGAATATATATCGCTTAACATAACTATAGACATCCTTAATACTTATTAAAACCTCATATATAATAATTATAAGTGATTTTTACATCCTATAAATAAATAAAATAACATTTATCAAATAATATAGGATTTAATGATGTTATTTTATTACTCATTTATTAACAATTACATGTCAAATTCTTCGTTCAAGTAATAACAATGTTTTCCATATATGTATTGATTTGATATTTTCAGCCTCTTAAATATTATAATGGTTACCTCATATATTGAATAATATTAATTGAATAATTATTTTATTTATAGCTATGTTATATATTCAATACAAATTAAAAAATATTGTTTTCAGAAATGGAGTAAGTTAGATTCATGGAGATAGTATGTCATGCGTAGGCATGATTAACGTTTCCATTTACAATAAATATTATAGAAAAGATGTATATATTATATATTATAGTTATATAATAAAAATGAAATAATAAATTACATATTATTTTGTTAAATATAATTATGAATATCATTCATGTTGTGTGTTGATGAAAATATTGTCATATTACTTCATGATTGTGGTAGTCAACACATTCACAAATAAAATTATCATCCTTCAGTGATTTAAGAGGTAAAAAAAGAAAATTATTAGCTAACTCTTAGTAATGATAAATATATAATTAATATCATCATTATATAATTTATATCACATAAATTCATTAAATACAACCTTATTATCTTCAATATAATGTGTTAGTGAAACAGAGCCAAATCACATTGCGACATGATAGTTCGCTATAAACAGTGATGTTATCATATCTTCTACAGAATGGAATGTAAATTGTTATATATAGTATAATTAATCCATAGTAATAATTTCATATAAATATAATAAATAAAATTTGTATCAATCATCAGTCCAAATAGTGAGGGGTGATAATGGAAAAATGCATCACATTAGTTCGTTAAACAGTAGTCCTCCATATACATGGACTATGATTTTGTAGCCCATTTGATATATGTAAAGATGGAGGTAGTCCATAAAAATAAAAAAAATATCATAGTATTAAATAAACATATATTATTATTTCCCAATGGTTCAATAAGAATTCATGGAGTTGGAGGAAGAAATAAAATAAAAAGGATCATCAAATAATGATACCACTTCTATGGGTAACCACCTTAAGATTTCACCAAAATCCGTCATAGGATGGATTTCTGAAAAAACAATAATGTATTCATGTATAATATGAGTAATTTTTATAAGTGATTTGGGTGGTTTATTTATGAATAAATTGGTTTTATAACGTTATGAATAGAGGAGATGGGGTGGCCCTTTATAGTGAGGTGCATGGCACACTTATAATTATTGAAATTGAAAATGTGTACCCACATTTTTTTAATGATAAAATGATCTATAATTGATTATTATATATTATTTTAAATAAAATTGTTAAAAAAATCCAAAAAACAATTAGACATGTTTTTTGGTCAATTTAATAATTATATTTTCAGTTTAACCCCTCTATAAAGACATTTCTATATTTATTATAATCAATAATTTTTAAAAATTTTACTACTTATTTTGGAAAATGAATTATTTTAATATTATTAAAAAATATAAATTATAATGAATAAAAATAATCAATAAAAGTTTATTAATTAAATTGAAAAATATTTATTAATTATATTAATAATTAATGTCGTAGACATAATGGGTAAGTGGGTTTTCAAAGAGAAAATGGTATAAAAAATTACAATGTTTTTATTTCTAATATTATTATAAATTTGATTATAATTTCCTAAAATGGATTAGAATCTATTAAATTGAACTATGTTAATTTTATAAACAATTTTAATATAATTTAACATTATAAATTATTAAAATGAAATGCAAGCTTTCAATTTAAATTTTTTAATTTTCACTTTTTAATAAAAATAATTGTTTCATAAAATTAAAAAAATCACCATATATTAATTTTTAAATTATTATTTTAGAACTGGAGTTTTATTTTTGAAATATGGTTTCTAACATTTTAAAAAATAAGTTCTTAAATAAGTTCTCAAAATAGTCACAAGACTGCTTAAAAAAACAGTTTTATGAGTAAAATTAGATTTAATATTATCTATATTCAAGAAAACAAATAAGAAAAATATTAACCAAAATATGGAATTTATAATATATACATTTTAATAAATTGATTCACCAATATTTTATTGTGTAATTTGTTAATGAAAAAAAAACATTTTCAAAAAAAATGTTTTTCCAAAATTGTTTTTCTTATCTTCAAATTGTTTTGATTTTCATTTTTGATTAATTAGTCACCAATTAATAAGTTCAACATACATCTGTAAAAAATATATATCATTAATATATTTAACCCTATAATAAACCTACATTCAAACAGTTGTGTGATAAAAATCATGATAATAAAATAATAACAGGTGAACATTTGTTTAAACTCAATGTTATATAAAACCAAGGTTAAATTAAGTGTTACTTTTGATGAAAGGTAAAATTAGTGTAGTGTGTATAGATAAGTATATAAAATTATAAATATTTTTTCAAAACATATATTGAAAATCATGGTGTTTTAAAGGGACTGTGATGAGCATTTTCTCTAGTCACAATTGTACAAGTGAAAGGGTTAATATATAGCTAGTATCAAAAGGATAAGAATCGTAATGAATATTTTTTTATCCAATATATTTCTATATTCCAAATTCCATGTTATATGATTATATTGGTTTCTTATTTATTGGTTATTGATTTATAATTTTAATGTCTCCCCTTATTTCATTATATTGGTTCACTATTATTATTATATGTTATTTTGAATCCTAAAAAATTCCTTATTTATGATTTTTTAATATTTTAATTAACTTTTCATTATGATATTTGATTTCATATCCCTTACGAAGCATGAAGTTCAATCAATTTTTTGAGGTTCCCCATCCCAATTATTTAATAGGAAATATATACCATTGAATATTTATTAATATATTTAAATTATAGATATATGTTCACAACATGGGAAATATGTGTTTTTATATGCATTTTCCCCATGAAATGATACAATCTGGTACATGGTTTTTGTGCCTATATACGGATATAATATTTTAACATCTGGTCAACATATATTTTAAGTATCTTTGGCATTGGTCTCTTCAGTTTGTGTTATAGATAGGTCTAGATAGTTGTGAGTCTATGATGAGAAAACAGTATTCCAAACTCATAGGATAAGACAAATTATATGACAGAATCCAATATTATATTAAATAAAGGCAAGTTATTTTCTTAATAATTTATTTTTACTTATATAGTGGTTTGCATTGTTTTCCCATATATTCATCTAGAGGTAACAACCCCAAAAAATGTTTCTCCATTATTTCTCAGGCATCATTTTGGTACATGGTAATTGTGGCCTTACCATGATCCTGGTTTGACACCATCGAGTGATACTCATTGGTTAATTCACATTTCCTTTATGAAACATTTTATATGACTTGGGTATCAACTTAAATCCATTTTTTCCTTTGGATAACCCAATCTTATTTTGAATAAAATAATGAAACTTTTTCAAGTTAACTTCCATAATTAATTAAAACAACATTAAGAAATTGATATGTATAATCAATAATGAAACACTAAGAGTTGTCGATAAATAATATTCTCGATATTTTATATATATTTCTTATATGATCAAGGTTTACTTATCTATAAAATTATTTATTTATATATTCTCAACATATGCATTTATCAATCAAAGATATGGATACAACATGAATGAAGTGAGAAATTGATGGAAAAAATTTAAAATATAATGATTGTATGAATTTTACATCAAATAGTGTTCAAAATATCCTATAAATGGTCGCCCAACCCACTTATATTATGAATTATAACCTGAATAATATGAATCTCTCAAATTCACCTAGTAGAGAGAATATTTAAATTGATTTGTTTATACCTAAATAAATACATTACATTAATATCTTTTTAGAAACATATATTTCTGAAAAATGGATTAATGTGATGGAAAGTATATTTTAGGTTATTTAGTTATCATGTATTGTGATGTTTATTTGTGTTTTATATTACTTGGAAGATGATGTTGACTATTGGATTTATATCATTATGAATACAATAAAGAATGAGGGTTTTGATTTTATGAACTACGAGTATTTGAAAGAAATATTTTTCATTAAATATTTCACTCAGACACTTTAGAAATAGATGGAATGATAATTCAATGAATTTAAAAAAGATGATGTGCATTTTGATATTATGAGAAAAAACATCATGGGAATTACAGTGTATATCAAAGAGATTTTATAATTCTCTTAAAATATAATTTATTGAATATTTTATTTAATCAAAGTCATAAAATGACTTTATCTCTAAGATATTGTTGAAATTTATGATTATCTTTTCCATTCTACTATTACTTTTGAAATGGAATATAGATACCCACATGAATCAAGAGAATGAGAAATAATTATTTTCTATGATTGAATCCCAAATGAAAAATATTTTTATTTTAATAAAGATCATTTATCCACATCTAATTTTTTTTTCGAGGATATGAAATAATTTATTTTCATTAATTATTCTTGGAATATTTATAATTGTGTTAAAAATAGTAACCTTGCTCATTATTTCCAAAGAAATAAAGTGAATTTGAATAACCACACCCAGGGGAATGATTCCTTTACTGATTCTCAACCTACAGTTCAATTCTTAAAAAATATGGGCTGTAAGAATTAGGTGAATCAATCATAAATTTCTATATCTATTTAACGAAATTTGTATTAGTAGAATCCTAAAACAAGGGACCATTATAAAATATATTAATTCAAAATTTTATATGTATAGAAAAATATTGAGATTTTGAATTGTATTCTCATTCTCAAATTTAGAGGAATGAATTAATTATTTGGTTTTAGTTCATCTCATTCATTAATATCATTTACATTTTCAATGAATATGGATTCCACACAAGAAATTGTTATTTCCAAACTATTGATGAAAACACCTTCAATCATGCTAAATGAAAATTTCGTTTATAAATATTTTCCATCCAACCCTTTTATAGAGATACAAAAAAATACTTGTTCTTATCTCTATAGTTCTATTTTTATTTGATATGGAATGAATTTGAATATATAATTAAAATATCAATTACTGATAAAGGGAAATCTCCATTCATATACCTAATCATTTGGTTTCCATGTATTATTTCATTAATTATCATGAAAACAATTTGGAAAAAAATATATAATATGGTCTTGATACCAAAAAAATGGGTTCCATGAACATATTGTTAAGAAGGATGTCTATTTTTAGAGAATTTCATTTGTTTCGGATTATGCTAGTGTATATCAAGATAAATAATTTAGTCTTCCCCTATAATGTTTTATTGAGTTCTCCATCAAACTATTCCATGTATATTTTCTTATCATCATAAATATTTATATAATGGATTACCTTAATGTAGAGGAGTTGATGAACCAATTACAAGATAATCATAATATGGGTTGTATACACCCTGGTGCTTCAGCATATAGTGCACTAATACTATGTGTAAGAAGTTATGGATCATTGCATATTTGCAAATATAATATTGATCCCATGAAAATTATAATCAAAATGAGTCTCATCTTCCCCATATGTATGACCAATTGGCGAACTAAAATTATCTGAATCTATGAAAACATTGTACACCAGAATGTATATCATAAAAAATGTTTAAAAAGTGGGGATATTACAAACACCACAATCCACACAAGGTATGAACACTTGTATTATATGCTGATTTTTATTAGACTTTCCAATTCCCTCTCTATCTTTATAGATATTACGAATAAAGTTATTATATATTACATATATTAATTTGTGGTAGTTCTTATAGATGATATAACTATAAATTTAAAAATTAAGTTGGAGTTTGATGATCACAAAAGTATTGTGTTAAATACCTATAGGAAGGATGAAATTTATTCCAAACTCATCAAATTTCAATTCCTGCTACAAAAAATATTGTTCTTGATCTGTGTTCTCAAAAGAGAAACTATATATATATCCATAAAAGAATGATTTCCGGAAAAAATTCAACACACCAACCACTCTAACTAAAATCCATAATTATCTAAGTTATATAGATATAACATACCCTTTATAAGGAATTTTTGAACCTAATAAAATTAATTATCCATGTTAACTAAGAATGAAGTCATGTTCCACTAAATGAAATAACGCAAGGAATGCTTCAAGGATATAAAAGACTAGTTGGACACCACACCTATGTATAAATTAACCTATCGTGGTGAAGGGTTTTTTATTTACATTGACACATCATTTAATGTTTCTAGAGGATACTCATATATTATAAAAAATTAGTAGTCTTTTGCTCTTTAAAATTAAAAACTCATGGTAAGAATTACACGATTCATGATTTCAAATTGTGAACTATGATCATTACATTGAAAATTTGGAAACCTGATCTTTATAGTTATAAGTGTGTTGTATAAACCGATCATATGAGTGTGAAATATATAATCAAACAAACTGATATAAAAATATTTCAAAGGATTTGATTAGACATAATAAATGATTAGGAATGCTTGATATATTGTCACCCTAGAATGAAATATAAAGTCATTTATGATATGGGTAGAAAAGTATGTGTTGCTCTATCCATAATAAGAATAAAAAAGATATAATACTAATGTATTTTTAATGGATAATTTAAATTTCTTAATTTGAGGAGGTAATTCCTCTATTTCATTAGATAATAAATCAATTATTTATCTGTATGATGATCAAATTAGAAAATAAAGATGATTTAGAGATATAGAAAAGAGACTAAATATTCTATATTTCACCTCTAATAAAATTTGAGTAATATTTCTTGGAACCTAGATAAGTTTCCAAAATATATAGTTTCTAAAAAATGGTATTTTTCATGAAGTTTATATCTCTTCCTACTCTATCTATCTAGGATTTACAATGATGTATTTATAACTAAAGGGAATCATATATAGGGATAACATGAAGAGGGACTCTCAAAGTGTATTTCTCAATTTTTGATATGCTCTAATGATAAATAATAATGACATAATGCTATAGGGATGATGAAACCATTTACCTTACACAAATTTAAATCTAAAAGCATAACCATTGATTTCATTTTAGGACTCCCCAAACCATCTAATGTTCACAATACTATATGTGTTATAATAGATCACCTTATTAATTAAGCACATTTTATCATCAAGCTAAATATATACCCTGTAAAAAATTCCAATATATATATAATGAAATTGTTAATCATATATGAAATAATATTTTCAATTGCATCTAATAGGGTATAGAATCATTTATTGATGTTCTTGAAAAATATTTAGAAACCATTAGAGATTGAACTGATCTTCAATACAAATTATCACCCTCAGATAGATATTTATTTTGAGAGTAATATTAAAAATCATAAATATTTGTTTAAATCATGTTATATATATTTTCAATGATGTAGGGATTAAAACCTCCACCTTGTAGATTTCACATCAAACAAAAGATTCAATTATAGCATTTAGATGGCCATATATGATGCTCTATATTAGAGGATAGCTATGACTCCATCATTTTGGGATGAATTTGGAAAAAAAGAAATATTATAGTTCCTGAAACTATACATGGATTAAACGAATGTTATTAAACAATTTTATAGAATGTAAAACACATAAAAGGGGTAAAAAATAACTTCAAATAAAATACATGATGATATTTTTATTATGAACATAGGGATACCATATTTACTTGAATATCTCTAGGGAAATAGGTGATGGAAATTCTTTATAAAGGGAAGCCAAACCGTAGTTACATTTGACCTTTTGGGATCTATGATCATTTATGGTACATATTTTATTACTTAAAGTTCCACCCTCACCTCTCCCAAGTGTATGATGTCATCCATGTATGATTTTTAGGTTTGTACATACCAGTTCTATCACGTATATTAAACATGGGAATTAAAAAAAATAAGATCATGACCTATCATATGATGAATTACAATTGGTCATGTTTGGTTGAAGATATTAGTTGTTTACAAATAATACTACTCATCTATTTAATGTTCTATAGATAGATCATATGATTTAGGAGGATATGTAGGAATTTAATGTTATGATTTGATAAAATTACCCTCACTTGTTTCTGTTAGTGAAATAAAATTTTGATGAAAAAAATATATCAATAAGGTTAGAATGTATCAAACCCATATTTTCATTATGAAGTTAATATTATGCAATAACATTTGATAAAGGATACAACCTATATATACATCCCACAACTTATTACATTGTCATTATTAATAAATATATAATAATAAATGAGAAAATATATCACTAAATTATGTTTCCTTTATAAGGTAAATAATTAATAATAGTTATTATTGATAAAGGTTAATTTTAGAAAACACCTTTTCTATTGTCGGAAAAATTATTTCTGTAACTGAATTAACATATCATAAAATTATTTTTGATAAACTCATTTTTAATTCCATTCATCAATATTAACCAAGTATTGATTTTATAATTTTAATGATAATGCTGAATTTCTAGTAAAAAAATATGGTTTTCCAAAAAAAATTATTTTATGGTTGTATAACTACTTGATTGTATAAAAATAAGTTAAGAAAACTATTTAATGATAAATAAATATTATTTTATTTAATAATAATATAACAATTCCTATATTTTATGGGAATATAAAAACAATCTCTATTAATTCCTTCTTAAGTACATAGAAGGCCTCTGTATCCAAATTTTTTCACATAAACATTACTCCATCCTTAGTTTGATCAGTCAAAGGAATAATTTCATGAGAGAATTATTGTGTTAGCTAAATTTAATAGCCTAATAAACTCAAAAATATATGAATCTAAAAATTTTTCATAGGCCACTCTTATAAAATTATTGTTTTTACAAGACTTAGATCAACTGATATCACAACTTAAGAGATTATGAATTAGAGAAAATATACATCTATATTCTAGAAATGATACTTTAACTACATGAAATATATCCAATGTTCTCATATATACTCAACTCAATATCATGGTGGATTTCGTGTAACTATAGGGTCTAGGAGTATATAAATAATTCATTTATAAATGAAATAAAAATTAATCTATATAAGGATGAATAATCTATTTCATGAGAGACATGAACAATTCCAAAGAATTCAATAAACTGAATATAATCACATGATATTCATATGATATAAATTTGTAGCCAAATTAGGTTTATTTATTTACCTTGGAAGTAGATAGATTCTTATAATAAATAATTTTCATGCCAATCTTGGAGAACCATAGAGCCCCCCTCAACCCATTAAATAGATCCTCAATTTTTTGTAGTGGACACCTGTTTTTCCTTATGACTGGATTATATTTCTGTTAATCCATACACATTAACTAACTACCATCATCCTTCATAGGTAATACGATAGGATCAACCGAATGAGAAGTGGTCATTTGAAAAACATCTAAGCCTCTAAGACTACATGATACACTCTCAGCTACATCAAATCGGACCTTTCCATATGATATTGAGGAATTCACATCAATTTTGGACCTAGGATGAGTTTAATATAATAACTAACAAACCATTTTAAGAGGGAGATTCAATAAATACTATAGAAACATCTCAGTACAAGTAAATAATTGAATGAAGAGTGGATTTAATACTCTTCTAATATGCATCATGAGTTATGTCTACTAGCTCCACCATAATTTTTATGAGATAAATAAGGACTAGTCTCATATATACAACTCTCCAACATAATTTCATCGTAATAATAAACAAAATTACCTAAATATTTGTATATGAAACTCTATTTTTTTAATTAAACATGATATAAGGATCTCAACAACATATCCATACCAATGATGACATTAAATATGTCATCTCCAAAATCCGGAAACTCCATTATTGTATGTAGCCTAAAACACCTAAAGAAAATTACAAGAAGTTCCATATTAAATCCATCATATATAATAGTGTTTTATCAAGGGAAAAAAGAATTATGTATACAAATCACTATCCACTCCAAAGTATAAATTCTTTTATCCCAAATAAATCAATGATAATCTCTTATGTGGAACAAGGGAGAAGAAATCATAAATTTAAGTATAATCATACATCTCTCCATTGACAAACCATCTCTTTCATCAATTATAGCCCAATATAATTAGTAAAATCTATATTCATTAGAATGAATTCCATTACCCCATAGTATATAGATCATTTAGAACAATATATCCAATGTAGTTTTGAGTAGTTTTTTTATTATTGGAATGCACTATAGACAATTATTCCTATAGTATCCCAAATATCAGTCTGAGGTCCAGCATACCTACACCACGATTACTTCATTTTCATAGTATCATAACCTAGAAACCTCTATAAAACCCTAGAAAACAATACATATAGGTTACTGTTATTATTAAATTTATTTCCTTACCTTGGTAGGTTAGTACACTAATTACAACAATTCTCCATTATATAAGAAATGAAACATTGGTGAATTATTCCACCCACCAAAAGAGTTAATGTAATAATTCATAGATATGGGTTTCTCATTACACCCAATAACATTTACTCAACTCTAATATTATTATAAATAGAATAGATACCTATAATACCATTATAAATAACTGTCATTATTCTCTAAAATATGGGATGATATTGTGTGGAATTGTCTTCTTCTATACCCTTCTTAATCATGGGATCCATGTATATCATACCTACGGAAGATTTTATGTATATGATTCTTATCTAAAATGTGACATCATGTAATAATAAAATTCAATATTATGAGAAATTAATACCTTATTTCCTAATAACAACTCTGGAAAATGGACCAAAAGCATGTAAAATGTTTTATAATTTGATGATTTTAACATTACCAATGGATGCTCGATAAACCCATTGGCTAGATCAAACATTTGAATCACTAGAATGAAATATTTGAAAAAGATAAACATAATGGAAATTTTTTTTGAACCTAAATACACTTGATATGAATCATCAATCACCACCACCTAATAGTTGGATCTTGAAGCATATAGCCATTTTTAAACCCTTCCTTGATCAGAAGTCTCTATATTCTAATGGATACCTTCAATGAACTCTTTCCGATATATAGAATCACATTGAACTCCACTATGATAAAAAAAATTAGGATGAAAAAATTTAATGAACTATGAAAAATATTACATTCCCCAGCCATTCCATTATACTCCCCTAACCAAATTCGACGCTAAATGGAAAACCATAGGATTGCATAGCTCTAACTGATAGAATACTATTGAAATATTAGAATATATTATCCGAAATAACTTGTACAAATCAAAATTCATTAAAAAGTTTTTCTCATATCGTGAAACAACCATATCAATTTCCTTGGTGGTGTAATAAGGTGTCATCTAAGTTTATTCTCATTACATTCTAATGAAACGAATGTGTTTTCTCTTAAAACATAAACCAAACAATATTTATGCAATAAAATAATATATTTTGACACTATGAAATAGAAACGGTGATTTAACCTGTGGTTAAAGGAAGTGACATTCCATTTCAAGTTAAGGAATAATCCAATCTTAATACTTTCACATTAGTTACTATCAAATGTATATATATATATATGAAATTTTATAAAAAAACATTTCCTTTTTAAATGAAATGAAATAAAACCATGACATGTGAACCTACATGAATATTTGATATACATGTACACACTGGGTCATACTAATTGGTAATAAAAAGTCTCATAAACATAGTTAATACAAATATACCATTATAATAACATGAAATGCAGTAACACAGAAATTAATGTTAATAACACTTCTCATCTGGCTTAAATGTTAACGATGTAAGTATTGTCTTGGAATTAGAATAATTCCCATAAATGAGTCATGATAATCATATCATTATCTATTATGATCCAAAACATATAAGAAGAATAATTATGGAACATAAACCATTTTTAAAACCCCAAAACAAATCACGTAGTATGGGATAGATGGTAAAAAACCTCAAGCATGACTCCATATATGAAATATGAATCCGACTATATTTGTAACATCTCATAAATATTTTAGTTATTCTTAAATCCACTTGTTTCCAATTATTAATATCATATGTGGTAAAAATGATTTATCAGTGAAAGTTTTATAAAAGTGTTAAATACCTTAAATTCCAGTTAACCTCTTGGAATGTTCTATCAAATATTCTTGGAGTTCAACACTGAGTTTTTGTGATATTATGAAGCCTAAAAAGTCTCCCTAAATACTAAATAAAAATACTAAATATAATATTTTAAGATCTAACAATTAATTCACAATAATTGAATAACTCCAAAAAAGTGGGTTGTATGAGAAATCAGACACCACTACTGTGTCCAACACATGGTGTTTACTATACGAGGGGTATTACATTACAATGTGAAAGACATTTTTATGCCTCACTCTTTATAAAAAATTATTAAATAATATTTGTTATATTTTATTAATAAATATATTTAAATAAATCCCAAATGGTGTATCCTATGGGAATTCCAATTCCGCCAATAGTTAAAGAATGTAGTGTTAACCCTAGGCAGGTATACCACTTGTAGGTGTTGGATGTTTGAAATACTTTCCCAAAAAATACAAATTTTTATTTTAATTAATTATTTATTATATTTTATATATAATAAATCATTAATATCTCGCAAATGGTTCATCATTTGAGAAATCTGAGACCACTATTGTGTCTTTAATGGGGGATTACCATAGGTGTGGTTTAAATTTAATTCACAGTGGACATTTGATAATATTTAATTTTCATATTATATATTTAATTTATTATATTAATTTAAATAAATGTAATATTATTTTATAGAAATTGGGAATCTTCCTCAATATAACTCCACCACAGGTGATGACGGTTGAATACCAAAAACCTCATTCTGAACCTATTTCAACACAAAAATTTCATAAACACATTAAATGAGTAAAATTAAAGACTCTCTAATCTATCCTCAGTTGAAACCCAGATTAAATGGGCAGTTTTGAAATTTATGATTTCAAACACATTTTGGGATTCATTCAAATAGTCGAACCTATTTCACCTTGGGAGTAAATCAATATGGTCAGGCTCGATTAACCCATAAATTCATTATGTTAATTTGGTCTCTAATAAAATCATTTCCATAGTTTGGAATAACAGATCTAGTCTTGTATAAGAACCTTCTAAAGAGGGGTGATAGGTTTTATATGGTTGATGAAGGTATGTTTTATTTATTTATTTTATTTACTTCTTATTTATTTTTTCTATTATTTCTTCCATTCATCCAAATTTAATAAATTTTATGTTATTAGTTTGAAGTACCCATTGTCGATGTCATTGGACTAATCTAGACAAGAATAACTTAAATAATATTGTTAATTTGAAGGTAATAGTGTATTATTCAATATGTTTTTATTCTTTTTAAATGGTTTTGTTTAAATAAATTTATCTGAAAGATAATATTTGAGAATAATCAAATGATAATTGCAAAAACATATCAAACAATAATTTTAATGAAACTATCATGGATAATTTTTAAACATTTTTATTGAAGGATAATCACTTTTTTTATCAATAAATAATTTATTAAATTTTCATACAATAATTTATTTTAATTATCAAAGAAAAAGGACATATTTATCCCAAAAAATTATCAAAAATGTTATTGAAATGGCTAATTGTTTAAAATTATCAAATGATAATAATTTGGATTATAAAAAGAAAATGAATTATCAATATATATATATATATATATTGAAAAATACACAAAGTATAATTTATTAAAATTATCTAATGTAATTTATTTTGATTATATATATATATAGTCAGATATATATTTTTGACAATTACCTTAGCAGTTGAGGATAATTTTATTAAATATAAAATTATCAATGTATAATTGCATGGATTATAGAAGGATAATTTCCAACACATGCATTGACATAAAAGGAAAATCCAAATATTATCCATGATAGAGAAAATTTTATCACATGTAATATTTTAATCGATAATTTGAAAATTATCCCAAAGAGGTACAATATTTTCACATATAACATTTTAATAAATAATTTCATTAATTTTTCAGGAGAGAAAATCCATCATCACATTTGATATTTTACTTCCATTTTAAATAAAATAACTCATATTTGTTCTCAGGACTCTTGATGAACATCGACCATTAGTTTGTTGATGCTTATAGTAATACTGCCGTGAAGAAGTGTATTAAACCCCACATGGAGGCTTTTCTTCACTTTTGACAATGAAGACCTTGAGGTAGGTGGTACCCTTCTGATTATCAAAATTGATTAACATTAAATTGTTTGATTTATTTCAATTTGTTATTTAAATTCAATTTCTCAACTTGATTTAAATTGATTAAATAAAAAACATATTATATCTAATTTGGTGTTATGAAATGGTTTTGGCCCAAGAAATTGGAAAATCCCAATTCCATTGAATGGAGGTATTTATTATAGAAATTTGTTAATTTAATTTATTGAATTTAATGTGAGGATTTTATAGAAATGATTTCAATTAAATTTTTGAATTTAATTTTGAAAATGAATTCTGAAATTTTGGAATTGGTTTTGAATGGATTTCAAACTGGTGAAAATTGCCTAAATTTTTATGATATAAATCCAGTGGTTTAATCTTGTTAAAGAGGTTTGTTTTTATTTAAAACCCATTACAATTTTAAAATTTTAAATAGGAATTCAAATTGAAAAATGAGACTTAATTGTATTTTATCTAGTATTAAAATAAATTTCTCCTTATTGATTGTTAAAAAAACAGGAAATCCTTATGTAGTTGGTGTGTTATTTAGACACACTTTATCCTATTACATTGTTCGAAAACATACATGTAACAATCCTCATTCCTTTAGAGATGGTGAAAATTCCTCTCTGACCAGTTTCTATAGGCCATATGTGTAAACATATGGTCATGATCACGTTGTGTGTGTAGATTCATGTAGCTAGAAATACTATCATACCTTTTTGGAAGATGGCCATGTCGCTCCCTTGTTTATTTATGTATGAGATATAAATGTATGGAAATAATGACGAAACTACCTAATATGACCCTAAATATTTATATAAATTCTTTTATAAATTATTTTTATTTAGGACATTTTTTATAAATATTTTATCTCTTGTAATGTAATTCATGTTTTTTAATGTATTTTTCAATCATTTTGAAAATGCATTGGATGATTTTTTTAATTATTCTTTAAAATACCAAACCGGTTAGTCATTAAAAATTTGAAGAAGTCCTTTAGTTAATCAATAGTTAGAATTTGTTATCAAATCCATGGTGAGACCCTACAAGGCTTCTTATATCACACACTACTTGTGACTTTTGGTGTTTTAGATTATCTTCTTCCAGGTATGAGAAAAGGGGAAGGATCTCTTAGAGGTTGATCCAGAAAATGAACCATGGTCTTTGTGGGTTGTGTCCTTAGGGACCTGGGTGGTAATTTATCTATTTTGTTACATGAGATGTTGTACTTTTTTCCTATTTATTCCTTATTGTATTCAGGCACTTTACTCCTAGTGGAGTTTTATTTTGATATGAAAGTTATCTTTCATATTAGCTTTTGCATTGTTAGTGGAAAAATTGTTCCCACATATATGTTGTATGATTCTAGGTGCTAATTTCCATCCCATGGGGAGAATGAATTCCCATAAAGCTATGTTAGGTATATTTAGTTTATCTATTTACCATAGTACCTAGGTAGGTTCATGAAAAAATGGTATCAAGGGGAGGTTGAGGTTTGGTATAGATGTTGGTATGCATTTGTGAAATCATGTCTGGAATTAGGAGGTAGTTGCGATTGAGTTCCTGGACTTCACTCATCGCAATAATGCTTATTTCAATAGGGGAGGTTATGGAAAGACTTATTTTGGATTAGTTCTTTTATATTCTCTAATTTGATTTGAATAAAGATAAATCCAATTAGTTTTTGTTCCTTTCATTTGGATTAATTTCCCTTATTTCTCTTTATGAGCTTTATCTAATATATTTCTTATTGCCTGAGGATTTTGTGTTTCATCACGCCTCAAATAAGATGTGTGAATTGAATCTAAGGGAAGACTGCTGCTGAACCTTAGTAACCAAATCCAATTTGAGGATCCTAATATATTTGAGGTTATCATGTGTAATGTCCGGGTTGTGGGGAATCACACCCACCAGTCCCCATTCAGGCTCTAAATGTTGATCCTTAGGGGAATGTTCATTGAAATCATTATCAAGAGTTAAATTGCTAGAAACCATTAGTTTTCAATGATCCACCAATCCAAAACATATTGTCAAATGGTTGGTCATGATTTAATGTCTATTTTCGTTCTTGGAGACACTATATTAGATCTTTGTGAAGTGTGTCACCTTCGTGATGGAAAGACTGAGAAGAAGACTATGGGAAATTATGTAGATGACAAAAAAACATGAGGTATTATAATGGAAAGGCTTCAATAATATTTTCATTGGCCAGTTATATCTAGAATCAATGGAATTGGCCAAATATATGTAGTTTATCATGCTTTAAAAGGCCGAAAGAGATATGGATCTTACGAACATTTTGTGTACTTATAGATGTTCTTCCATATCTTTTCCCCTCCACGAAGTGGCATGAGATCATCATCACCTCCAAAAAAATATGGGGTAGTCAAATTCTTCGGGTACAAAAGAGTTACATCCATAGGTATTAGGAACAAAGCTTCTTCACACCGTGGTTGAGTCTCCAGAGGAAGAATATTCTGGTCTAGTGACCGTGAGAGGTACCATTACTATAGCTTCATCACTAGAGACTACATTTTTCAATTCTGGTGCATCTCACTAATTTATTTCAATGTGTATCATTAATATTCTTCATCTACCTATGTATATTTTATCTTTTTCAATGAATATTCTTTCTCCCTTTTTTGAACAATAAATTGAATCTCTATAGTTCCATTTGTGTCTTCAATCTATTAGATGTAGAGCTTTCTTGGAGTTTTCTATTTCTCAACTTGGAATCTCTTAACGTCATATTCTGTATGGATTAGTTAATTTCTTCAAAATCATGGAATTATTATTATTGTGGATGTTTCTACATTACTAATCTTAATGTGCGTCTTGAATTTCAAGGATAATGAGACCCAAGTTCGAGTTGAGTTGAAACTTTTTATCTGGATTTGGGTAAAGTGATATTAGTGTTTGCATTTGATCTGGTGTGAGATTCAATAAGTTCTAATATCCTTTTAGTTGTCATCTATTTTAACTATCTATTTTCTTTTTACTATTATAGTTTACTACTGGAAGTAAATTCTGTGTTTTTAATAGACTTGATGTCCAGTATAGAACCAGTTTCAATTCCCCCTTACCATATGGATCTGGCTAAACTAAAAGAGATGATATCCCAGTTGGATGATCTTCATGAGGATATCCTTAATGTTTGAAATCTTGACTATGGTGGGTCTTTGGATGATCATTTAGGGATAGTTTATCTTTGTCGTAGACCATTTTAATTTTTAGTTGATAACTAAGTGTTCTTGAAGGATTCACCCTAATTTGTTCACCAACAGCCTCAGAGACAATGGAATCATGCTCCTCATTTTTTGGGCCATTTGTTGTTATTGAGGAGGTGGGAAAATTTGCTTGTAGTCTGACACGACCATTTTTACTGACATCAATACATAATGTGTTTCAAGTATCTCTACTTTGATATTTTTTATCTGAACCATATCATGTTCTGATTTGGTGTTATCTTGGAGGGAACTTATTTTATCTATGACTAAAATTCCAGTTAGGGTTGTTCATTCTAAGACTAAGATTCTACATGGGAGGATGATACCTCTCTCATGTGTGATATAGAAACACATTTCTGATTATCTTGATATGTGGGAGAGGGAGGAACTGATAAGAGAGAAGTGACCTCATCTATTAGACAAGGAGGCTTCTTCATAGGATTTCTAAGGATAGAAAGTTTCTATTTTGGGGATGTGTTAGCATCCCATTTTTATTTTAGGTATTCCTAAAACCTCTTGTGTTAATTTATTAATATCTTTTGTGGGAATAAGTTATCTGTCTGTGAAAGTTCTATAAAAGTGTTAAGGAACATAAATTCCCGTTAATATCTTGTAATATTCAATGAAATATTTTTGGACTTCCGCACAGACATTGTGTCATATTCTGAGGGCCTAAAAGTCTCCATGAAGACTCAATAAAAATATTAAGTATAATCGTTTAATTTTGAAAAATTTATTTAAAATAATTTAATAACACCAAAACGGTGGGTCATATGAGAAATCAGAGAACATTGTAGTGTCTTAAACATGTTTTTTACCATATGATGGGTATAAAAATAGAAATCAATACAAAATTGGATGACTCTTTCGCAATCTAAAGATATTAAATAATATTTTTATATTATTTATTAAAAATAATTAAATATCTAAGAAATTGTTCATCATATGGGAAATCCAAGACCACCGATAGGTCTAAAAACCAGTCTTTACCAACCATTGGTTATAAAATTTGTAGGTGTTAGACGTTTGAAATCCATTCTTGAAAAAATAAAACATTTTATTTTAATTAATTATTTCTGCATTTATTAATAACAAATCATTAATATCTCTTAGACGGTATAATTTGAGAAATCTGAGACCACCTTTGGGTCTGGAATGTGGGGTTTACTCTCGGCGGGGTGTAAAATCCAGGCACCGTGGATGTTTTATATCATTTAATTTTTATATTAATTAATTGATTAATTATATAAATTTAAATAAATTAAATTTCGTTTTAAGGAATGGGGTCATCTTCCTCAATGTAACTTCAACATTGATGATTTTTTTGAATCCCAAAAACATCATTTTGATCCAATTTCAACCAGAAAGAATCCATAAAAACATTAAATGAGTTATGTTAACAACACCACCATCAATATTGGGTTGAAACGTGGAATAAATAGGGTTTCCAAAATTTGTGATTTCAAACGCATTTTGGGTTTCATTGAAATAGATTAACCTATTTCACATTGGGTGTAGGTTGATTCGGTCAGATTCGATTAACCTAGCTATTCATTAAAATAATTTGGTCAGTACTCTCCTCCTTACCCAAGTGATACATGGCATACTTAGGCATGTAGCGCAACCATCCATGGAGGGGTGATGGGTTGCGTAGGGTTGAAGAAGGTAAGTCTTATTTATTTATTTTCTTTTTTTCCTTTTTTCAATTATTTCTTCTATTCTTCTAAATTCAACAACTTTTATGTAATTGGCCAAATTTATGCACTATCGGTGTCGTTGGACTCATCTAGATGAAAATATCCTAAGTAATACATTTTATTTGAAGGTAATAGCATAAATTTCAATCTGTTTTTCCAATTACAAAATGTTTTTGTTTAAATAAATTTATAAAAATATAATTATTAAAAAATTTCAAATGATAATTTCAACAACTTAAAAAATTTCATTTTTAATGAAATTAATAGAGAGAATTCTTCCACATTTTTGTTGATGTATAATCACTTTGTTTTATAGATATATAATTTATAAAATTGGTATACATTAATTAATTTGAATTATCAAAGGGCAATGAAACATTTTATCCAAAATAATTATCACAAAATTATTGAATGGTTATTTTTTTAAAATTATCAAATAATAATTGTTTGGATTATTAAAAGATAATGAGTTATTAATATATTTTTATATTGATAAACCCATTTGGGATAATTTATTTAAATTATCAAACATTACTTATTTTGATTATAAAAAGAGATATATAAAAATATATATACAGTTAGATATACATTTTTGATAACTACTTTAGAATATAAGGACAATTTTATTAAATATAAAATTATCAACATATAATTTCCTAAACTATTGTAGAATTATTTCCAGAACTAGAATTGACATAATATGATAATCTCTATATTATCTATGAGAGAGAAAATGTTTTCACATGTTATATTTTAATCGACAATTTGAAAATTATCCATGTGAGATAGAATATTATCACATGTAACATTTTAATCGATAATTTGAATATTTTTTCAAGAGTGGAAATTTATCATCGTATTTGATATTTTATTTCCATTTGAAATAAAATAAAATGTACTGGTTCTAGGAAAACATGATGAAAATCAACCATTGGTGTGTCGATGGTTACAATAATAAGGTCTTGAGGAGGTGTATGGAACCACACATTGTGGTTTAACATTTCCAATGCAACGATGACCTTGAGGTAGCTATTTCCATCTCGATTATCTAAATTTAATAACTTTATATTTTTTGATTTATATCAATTGTTGATATAAATTCTATTTCTCAAAATGCATTAAATTGATTAACTAAAAAAATTCTAATGAATTGGGATTTTTGAAATGGTTTTGGAATGAAAAATTGGAAAACCCCAATTCTGTTGAGTTGGGTGTGTTTTATGGAAACTGGTTAATTTAAATTGTGGATTTGATGGAAATGAATTTAATTAAAAAATTTAATTTAATTGTGAAATGAATTATGAAATGATATAATTGTTTATGAATGAATATCAAACTTGTGAAAATGGTTTAAAATGTTTTGATAGAAACCTAGTGGTTTTATCTAGTTAAAGAGGCATGTTTTTAATTAAAACTCATTGCGGTGTAACAATGGAAAATTGGAATTGAAATGGAATAATGGGACTTAATTTTAATTTAATAAATCTTCAAATAAATTTCACATCATTGATTGTGTAAGATCACATACAATACTTAGGTAGATTGTTAGTTATTAAGATACACTCTATGTTATTACATTGTTCTAAAACATACATGCATCAGTTCACATTCCTTATGTGATGGTGATGATAATTATATAACTAGTTTTCAAAGGATGTATATTTACATATAAGTTGATAATCAGTTTGAGAGTGTGAAGTCCTATAGCTGAAAATATTATCATGCCTATTTGGTAGATGACGATGTTTCTCACAGGTTTATTTATGTATGAGATATAAAAGTAATATAATGTTGATAAAAATGATTTATATTCCCCTTATGATTCTATATAAAGTTTTTATATAAAATGTTTGATTTAATCCATTGTTTTATAAATATCTCATATATAGTAAAATAAATTATGTGTTCTTAACATATTTTTCCATCATTTTGAAAGTATATAGAATGAATTTTTTAGTTATGATTTAAAATTACAAACATGTTTATCCTTAAAAATTTTATGAATTCATTTAGTTAATCAATTATTTTCATCTGTAATGGAATCTGTGGGGAGACCCTACTAGGATTTTTATCTCAACCCGTATATATGATTTTGGGTGTTTGTAGATTATCTTCTTCCAGGTATGAGGAAAGGGGATGGATCACTTGTAGGTTGATCTAGTTACTAAACCATGGTCTTGGTGATTTGTGTCCTTAGGGACATGGGTTATTTTATCTCTATTTTAGTACATCGGTGGTATTAAATTGGGTTTGTTTATTAATTATTGTATTCTGGTACATTACCCCAGTGGTGTTTTCTTTCGATATCCATATTGTCTTCCATCTTTTACTTCTTCAGTTTCAGTGAATAAATTGTTCCAACATGCATGTTGTATAATTCCAGGGGCTAGTCGCCAACCCATGGGGATTGGGAATTCCCTTCAAGATATGTTAGTACCATTTCGGTTATTGGGTTACCATGGTAACTATGTGAATTCTTGACAAAAGGTGAGGTAATAGATTTTATTATTGGGAGATTATTCCATTTTTAGTAGAACAAAATCACGAGTATTTTTCATAAAACTAATAAATAAATGAAATAAAATAATATCAAAAAATAATAATGAAATCCTTTAAATAAAACATAATATATACTATAACAATTTAGAATACTAGAGCCATATATCTTATCACCTGGATCAGCCCATGGGGTGGATCAACAAACATGAATAATAATATGAAAATAGTATTTAAAAATGCTTAGATATATTAAATACTAGAGTTTTCCAATGATTTCATGGGTCCTCCACTATCCTCAGGATGCACTTTTTAATATAGGGCCCTTTCCCTTTTTTGGATCCCTAATAAACAAATCGCTTGCACCATGGTTCATGTTTAGGTTTTTAGTATAAATCATGTTGGATGCAACCAATATGTCATTAATATTAGTTAAATATTATTATATAAATTTATTTTACATGAAACTATAATTAAGACATAAATATTGTAAAATCTGTTAGGCCATCTAGCACAAACTAGTCATCCATTAATACCATTTTAGCCTTCTTCATACATGTAATAGAGAAAATACACAACATATAGCTAGTTATAAATTAGTGAAGAAGAAAACATTATTATTCCCATGACACAACCATCTACTAATACATAGCCATAATATAGTCAGGAATAAAAGAACAATTCTTCCATGAAAATAATATTAACCTCTGGTGGGAAATATATTATTAGTACGTATATAGAAATATATCATTAACTAAAAAATCATGTCAATGGATAAACACAATATAACCTAAACCCACATGTTTATTAAACAACATGGATGAGTTCTAACAAGGAAATTCATTCTCCCTCACGAACCCACATAGAAATTGAAACCAATAAAATTGGTATCATAGGTCCACGCACAAAACCACATTCTAATAAAAACACACATATATTCATTAAATGCATAGTATTGTATGGACTTCCAAGATCAAATGAAATGAATCCCAAAGTCAAAACAAATCCACCTTGATCAATCCCCACACACCAAACCATACAGTAACTCTAATAATTAGTCACACCATTACCTCATAAACATAAATCTATGAGGGATATAATATTATAATACATACTATGGGAGAAGAAACATGAAAAATAGATCATTAATCATCCAACAGTTACAAAATAAAGTGATCCAAAACCACCATGATTGGACTTTACCATCACCAAGGACACATCCAGGTCAATAGGGAATGTATGTAAATAAAAATATATGTTTTTTGGAATGTTACAAAATAATTCATAATTAATTTTATGTGTATATCCCTTTCATTCCATGAGAGGAGTGTTCATGTTGTGATACCCTCCCAATATAAGTTACATTTATCTATCATGATACCATTCTAAACATCAACGTATGGGTCACATAATGAATATTTTAACCTATACCAAGAAACCATTCCATGAATGGTTCATGAGTTACACATTGGTTCATGCTATGAAAACCCACCAATATCAAGATATTATTGCAGTTTCAGCCACTTTCACATAAATATGACCTCTAAAATCTCTCTATCAACACAAAAAATATAATAAGATACATAAAAATAAATATCACCCATATATTAATGATTTTTATATCAAAGTTGGATTATAATTGTATTGGAAATATTTTTTTCATATAAATGGATTTATTGAAGAAATTAATTTTAATATATCATTGTTTGATTAAAAATAACATAAAAGGGAATTTTTAAGTAAAAACCTCATAATTAGGATCCATATAATAATAAAATGAAGGTCGCATACAATAGTGGATAAAATAAATTATTCAAAATAAAATTTCACATGTTTTTTTAAAAAATATATCTCTAAAATGTTATCCTCTATTTTAAATATAAATCTAATCCTTTTTCAAATGGATGTCAAAATTATTTTTCTAAATGGATTTATTTAACTATCATTTGTTCTTGAAAAAATATTAATTTTCATAAAATCACAACATACTAATCCATTTGTTTACTCAAACTATGTCCACCTATATACTTAAGTGAGAAATAATATCATCATTTGACCATTTTTTATATACTCTAAATATTTATTATATAAAAGGAATATATAATATAATTGTTCTTTTTAGTATTATTTTTAAATAACCAATCATTTATTAGAAATATATTTATGATATCAAGTGAATATATTCTAAAAAAATTCTGTTCAATTTTTTTACTAAACTAAATTAAATTTCAATATGAAATGAGAATGATGGTTAAACTTAACATCATATGCCATTTTTTTAAATTGATAAATCTATAAATAAATTTCTTTCAAAATAAATGAATAAAATATAATTTTTATAATTTTTATCATAAATGTATCATCATGTATTAGTATTTTCATGACTCCCCATGTCAGTTAGATCTTAGAGAATCTTAAAATCAAGTAAACATAATTAATTATATTAGGATTATTTAATTTTTTATATATAAATTGGTAGGTAAAAAATATTATTGATAATATTTCGTCACACTCAATTTCTGTAAATCTAATAAAATCACATTTACATGTTTTAAATTCTATTTATGGTATTTGAATGGTATATCTACTCATAGCCTTTTTTATTATAATTATTGTGTTTTTAATCAAATTGATACATATATATTAAATTTAGAATACATAAAATTCAAATTAAAAATAAATAAAATAAATATCAGTTTTAACATAACATATTATTCTTCAGTCTATTAAAATAAACGACACCATAATAGTCAATAGTGATGAATATGATTATATAATAATTATATGTATATGGGCATAATTATTATGGTTGGAACCCACTATATCAAAAAAATGGTTATATGTACACACGTTTATTGGTTTTTTCTGAGACTATTAAATTCAATTTATTGTGTAAAACTCATACACATAAATAAATAAATATGAAGATATATGAAAATAATCACTTCCTCAACAATCATGTTTTGAAAGTATGTATTAATAAAATTTCTATTATAATGGATTATACCATATTTATTTTAAATAGAAAAATATTTAAAATTAGATATTTGATATAGTTAATTTGATTTTTGGAATGATCGAACTGAAATGATCACATTTCATTAAATGATATATTTTCCAAAATTAAAAATATTCCTATAATATGGGGGGACAACAAATTTTTATTGATATATAGTTTTAATATAACCAAATAATATTTATTCATTTGAGAATACAATTCATGAGTAATATATGCCTAGGTAATTGTCGATGTTCTGCTAAAACATAAAAAACCAATTTTTTGATGAAATGTGAGTGTATATTCTTCTGTAGTTTCATAAATTGGTAAATTGAAGAAAAAACTCATATAAAATATATATTATGATGAAATTATACTAAATATCTAATTGTGATTGTAAATTCTATATTAAGTTTTATATTTTACCATTATAGTGTAATAAAAATATTTTTATTTATTTTTATAAATAAACATTATTTTAAAATTTCAAATTTAGATGAGGAGGGAGTTTTTATGGAAATAATATATAATTGAAAATAATTATGTGGTTTTCTATTCCACATCATTATATATAATTATATTGAAAAATAATAATTAGTGAAAAAATTCCATCTTCTAATATATGATTTTCTATATATTATCTAATAATGAAAGACCCAATTTAGTTCATATACCGTATAAAGTCACAATAAGTATGTATATCATATGATTATAATTTTAGGAGTTTGATAATCTTACAAAGTTTTTTTAATAATACAATAATAATAATAATATTCATGAATTTAATAATGAATATTATTAAACATTTATTTAAACCATGTCTTATATTGTTTTCTTCATTCCTAATAAAATAACGGTACTAATAATAAATGTTACATTGTATCATGTACACCCATCAACCAAAAAATAAAATATAATAGCATTGAGGATCTCAATATATCTCATGAGGAGTGATATTCTAAAAAATGGTTCATCATAGCAACAAAAATAAATTAGGGAAGAAATAACTCAACCAAAACTGATATTAATGAATCCAAAAAAGGTATTAATAAAACATTATAAATGCATAAATGTTATATAATCTGATAACTAATAAAAAAAATGTGACTATATAAATTGGAAAAATATTAAAGTATAAACACTTGGAATAAAAAATTTAGAGATCCAGTCTTCTTAATATATTCAAAATCATCTCAAGGATAATTCTAAAAAACATTAATAAACATAGTCACTATGATCAATCATAATAAAAATCATATAAAGCTACACACCTTTCAGATTTTTTTAAATAGCATATAATAAATAAATCTTAGTATGATACCACCTATATCCCAATTATCACATGGTATTTAATATACTAATATATTTTTAGTAAAAAAATTATAATTAAATGTATTTTAAGAATGATAATTATAATAATAAATATAATATTATTACCAAACATCATAGGATTATACTATTATTACGTCATAATTCACTGATATACTCCTTGAATTTAACATAAATTTAGAGAGCTAAACCCACTCCTTGCATAGTAACCCATCCAAGAACATGGAAAATCCACTTTTATGATAAATTAATGAATCTAATATCATGTAAAAATACACAAATTTATCAACTAATAACAAATTTCGATCTAACCAATCATAAGGATTGACCAACATCAATGTAAAACCTTGGATATCGTATAGATAAAGTGAATCATGTCCCATAAAAATGATTTTATATTTATTTTTCATTAATAAAATGAACATTTTCTGTTATTACACTTTCATCACCTTAATTAACACACATTATACATTATAATTTCTAACAACTCATCATCACATTAGGCTAACAATATAATTTTTTGTTCCCAATAAGGTTAAATAATATTTTAGTGGGGGTGAATCAATGAATATATATATATATATATATATATATATTACAAATGATCCATCACCTAATACCATGTTCAATCATTTTCAAAAATAATTTGTTACTTAAAAATTTATATGAATATATAATGTAATCAATAGAGGGAAATGATTAGTTTTATAAGGATCACCCAAATTGGGGAAATAATAGGAGCATGAAATATGAAATTATAATTACCTAAAACACTATGATAAATACATCCATGATGATTTTTTTTGTTAATAATGAATCTCTGTATTATAATACGTTACTAAATTATTATTTATGTCATTACCCTACATATGAGAAAAAACTCATCCCTCCACTTGTATGAAGTGGTTTATTTAACACAAAACAGATAGAAACTTGTTTAATATTATTATAGAAATTAACACTAATTCCTTGAAAAATCCAGTAATATTCCTTTTGTAAAACTCTCTATTTTTATAAAATAATTCAAGGTGACCCATATAAATATTACCCTATTTTATTCAATTATTATATAATTGGGATGATTCTAAATTAATCAATCAAAATAATGTAAAATTATATATATTTACCTTTTTATTTCATTTGATTCCCAATAATATAAATAACTAGTTAGGCTATGATATATGTGTCAAATTCATTTAAATAATCAGTTGAATTTTTATTCACAATAATATTTTAAATTCCAAAGTATTCCTATTTAAAGACTGTAATTTTAAACACTTTTGACGGATGAATTGAATTATCCAAGATTTAAACATCACTTATATGGTTTGGTATAATTATATTAAATGTGAGGTATTTCTCAAGTCATAAAATCATTCAAAATTCCCATTACCAGGCTTACCACATTGTTTACTAATCACCTATAGAGGCTCGTTACTCATGACACCTTACGCTACAATGCAAGGGAAACCCCATGTGAAACTCCAACTTGTCTTTAATGAATCCAACATGTAAGCCAAAAAGTTTATAGTAATCTTACTAGTTTGACAATGTAATTTTTATATCTGAATATTGTGTCCATCAAAACATCACCCCCTCAAGTTTTTTATTTTGACTAAACCACTCATATTGAAAATATCACTTTGACATCATTACATTGAAATGAATATTATAATAAATTCTAAATTTTTTGATTTTATTTCCAATTTTATACATAGAGAATCTTCCAATTCTAATGCCCCTATATAAAAATGTGGTGAAAACCACTAAACAATTTTTTATAGGTATATAGGAATTTCAAAACACCTGTGTCCAAAACATTGTACAATGTTTTCCCTATTATGCATAAACTATGACAATACCAATTCATGGATACATTATTGAAGTCCAAAATAAGTTATATTAAAATACTATAGATGAAATATCAAATTCATATCCATTTTCACCAAATTAGAAAAATCCACTATACTGTGAAAAACATTTTAATGTTGTTTCATTTAACCCATTAGAAGAACCAATTAAAAAACATAGTGAAATCCAAAAGAAATTATTCATCCATCATTATTATCCTATAATCACTTTCAAAATTGATGCATCATATTCATTGAAATATTCAACCCATAAATTTTTAAAGGTTATTTTTTAATCAAATTTCATCACTATTTATTATTTCATTATGAATGTTAAATCATGAAACATAAATTCATAAAACAATGCAATCATTAAATAATTTCTATTTACTAAAAATATTAATATAATAATTATATCATATATTAACTATCTCAGAATACATATAAATCATCAAAATATATTTCAAAATATTGATATTTTTTACAAACCCCCCATTGTAAAACTAAAAATTTTCATTAAACTAACCGAGGGAAAACACCCCACTATTTTTATATTAAATATCATTATATTTTTTTCAAATACATTAACCAACCATGAAAAAAATCAATTTCATTATTATACAATATTTGATAATTATATATATGGTTACTAACTTTTAAAAATTACCCCACATCACATATGTCCCAAAACATTAAAATAATTTTAGATATGAAATTAAATGACATTGTTTATACACCATTGTGAGAATGAATAGCCAAATCCAATTTATTGAATATAAAAAATAACGTAAAAATTATTAAACAATATCCATTGTAAATTTTATACTGGATTTTCGATAAATCAAAGACAAAAAAAATACTTAGGTTCTTTTAATTTACCATATCATATTACAAATAACCCATAAACATCATTGATTGAGTCTTCTCCCAATGATCATAAATAAGTCACCGACTCATCAGTTATAAGAATCCAAAATATTATTTAAAATTACGTATTTCATAAATATAAACTCTGTATGTATTGTCCCAATCACATTCAATATTAATGACACCCCCATGAAAATAGGTAGGATTTATTAGGAATCAAATAATAAAATAGAGTATAAAAAATTTAAAATTCTAGCACATAATGAAGTATGAATATAAAATTAATCAACTAAATTAACATTCCCTTATGAAAATCAATTGATTCACTCCCCTTCACAATTCCCAAAACTAATTAAGATTTTAAATACCACTCAACCAAAAAAAATATTTTTTATTTTAGAAAATTATTATTATTATTAATAAAAGAAAATAATTTTTTTTAAATGCTTGTCAATAATGAAATATTGTATAATAAAATTCCCTTTTATAATTCATAAATAAATAAATACTGCAAATTTAATGTATTCCACAATGTAACACTATAATGATAAAAATTATTTAGTAATAGTAACTCATTAATTAACTATACTATCAATATTATAAACTAATTCTCTATTTATTCCCATTGAATCTCATAAAATTAGTATTTTGCAGAGAACAATAAAAAATTCATAGTTCTATTACATTAAAATAATTCATCGATTAAAATTCTGTTTCAACAATTGTCTTTGAAAAACCACATTTCCCTTAACGCCACAACACCAACAAATTTTATTATAACTATCACACAACTTCATTGATTTATTTCACATCTAATTCTCTATATTAAATTATAAATAATCATTTATTAATATTTATGTTTACATATAAAAAATATTCATTCCAATAAAATATAGTAAAAATATATTACATTAAATAATTTATAGTTCATTATTTTAGTGAACTTGATGATCAATGAAGGTAGATAGCACTTACAAAAAGTTATATCAACTATTAAAACAAGTATTAAGTGATTAATAAATACTTTTAAAATTGGATATCAATAATTTCTAAAAATTATAATTAAAATGAGAATTAGGAAAATATAAAATTAACACCTCAATAGATTCTAGTAAATTTTAATGGAAATATATCTATTGGTCCTCTCAGATATAACACAATATATAAATTATCAAACCAATATGAAATTAAGGATTCATCACTAAAAAAATATATGGAGTGTTTGATTGAGTCTATGGTAATTATTTTTTGTAAAAAAATACCCATATAATTAAGAATCTTCGATTATAGGATAAAATCAATGACAATACCATGATAAAATTTTTAAATCTTAAGAAACCCCATCTATACAACGGTATTTGGTAACCCACCACTAGGTACCTAGTGGAATCTTTTTCTTCTACCCCATTTCCACAATAACGCAATATCTAATACAATTCATCTAGGAACCCAACGGTCCTTTTTAGAAAATTAAGGTATATATCGATAAAAATATACCCTATCATGAAATTATAAACTCTTAAATTTCTATAAAATAAATATTAAATAAGAAAAATATTTTAGTTGATTAATATAAAATGTAAATCAAATATCAATAAAACCACATTGAATTGGAAACTCTCCACCACAATCATCCTCATATTTGATAAGCACTACAATATTAACTATGGTTTAGATTTATTACTACAAAATCTATTTTATTCTCAATCCCACAGAAGTCTAAAAACCACAATCAATGAGATGTACATAAATATCACCACTATTAGTAAATTTATATAAAATTATATATTCAAATATATTCTTTTTCCACATGAATACATATTAGGTAATGTTACCCATTCAACAAATCTTCATCCTAGTATCATAGAAAAAAATATAAATGTGAATGTTTAAATCACCAACAAGTTAAAATGGATAGGTATAAACCCCCTACGCATTACTAAGTCCACTAAAACTATCCATAAAACAAAACTCAAAGAGTTATTATCCTGAATCTTTTCATTTATTCCCCACTAATCTAAAAAAATAAACCAAGACATAGAATATTAAAAAAACTAGTAAAAATAATCTTTTACCCTTGGTAAAATATTTCTATAGATATTCTTTATAATGAACCTGCCACACCCTGGCCAATTTATTATTATTATTTTACTATTTTATTAAATTTCAATTTTTTTTCAAGGTTTGGGTTGATTCCCGAACATGAATTTTCTATTTCGTCAAAAAATATTCGTTTTCTTGTTGACATCACTAAGAACCCAAGTAGAGCATGTTTTGGAGATCCCCCACATCATTATCCATTCAACGACACAATCCTCCTATCTTCGTAAAATTAAAATGAATAAATTAATTTTAATTGTGTTATTTAAAAATTTTCATGGTAAATAATTTCAATTATTATTGTTGTTGTAATTAAGGTTATTGTTATTATTTTTGTTGTTGTTGTATTTTTATTTATTATTATTATGATTATGATTATGATTATGATTATTTTTATTATTTATTTAATTTTTATTTAATATTTTTGTCTTTTCTTTTCTTCTTTATTTCTTGCATTCTTTAATTCTTTCATTCTTTTTTCATCCTCTTTTTTTACATCAATGTGGGTGTCCACTCCTTTCCCTTTCCCCTCTCCCCATCACAGCAGACTCCCCCTACCTTCTCCCTATTGCAGTCTAGCAGCACCACCCCTGACTCCCCTTCCCTTCCACGCACCAACTTCGACCATCCCACCTCCTCTGTAGTGACAAGCAGCGCTCGACTCCCTTCCTCCTTCCCTGTCATGAACAGGCCGCATGCATGCAACCTCTTTTCCAGTGCACCCCATCACTAACCGAACATCTCCTCTAGGCCGACCACCCTCATGGACCCCTCTTTGTCAGCACCACTGCAGCATATCCGTTGTAGCGCACCTCCACACCCCTGCATTCCCTCTCCTTGTTTGGCACTTGATGGCCAGCCGCCGGCCTCCACCTTCGTCCACCTCGCCTGGCCCTTATACTTTTTTCACAGGGCTCCTAGGGACCACTGACCTCCTGCTTCTTGGGTCTATGCCCCCATGAACTCCCCCGCCTCATGCTGTCACGCGCTCTCTTTGTGCTGGATGACACCGACCACGGTGCGCTACCCATCTCCATTGCTCTGCGCCCAACCAGCACGTAATGCCGTTACCCGGTGCCCTGAATCCCATCTGAACCCTCCATCTCTTACTTGTAGGATCCATTAAGTTCATATCTAGTATCCCCTCTCACTCTGCATCATCGCGCACCGGCTGTATCCCGCTGCCCGCCTGCTGGAGTCCTCAAGCACACACCCCGTTGTCTAGCACCGGCCTCCTGTAGGTCCACTTTCCCACCTCAACCACACTCCAATCTTCTGGCATAGCTCCGACCCAACAGTGTGGCTCTGGCTGCCGCAAACCCTCCTTCCTGGTCGTCACGTGCTTCTCTGGCCAAACACGCCTCTGACTCGACCTACAAACAATCCACTACCGTACAATTCCCATGAGACCAATTTTCCATCCCCTTATCATTTCGTGATGCCCTATGATCCCCCCATGTTGCAAGCTTTAGCAACCATCACGTTCCTCCATTCTGAGTCGCTAGCATTGACCCTCAACATTGCTACACCCAACCCCTCTTTGGTGCATCAAGCACTCTTTTCCGGCCAACGACGGTCCATAATGGCGTGCACCAACACTTTCCGACTATCATGAACCCAAGCTGGTCGGACGCGTCTACGTGCTAAGGTGGGTTATGCACTGTTCATTTGTTTAAATTATTTTAAGTTTGTGTTTCTATTTTTTATCCATTTTTCAGTTGCTACAAAGTGTTGGTAGGTAATTCCACATTATTGTAGGCATCGGCGTGCGTGTGCTTATGCGCTTGTGCGATGCATGTCACGTCATCATAATCAAGTTGTGAGTAGAGGGAGGTCCCCCAGTGAACATGCCTTTAAATTTATAATTTATAAATTTCTTTATATTTTATTATTTTTAATAAATGAGAAATAGTATTAGATAAATAATTTTAGAATAATTACTCGATGTAAAAAAGATCTATTTATTTTATACACGCCACTTGAAATATTTTCTTGGTGAATTGAAGCACAATAGTGAAAGAATGCCAATTTGTCCATTGAACATAAATCACATAATTTCATGTATAGTTCTGGTTTGATGATAAATAATTTCTTCTGATGTGTGAACATATGAATTGGTTCTCTGGAAAATGAGATTTTTCTTTAATGTTAGTTAAGTCCTGTTTGGAACTATGATAAAATAAATAATTTTAGAATAAATTCATTGAGTTGAATCATGGGTGATCCTTTTGTGAACGTTGGTTGTGTGTCATGTTTGTGCAACATGACTAGTTTCTTTATTGACTTTTTTGACTCACCACTGTTTTTTTACGTGTAGATATGAGAACCTGGATAGTGAGTGAATTTTCTATGAATGATTACCGCACTAGTTTAGATTACGCACTATCTAGTGGCACATAACAAATAAGTGTTTTGTTATCTCTATTGTTTTGGGATTGCAACCCTCGGTTAGGCCATGCAGGGAAACACCAGGCATTCGGTCCTTACGACGTCATTGAGTAGGGCATGCCTTCAAGATGAGTCACATGTATAGTACGTTCTAGATTGATCATGAGCTCTTATGTTCGACCCAAGTTTTCAATAGTGTTTATTTGTAGGTGGCGGACAATTGAGAGGTTTAGTTTAGTTTCTGGCCCCTTTGTGCAACTTATTTCCATTGCCCTCAGTGTGTGTTGTGTATTGTGTGTAGTTTTCCTTTTGACTAACTACTAAATTTTGGATTTTTAATTTTTTGAATTTTTTAAAAATGTAATGAACTTGTTCGTTTCAAACATTTAACTTGATTTTTTAAATTAAAAAGGTCAATGGATTTTAACTTGTTTTGGAAATTAATGTGTGTGTGTGGAAACACGTATTTTTAATAATTTAGTTCAATCCTGGAATTAGTAAATTCATTATTAAAAGGTAGTTCATTGGGAATAGTTTCTTGGGAATGTCTACGTAGTTTATGTACTCATGCCTATGGTGTTTTTTTTATTTTTTTAGCTTTTTCTCATGTTTGACTCGACCTTGCTCGTCGTGGGTGAGAGTTGGTTGTGGACCGGTGAGGGATTCTCAGTGTTGCGATGATTTTTTGTCATGACCTTGTTAGTTGGTTGTTGTTGATCATTATTTTATTTCGGGATATTAATTTACTTTGTGTTATTCTACTTTTTCTACTTTTTTATTAATTTTCACTAGAACAAGTTGTTCCCAATTGTCCCGTATGGATGCCCTGGCACTTGTTTCCAGCCTGGGAGGATCGGGAACGCCTCTTGGGCCTTGCTGCAGATCGCCTTGGGTGATCGGTTGGGGTTCACATGGGTTGGATTGTGACAAAATGGTATCAAAGCACCCATTGTAATTTGGGGTTGTCATGGTAGAAGGAGTAGGATTATCGGGACATGAGGTGTTGGAATGCGAAAGATGTCATGAACCCTTTTTTGTTTAGAACCTCGTGTTACAATAGGTTGTTCGGGTTTCTTGTTTCCCTTAGATTCTTATTTTTTGATTTTTATTGGGAAAAGAAATGGGATTTGGGAATGTGACCTCCATGAGCTCACATGGTCTGGAAAACCAAGTAAAGATTGGTACATTACACTAGTGTGTTCATTGTGATGGTGGCATGACAGGAATATGGCCGCCAACAATATGTTCCACGCACCCGTCGACACTAGTTTCCCCTTGTGTTTAGTTTGGATATTCTTTAATTTTAAGAATTTTTTTATAAAGTTTTATTTTGGAAAATGTGACAAGATAAATTTAAAATGGTAAAGATCGTGTTTGACCAAACTTTTTTTTTTTCTTGTTCCTTAGTGTTCGCCCTCACGAAGGTTTACTGGATGCCCAAGGTGAAACTTTCGGTGGTGGACACTTAGAAAACCCTCTAGTTAATCATCCAAAGGACTGTTTACTTGAGTTTTGGAAGTTTATCCCTCCCCTATTTTATGGTAAAGTAGATCCTCTTGAGGTGGAAGAGTGTCTATGGATGATTGGGAGAAAATTATGTTCTATCACACTGCCAGAGTCATTGAAGGTGATGTTGGCAACCTTTATGCTCGGAGGTCCATCCTTAAAGTGGTGGAATTCTATGTCTCGATGCATGCCTCAAGAATATCTCACTTTGGAGTTCATCAAGTCAACATTCATCCAACAATACTTCTATAATATGAAAAAGGTGGGAAGAGGATGGAGTTGTACGGTCTTCAGCAAGGTGTTAGATCAGTGCTAGAATTCTTTCATCGTTTACTAGACTTGGATCCATGTGAACCGGGGTCTTTTGGAAATAATCCCATGAATTCATGGAATTTTGGGCTTGGATTGTGTCATGAGCTACAGTCAATGGGGGAAGATTTCAACTTAATCACCTTCCCTAATGTGTTGAGACAAGATTTCCTCGCTGAAGCTGAGTTGGTTGGAAGAGATGAGGTGGGGAATCCTCCTTCGCCCTTGGGAAGTAGTGTATAATATAGTAATATGATGAATGGGAAGTTTTTTGATGATTGTGGTATTAGTAGAGTAAACAAGAGGCCTTCAAACCTTTAAATATCTCACTTACAATGCAATGCCTTGATATGTCAACAATGTGGTAAGTAGGTGCACAAGAGGTCAATGTGCCCGAATGCTACAAGACCCTACCACACCTGTGGGCGCCTGGGTCACGTGTAGTGATTCTGTCGAGGTGTTTCTAAGAAGCGCACTGAAGCCAGACCTAGCACGTTGAAGGTCACCTCAGCCTATCAGAAGGAGTAGGGTGATATTTGGAGAGTAGTTAGTTGTTTTCTTTTTGTAGAGTTTCTTGGATGTAGTATTCATCACATATGCCATTTGGTGGTGTTTATTTTCATTTAGGTATAAAAATGGTTACTGTTGAACCTCTTTGAGACTTTTATTTTATTGGAAGTGTGTTTGGAGAAATTCTAGTATGTATGTCATGTATGGTGGTGTGGATTTGGTTCTTCTGAGTGTGTGAATTTGTTAGTGTAGCGTTAACTATAGTTTTGATGCTTTATCGATTGGGCCCTTTCTTCCCCCTTGTGGTGGGGTTTCTAGTCCGCGTGAGAAGCTTTCGAATTTGGGTAATCTCGTTAGTCATTATAGTGGGGGGACCCATCGCAGGTCTCGTTGAATTCAGTTTGGCATGCATCCTACGGTGGGGAGTCCATTCGAGCATACCCATTTTAGTATCAATGTTTAATTTCCGTTTATTTATTTATTATGTTTGAAGTGTTCTTGTTGTGAGGATGAGTGTCATGTCATGGGAGTTCCTTGTTAGTTTAGTTCAATTAATTGGAGGCGCTTAAACATTTGGGGGTGAGTGACTCTTAAGGAGTTTCATCTTAGGTCAAGGTCTTGTGGTGGATTTCTATGGGTGGGAAGCATTATAGTGGGGAGAATTGTCACACTTCGACCTATATATTATTTTTAATTTTCTATTTTCTTTGGTTTTAATATTTTCTATCGAGGATCGAGTTGAATCCCTAACAATATTATTGAGTTTTTTCAAAAAACACACATTCTTGAGTTGGCGTCATTGAGCGCCCGAGTAGAGCGTGTTTTGGAGACCCCGCGCGGCTTCGTCCATTGCAACGACACTGTCTGCCTATCTTTAGAAAAATAAAATGGATAAATATATGTTAATTGTATTATTTAAAAATTATCATGGTAATTAAATTTATTTATTATTATTGTTGTAATTAAAGTTATTATTTATTATTATTATTATTGTTGTTGTTGTTTTTGTTGTTGTTATTATTATTAATAATAATATTAATAATATTATTTTTGTTTTTATTATTTATTTACATTTTTTAATTTTTTTATCTTATCTTTTCTTCATTCTTACTTGCTTTCATGGTTTCTTTTTTCTTTTTTCTTCCACTTTTTTCCATCCAATCGGGTCTCCCCTCCCTCCCCTTTATCGTCTCCCCATCGTGGAACACTTTCCCACCCCTTCTTCTCCCTATGACAGTTCAGCAGCACCACCCGTGACCCCCCTTCCCTTCCGCACACTAGCTGCTAGCCTTCCCTCCTCCTCTATAGTGACGAGCCCTGCTCTCCCCCCTTCCTCCTTCCCTATGACGAGCAGGCCGCATACACGCATCCTGCTTTAAAGTGCACCCCACTTCCAGCCAGCCATCTCTTCCAGGTCGACCTCCCTAGCGGCCCTCCTATTTGTCTGCATCGCCCCAACGTCTCCCTTGTAGCACACCACCACACCCCCACAGTCCATCACTTTGTTTAGTGCAAGTGGGCTAGCCACTGGCCTCCACCTTCTTCCACCCTACTTGGCCTGTGGCCCTCTATCACAGTGCACCTAGGGACCCCACTCCTCATGCTTCTAGCTGCGAAGCCCCTTGGCCCCCCCTCATCTTGTCACTCGCCTTCTTTCCGCTGGACGACACCAACCCCGGTGCGCTACCCCTCTCCCCTGCTCAGCGCGAAACCCACATGCAACGCCACTTCTCGGCGCCCCAACTCCCATACAACACCTCCACCTCTTACAAACAAGATCCCTTCTACTCCGGTCCAGCAGCCCCAACTCATGCTGTATCACCACGCACTATCTGCAGCATGCCGCCCTTCTGCTAGAGTCCTCCTACGCATGCCCCGGCCGGCTAGCACCTGCCTCATGTAGGTCCCCCGTACCACCTCGACCACATGCCCCTATTTTGACTAAGATTTGACCATATTGTGTAGCTCTGGCCACTGCACACCCTTCTTTTTGGTTGTCGCGTTCTTCTTTGGCCCGAAACACCTCTATCTCGGCCTGTGAACCTTCCACTCTATAGTGAAATTCTCATGCGACCCCTTTGACATCCCCAGTCATTGCGCAGTGCCCTACGACCCCCCTTGCTTCACCCTCCGACAACTCTCACATGGCCCCTTCCTGAGTCAATGGGGTCATCCCTCAACATTGTTGCATCCAACCCCTCTCTGGTGCATCACATACTCTTTTCCAGCCAACGACAGTCCTGACTGGTGCGCGCCACCCCATTCCGACTATCGTGCACCCCCGTTAGTTGAGATTGCCTCCATGTTGAGGTGGGTTATGCATTGTTCATTTGTTTAAATTATTTTTGGTAGGTATTTCTGTGTTTTAGTATTTTTGTGGATGCTGCAACGCGTTGGCATGTAATTCTACGATACTGCAGGAATCGGTGTGCGTGTGCTTATGCACCTGTGCGAGGTGTTTCACATCGTCTTAATCATGCTGTGAGTCGAGTAGGTTCCCCACTGCACATGCCTTTAAATTTAGAATTTATTAATTGCATTATATTTTTTAATTTTAATAAATGAGAAATAGTATTAGATAAATAATTTTTCAATATTTACTTGATGTGAAAATAGCTATTTATTTTATACACGTCACATGAAATATTTTCTTGGTGAATTGACACACAATATTGAAAGAATTCCTATTTGGCCTTTAAACATAATTCGTGGAATTTCTTGTGGTGTTCTGGTTTGATGATAAATTATTTCTTCTTATGCCTGATCAAGTGTTTTGATTCTCTTGAGAAATGAGGTTTATCTTTAATGTTTGATAAGGTCTGTTTGGCACCCTCAAAAAATAAATTATTTTGGAAAACATTCTTTGAGGTGACTCAGGGGTGATCGTTTTGGGTATGTTGGTTGCGTGTGTTGTGTGTAATGTTTGTGTAATGTGACTAATTACTTTATTGACTTGATTGACTCACCCTTTTTTATTATACGTTTTGACATGGGATCCTGACATAGTGAGTGATTTTTCTATGAACTATTATTGTGCTAGTTTAGATTACACAGTAGATAGTGTCCCATAGCAGAGAGATGTTTTGTTATTATTATGGCTATGGGATTGGGCCCCTCAGTTAGGCCATGCCGGGAAATACCAAGCAGTAGGTTGTTATGACATCATTGCGTAGGGAATGCCTTCAGGATGAGTCACACATATAGTACGTTCTGGATTGTTCATGAAATCCTCAGTTCATCCCATGTTTTCTTTAGTGTTTATTTGTATGTAGAAAATAATTCAGATGTCTAGTTTGGTTGATGACCCCTGTGTGCCACTTTATCCATTTACCTTTGTGATTAATGTGTGTTGTATGTGGTTTTCCTTTTGACTAACTACTAAAATATGGATTTCTAATTTTTTTGTAAAAAATGTTTTAAAATGCAATACACTTGTTCCTTTCAAACATTAAACATGTTTTTTTAATTAAAAAAAGAAATGACTTGTTACTTGTTTTAGAAATGAATGTGTGTGTGTGGAAACTCATATTTTATATAATTTTGTTCAAACCTGGAATTAGTAAATTCATTATTTAAAGGTAGTGGACTGGGAATAGATTGTTGGGAATGCCTACTGAGTATTAATTCTCACGCCTATAGGTTTTTCCAATAATTTTAGTTCTGTTGAAGGTTTGACTCGAGCTTACCCACCATGGGAGAGATTTGGTTGTGGAATGGCGAATAACTCTCATAGTTGTGAGGATTTTATATCGTCTTCAGGTTAGTTTGTTGTTATTCCTCGTTCTTTCTTTTTTTGTTCCTTATTTACATCGTGTTATTCTCATTTTTCTGTTGCTTTATTTATTTTCACTGGGAAAAATTCATCCCAATTGTCTGCTATGGATGCCTTGGCACTTGTTGTCAGCCTGGGAGGATCTGGAATGCCTCTCGGGCCTTTATACAAATCGGCTCAAGTGACCGCTTGAGGGTTGACCCGGGATTGTTCGTGATAGACCCACCACAACATGAATGTGTTACACATGAGAAAAACAACATAGTATAAAATTTTCTATGTTATTATGCAAGGGAGAAAACCAAAATTGTGTTTTTAAAATATCACATAAAAAGTAAAATACCATCTACTATAAAATTATAAAAAAACATATATAAATACATTATCATGTTTCGTTAAAAATTAATTATTAATCCCATCATCAATTTCCACAATTCAATATATATTTTTTTTATAAAAAAATGAAATCATAATAGATTTAAACAATCCACTATTTTGAAAAATCATATTTCATCCTTTTATATATTAATTATATTATCGTTATGTTTTCCATTGATAAAAACATAATATGGAAAACAACCATTTTTATTAAAAAATTAATCATTCAATTAAAATAAATTTATATAATCTATTCATGTATAAAGAAAAAAAACATTGTTTCAACATTGATATAATGTCAACATGATCATATGTGATGTTTGAATAAAAAAAATCACTTGTAATAATGTGAGAACTATTCCCATAAATATTATTTATAAATATCAAAAATATATTCTTGTAATCTCTCGAAGGCATAGAATTTTAAAATAGTTCTTCATGGAAATAAAAAAACAATTTAATCACAACATGTTCATATTTTTTATCTTTAACCTATGGATTTATAAAATATAAAGGACAGAAAAATTTATCCGTTTTGAAACCAATTTTTAACATACTTCCCTTACATGATTGCATTATTAAGGATTAACATCCTATTCCATCATCTGAACACCCCAATCACCAAATTATATTGAATAACATATGAGAGATAAATGTATCCCATGGGGAGTGAATTTCCCACTATTGGGTCATCATATAAAAAATAATGTAACTAGTGTAGAAACTATAGAATAGAAATATAAACAAATATATATATATATATATATATAATTTAAAATTAACTACCATTAATTCCCAAGAAGAATAAGGAAAATAAAATAAAAAACTATAATTAATAATAGAAAAAATTGAAAAATGTTTAAATAGAAGTAAAGAGATAACCATTCCCCATCAATACCTCCATACTCCACCAAAGGTTTCTCAAATGTAACAATCCACATTTTTATTCCTTTAATATATTAGATGTATTAGCTTACAGATAACAAAAACTAAAAATAACATTATGTTTTTTTGAAATAAAATATTAAAATAGTCTATAAATATGTATACAAAATTAGAAATTAGTTTGGAAACATAATTTTAATAATTAGTACATTAATAAATCCACATATAAAAAATGGCTCTCAAAATGAAATTATCATCCTCATTATTTTCCGGGATGACTATATAAGAACTCATAAACTAGGAATTAAGTAATAAAATTAGAAAGATAATATATATTATAGGATTCAAATATAAAATTAGAGTAGTTGAATTTAAATAAATATGTAATGTTAAGAACAATGGTTAGAATGGGTAATGTGATCATTATATCACTAATGGAATTATATATGACTATTATGAATGTATATAGAAAAAATTATATAATTAAGATGTCATAATGGCTATCTCATTATTTTTAGTGGTCAATAATTTATTATAAATAATAACAATCATATAAATAATATGTTACAATTACCCATTAAGTAATTTATATATGAAAATAAGTTATATTATTATCATTTTTACATTAGAAATTGTTTTTATTCAAGGTATTTTTTCTATAATATAATACATTTTTTAGTAAAATTATATTTTCATATGATTAGAAAATTATTCTCATAAAATAGACATCATTATTCTGATCAATTATATGAAAATCAAATTACTAGGTCAGTATAAATTTTGTTGAAAACATAATTTCTTCATAACAATATTGATTAACATCTATAAATAATTAAATCAGAAAAATAAAGCATTTTATTGATAAAATATAATGAAATTAAAATGTAAAACAAAATATGTTACAACTCTAGTAATCATGATATTTCTGAAAATAACCATGACATTATTTTTTAAAAATTAATTTATCTCCTTTCCATGTTAACACAATTGATGGGATAGAATACTAAGAAAGTTATTCAGTAAACCTCTAGTAGTAACCCACTATTCTAAGAATACAATTAATATCTATAAAATTTTGGTGTCTTTTAAATTCATTAAAAACATTTTTTGAAGGGTCAAAATTTATTAAATATATAGAAACAATATGTATAATGAATAAAAAATTTTTCAACAATAATTCAAACATTCTAAATTTCCCATATATTTTATTTTCATATATGTTTTTCAAATAAAAATATTAAGGTGTCTTTCATATTACTCTTTAAATTTAGAATATACCATAGTGTTTTTACTAATCACAACCACAAAATTATCCAAGAACTCATGAAAAAATCCATGCATAAGATCAATAAATTTAAAAGTTCCATTAGATAACAAAAATGACATAACAAAAAAACAATATTGCTTATATTATTGAAAATAATAATCTTTGTAATTTCATCATCCATAAATTGCAACTAATGGTACCCCAACCTCATGTAAACCTTCTATAACTACTAATATCCCTCATACTTATCAGAATAATTTTCTATATGATCCAAATGTTAGTATTTATTAGTAGTGATGTTACTAATGTATTTATAATAAATGAAATGTATGACTGAATAATCCTTTTTATCAATAAAAATAGGAACACCCCATAATTATGTGTTTGGTTAGATTATATATTTCTCAAACATATCTTGTAATTTCTTTTCAAATTATAAAATTTCTACACAAACCATTTGATAGTGGGGTTTAGAAATAGGCTCAGTATCATGAAATAATTCAATAGTAAACATAACATCCCAATCTCAAATAACTCATGACAAATCATCTAGAAATGCAACAACTTATTCCTTAAAAACTATAAAATAAATAATTTTAATAGTTTCATTATTTTCAAAAATAGGATCTAGGTAACTTCACTTATATTAATTGAGATTTTCTCAGCTTCATTATAAGTTATAATACATGAATTCATTAAATATGATATTATAATCACTACCGTATATCTTATCATGACAAAATGAATTATAAATTGTACCAAGAATTATATCAAACACTATTATGGGTAGTTCATTTATATTTGGAAAGAACATGCCATTGATATTAATTGCAATATTCCCATTATTTTTTTTTATTTAATAACTACTCCTAGAGTTTTCACTAAAGGTCTATATTACTCTCATATAGGGATATTCCCAATTCAATTTTATATTTTTTATAAAGGAAATGTTGCGAAGATCTAGAATCAAATAGTGTTTTGGAATAACATTAATACACAAGTAACATACAAATTACTACTTTAGTTGATAACCCAACATCAATTGTAGTAGTATCAAGTGAATTATCCTAATGAACCAACTAATTATAACCAAAGAACCACACTATTGTATGGATATTGGTTACCCATTCATCTGGTTGTTTTAGACCCTTTATTTATAGTCACGGGCCATATGACTAAACTAACCACACTATAACCACTACCCAAATAATTTCCAACATTACATGAAATATCAATTTCCATACATTGAACATTTTGGGGGAATACCTCTTGAAATCATAGTATATTGTTTCTTTACTGGCTCCCACCATGACCTTTTCGAATTGTCGTTATATCAGGGAACATATATGTCAACATACCACATCTGAACATTCTAATCACAATTAACCATTATCTCATAACAATTATATTCTCATGTTTCCAATTCTCATTGTATACTTGGTTTCAACCATGAGTAAAATCTAAAATTTTTACTATAAGTGTCCTTTAAAAAATCCATCACATGCCGAGCCAATATTTTGATGTTTCCATCATATGAAGTTTCAAAATATTTATATTTTTTCCCCAATTCAAGTATTTTTTTTCATATGTAGTTTAATAGACTTATGTAAATATATATGAGGGAAAATATAATTGGTCTTTTTCAATTCCATGGAATCAATGTCATATATGTTTAAGGTATTCTTAACCGAAGACCACGATCGACCAAAATCTCCATCAAAACGATTAATGTAATAATTTTCCTATTTTAATTCTGAACATCCAATGACATAAAATATATTCTCTTGATAATTAATCCACCATTCTAATATTATAGGTTCAGATGATTCACAAAAATATGGTGGGTTTTGCATTGTGAAATTCCATAGAAAAGACATTATCATTTAGGGTAAATTGGGTTCCTCTCTAGCATGGATACCACCAAAATTTTTATCTTGTTTGAACTAATCCATCAATACAAAAAACTATTATGTTCCACTTCTATTAATCTTAGGATTGTTATTTTGAAGGATATTTTTGTCACATTACCATCCAACTATAACTTCTATGTTTTCTCTATAGAAAACCATTCTGAACATACATACTTTAGATAAATAAACATTACAATCTTCAAATTCTATATCATTTTACCTAGACCATATTTTAAAATATTTCAAGGGAATGCTAATATCATTATCATAACCACTGATGTTATGATAAATTACCTACGATACCAATTATAAGGCTATTCAAAAATATTACATAATATTGAGTTTTAGTAATCAATTTCATTTCATTCACTTTTTAGATCTTTTTAGGATTGTAGTTCTAGATAATTTTTTCATAACTCATACATTAAAAATCATATAATAAAATTTGGAGACTTCTAATCAGTATCCATTTTTTAAAACATATAATACTTTAAAAAACATGATAACTCATCTTGACTCTCAAATTGACTTTATCTTATACATTATATGTCCTATTAAATACATTTAAAAACGTTTTGTGAGGACCAAATTCTAATTAAGGGACACCAAAGAAAATAAACTATTATTCCATAAAAAATTCAAAAAATCATAAAACGTTTATGTCACGACCCGTCCCCCGAGACCCATGTCGTGACTACCCCAAGCCCGCCTTATGTAGGCCAGGGGCTGGTGACTATCACTGGAATGTGTATTCCCTAAAATCAAGAAGGCATTCCATTTATATCATATAAAAATAGACAACCAAGCACACAATAAAATATGAACACAAGTAAAATGTATAGTAAAAAGAGTGTGTTTAGAATGTAAAAGGGGCCAGAATACAAGCCCAACTGGAAAGTACAAGAAAACAGAAAAGTACAAGTAAACTGAAAAAACTCTAGTGAACACCCACCTGGAATCCTACCTGAAGGGTAGGTATAGCTCTCAAATGGTAATCTCTACAGTACGACTCGAATAAGGTCTACCTACGAGCAACTTCCCATCATGGAACCCTCATCCTCAGTCAGTGATGTCCGTTCCCTGGAGGGTAGGTACATCTCACAAATGGTTGTATCTGTGGTACACCTCTTCCAATGTCCACCTCTGAGCTACCTCCAGTCTTGGAACCCTCATCTTCAGTCATCGATGCATGTCGTCTGCACCAAACACAATATGGCGAGGGTGTATCCCGTGCAGAGGTGAGTATAACGATACTCAGAAGGGACCTCAAGACCCTCAAAGGTCTCACAAAATCCACGAAGGATAAACCATAAAGCTTGAAAACAACTGAAAGAAGTACTCATGTATATGCAAATACGTATACCTAAGTTATCAATTATACCCATCTCATTCAATAGGAAACACAATTCCCAAATCATTATCTCAAAGGTCAACTCTTCCACGAAGGAAAGAATACCATGAAGGTAACACCACGTAGGTAATTACCACAAAGGTAACTCCATATAGAAGAATACCACAAAGGTATCAACAATAAGGAAAGTACCACACAAGTTCGCCACACAGAAGAATACCACCAAGGTATTACCATGAAGGAAAGTACCACACAGTTATACCATCAAAAATAAGATCACAAATGTATCCCCATGAATGAAAGTACCACACCGGTACGCTACACAAAATAATCCCAAAAAGGTATCACCACGAAAGAAATTACCACAGATGTATGCCACATAAAAGAACACCACAAAGGTATCACCCCAAAGTTAAGTACCACATAGGTGCACCACACAGAAGAATACCACAAAGGTATCACTACGATTTTAAGTACCACAAAGGTACACCAAACTGAAGAATACCACAATGGTATCACCAAGAATGAAAGTACCACACAGGTACACCACACAGCTCAAATTAGGTATAACATAGGTTCGACAAAAAGATGATTTTATGTATCTACTGAATAATCTAACTCTGTTAATAGGTAGACCCAAGTAGGATCCAAAATCATTAGACCCACATAGGATCCTAGTACATCATCAAGCCCTCATAGGATCGTAGTATAGCAGACCCACATAGGATCCCAAATCATCACACCCACATAAGATCCTAGTACATCATCCAACCCACATAGGATAGAAGTACAACAGAACCACATAAGATCCTAGAGTAGTCCCACGTGGATTCCTATAGTAGATCCATGTGAGACTCTAAAACACAAACCCACAAAGGATCCCAAAGTAGTGGCTCACATAGGGTTCCTTTCTAATGTTACAGCCAGCTTCATGGTTCTCGACGCCACATACGGTTCATCAAATGGATGCCCATAGATCATGATATGGCCGAAAGAGTGGAAAGGGGTGGAAGTTTCTCCGGGTCCAGTCCGACCAGGCCTGGGCTGACCCAGCTCGTAGGATCCGACCCAGCTTCCTAGGTCCGACCAGTTGGGTATCCCGTAGTGCTGAGGCCCGTGGTGCGGCGACTCATGGTGCGACGACCCGTGGTGCGGCGGACTGTGGTGGTGTTGTGGCACAGGGTGCGGTGGCCTAGTGCAGCTGGCCGGACAGCCTGACCCCTCTTCCGTGCAGCACGATCGCCCACTGGACATTGCATGCAGCCAGCCGCGAGCCGGCCGATCTCCTCTCGTTGTTGTGGAGTAAGGCCGCAGATCTTGCACATCGTGTGGTGGAGACATGCACCACCATCCCCTTCGTGAGGCCGGTCAGAGTGTCGACGGCCACCCTAGCTCTACCATGACCGATGAGCCATGTCACTTCTCTAGCGGCACGGTTGCACCACCGCTGTCTTCGCGGCCGACCGTGGTGCAGGCTTCCACACTCGAGTCCCACCAGAGCCAATCGCCAGCACCAGTCGGCATCCTCCTCCATCGTGAAGAACGTATAAAAAACCACAATTATTGTGGAGATGTCAGGCCATGTCTGTTTAGACCGCACCCTTGGCGTTATAGCGATATCAAGCGGCTCAATAATTCTTGAATCATGAAGAACGTCAAGAAAGAGTAAGGGTGTATTAAAAACAACAAACCCTACGAGATACCCCGCAAAATCCTCCCACAAATACAAAGGAATCGTGGGTCAACCCATCAGCCGGTTGACCACATCCTTCATATAAAATCAAAAACATGGAAGAGGAAGTCAGAAATGGATAAACGAAAATAATCCGCTACCACATGTTCGTTGGAGAGAATACATGCTTGAGTAATTGTCGACATTCATCGTCCCCCACAACTATCCTTCAATGACGTTACTCATTCGTCGATATCTGGTTCAGGGTTTCAGTGTTGCTCGTCAACACCCACTGGTATCGACTCTTTCCTCTAAGGGTTTGGTGTCCCTGCACTTTTCCAGCAATTCATTTCTCGGTGAAGTAGTTCCAACACCTCTCCCCAAGCTCCACATAAATTAGAGAGGGGAGCAGTGTTCGATGTTCATTGGATTAATGGATTCCCATTAATTAAGAACCTTCCTAAATCTCCAATGGTGTGGTTTCTTAGAATTGAATGGTCAAGCCATTTATTGGATTGACACATCGCTGGTCCCACCTTATCGCTTCTCCGTTGATGGAATAGAATAAAAAAAATAAAGTTATTTTATTTCATCTATTAAAAGTTAAAAAAACTATCTATTTATCTGGACCTACTGTGGTCAATGTGAAGGTCTCTTTATGTGAATATCAACACAGTGAGTTCAACAGTGTCCTCAAGTTTCAATTCCAAGCATCAGTTCAAAAGTTACAAAATGCCACTTTCACATTTACTGAACGTACCCGAAGAAAAGTTTTGAAAATTATTTACTGTCACCCTCGACCCATGATGGTCGAGGTTAAGCTCTGCCTATGTGAAACATGCCCCAAAAAACTCAACAGTACTCTCATATTTCCAATCCATGTTACGGTTTAAATGTAAAAGATTTTACAATAATATAATTGTCACTTAATTATTTTATTTACAGCCAAAAACTAACTTTCACTGGTTTCTCACGCTGACTAATGCAACTATCTGTCAAAAGAGAGTATACCCTCATGTGTTCAGTAGTGGTCTTGGATTTTCAATCTGATATACCGTTTGTGAGTAAAAAACATTTGAAAAATAAAATAATTATTCTAATTAATTTATTTACGATTATTCCATTTTTGGATTTTCTCATAGGAGGCCCGCACTGACAAAAATTAAGTTGTGCCAAGGGTAAACATGCCATCCTGAGTGCAACGATGCCCTCATATTTCTAATCTGAGTTACCATTCAACAGTTATCCAACTTTTTCAGGAAAACAGCTTATGCACGCTAATTAAAACTTAACCAAACGTCGATGGATCATTTTGGGAAAAACGGTCCATGGAATCGTGTGCTGTCAGATTTCACGATCTCGAAATAATTCTATATAATTAAAAAAAATTATACATAATTTCCGGGACATTAAATTCCCCCCACTTTAGGTCTTTACTTCCCTGAAATCCACAACAAAAGAAAAATATCCTAAAGAGGGTACTGAGCATGAATCTGATCCTCTGGCGCCCATGCGCTCTCATGGAGGTTCTCGTGCTACCAGCAAAAGAACACTAGAGGTATCGACCACTGATGAAGGAACTTCTACTTTTGATCCTCAATTTCTACTGGAACCTCCATAAACATCACCTCATCATCAAAGTCCAACTCACCGTGGTCAATGATGTGGGGTGGGTCATGCATGTGTCTCCTCGGCTGGGATACATGGAAGGCATTGTGAACCCTCTCCAACTGTGGTGGAAGAGACAAGCAGTATGCTACCTTGCATATCCTCCGAAGAATTAGAAAAGGACCAATAAACCTTGATGATAACTTACCACCTCATCCAAATCTTCATAGTCCCTATTGAGGAGAAACTCGTAAGGATATGTGGTCCCCCTGTTGGAACTCCAATGGTTTCTGTATCTTGTATGCAAAATACATCTAGATGCTCTATGCAGTCATCACTTGCTGAAAAGTGAGACACCATGATACAAATTCTCCCACTGCTTTCATCATCTCTAGCCACAAGTACAGACGTCAGAGGTCCTGGTACATATTCACCATAGTAGGATGTTCTGCTAGAGGGGATGTACGTAACTCCCTCAATACCTCTTCCAGAAGCTCCACTGATACCATGGTATGTCCTTTGAAAAGGAAGACATGCTCACCACCTTCATGAAATCCATCAGGTGCCTGCCATGAGGATATCTGAGCACGTCGAGCCTCATAGTCAATTCCCCCTAGTGGCTCCTCCCTGTCTTGCTGAAAGAGTGTGGGAGTGACTGTAAGAGACTAAAGATAAGATCATCCATCTTGATCCATGTAGGATATCCACAAAGTGGCTAGCTGCTCTGTCATCTCACTCAGTAGTTGCATGCCAGACCTCTTACTGAGTTCATCTGCTACCACTTTCCCCTTCCCTAGAGTATAGATTATCTCAAAGTCAGAGTCCTAGAGGAACACTAGCCACTCCATTGGGAACTAAAAAAAAATAAAAACTCATACTACCACAAGGGTAAGGCTAATCGACTCAAGAGTGACCGGCTACACGCTCTTATGCATGAGTTTATCTTGTGCTGCCTGGGTTTCCATTTTTACTGACTAAGGAAAAACTCATCACAATGTTATAGATAAAACACAACCTTTTTTCCAAATACAATCAATCTGGGTATGAATTGTGGATGTTCATTCATACCCAAGCTAATGTCGTAATGCCTCGACGCTTCCACCATGAGGTTCCAATCAAAACTCTCACCTCAAGGGTTAGATCACATCGTCAGCATAGGTGTGATTATCGAGTCTCCTTCCACTGGTATCATCAGATGTGAGGGTCAAGTCAATGGTTTAACTGGAAACTCTAGGTCTTGGACAAGATTTGTGGTGGGAAGGAGTGATTGGTGCCTATGTATATTGTTATAGTAGCTAGTAGTAGACCCAGAACATACCTCAAATCATTCCTAGAGCCCTTGTGTCACACTCCTAGACCGCATGCAGCTACTCTCTTCCCCTGTCCTCCAGCTCCCTGACCTTGGAGGGGACCAAAATGGGGGATGGATGCAACATGTAAAAATGTACACAACCTCTTGCTACTCCCGTAGCTCTACTTCCACATCGGAAGCCCTGCAGATTCATCTGTCCCTAACACTTCTTCCCGAATCATTTTTACATGACCAAGTCTATAAAACTAGCCCATGTTTCATGTTTTACCACAACTGACATTGATTGGATTAATCCCTTCATCCAATGAAAATTCAACCACTAAGGTACTCTCTAGCACCCCAACATAAGTACGATTTCATAGAGGAATAATGCTAGCTCGGACGCCCTTAAACACATAGCCCTCAAATGTCTGAGCCATGAAGCACTGATCACATCGTATTCATCGAGTACCAAGAATGATCGGTACACCTCGATGAATACTCAGCTACCGACATGTCATCCTGCCGAAGCTGTAGAAGCTCTAGAGAACTCTCATCCACCTCCTTAAGCCAGTCCTTAGATTCCTGTTAGTCAGGCTCACCTTGGAACATGGGGGGTATCTGATGATGAATAATTCGTAAGGCACTAATCCTATTTGTGTCCTCTACTAGTGCCACTGGTTGTAAATGCCGACCAATGGGTAGTGATATAGCCGATAAACTACTCGAAGGTACTATCCCATGTAAAGTTCCATGTACCAAAGCCTCATCACTATGCGGAGCATCGTCAAGGTCACTCACTGAAAAAGACTAGTAACTATGATCACCATATTCTCTACTAGTGTTTCAACAAGGCGGAAACCTCTATCAACTGCCTCCAGCTAGCCCTCAGCTGCGTGGGAATCTGTCTCGCCTCGAATCCTAAAAGTCCTATGTTGTTGAAACTTATACAACGTGCTCAGTCGGCATTCACCTTCCTCTAGTGCGGATGGGGGTAAATGATGCCCAATGGGCGGTGGTACTGCTGGTACACAACCTGAAGGTGAAAACATAGTTAGAGGGCCCTCCATCCGAGCCTCGTCACTCGGTGGGCCATCATCGTGTACTCTCTTGAGAATCCTAGCTGGTTGTCCATGCAGTGCCATCCTGATAAGGAATAGGGGAACCACAGTAAATATGTTATACCTGGTGAGATGACTCAAGAAAACACAATAAATCTTTTCAAAACACACACACAATCATTGTTTTTGTGCACTGAGTTAGAAATCAGAAGTCAGGGTCCTGGTGTATAGATAGGTCAGCCTCTACACCAACACTGGATTCCCTAAAATGATAACCACACTCCCCACACTTAACACTATTTACATTAAAAAGATCAGAGTCCAATGTTCTATTCTAGAACATACTCCTATGATTCCAATTTATCATGACCCATCCCCTGGGGCCCTTACCGTGACTGCCCCAAGCCGGCCTTCCATTGTCCAGGGGCTGGAGACTAGCAACGAAAGGCGTATTCCCTAAAACTGGGTAGGTATTACCTTAATATCTTGTAAAAACACACAACTAAGAACACAGAATTATATGATCACAAGTAAACTATATAGTAAAAAGAGTGTGTACAATAAGTAAAAGAGGCTAAAATACAAGCCCAACTGGTAAGTACATGAAAACTGGAATGTACAAGAAAACCATAACAGCTCCTGTGAACACACATAAAGTATCATACCTGAGTGGTAGGTATAAATCTTGAACAGTCTTCTTTGTGGTACACCATGCCTAAGGAATACCAATGAGCTACCTCCAGTCCTAGCACCCCTGTCCTCAGTCAGCATTTCCCATCGTCTGATGGGTAGGCACTGCTCTCGAACGGCTGTCTCTATTGTATAACTCGTCTAATTTACTCCTCCAAGCTACTTCTTTTCCTGGCACCCTTGTTCTTTTTCAATGTTTTCCATTGTAGGCACCAAACACAACTAGGTGTGGGAATAACCTATATAGGGGTGAGTATAATGATACTTAGTAGGGACCCCAAGACCCTCAAAGGTCTCACAAAATCTAGAAAGGATAAACCACAAAGCATTAAAACAATTAAGAACCCTAATTAGGTATATGCCCATACATATATCGAAGTTATCAAGTATACCCATCTCATTCATGAGGAAACACAAGGACCAATTCATTATTTCAAAGATCAACAATTCCATGAAGGAATGAATACCATGAAGGTAACACCACGAAGGTAAGTACAGCAAAGGTAAAGCCACACAAAAGAATACCACAAAGGTATTAACACGAAGGAAAGTACCACACAAGTATACCGCATAGAAAAATATCACCATGGTATTACCATGAAGGAAAGTACCACACAGGTATGCGACACAGAAGAATACCACAAAGATATCACAACGATGGAAAGTAACACACTCGTATGCCACACAAGGGAATACCACAAAGGTATCACCATGAAGGAAAGTACCACACATGTATGCCACATTGAAGATTACCACAAAGGTATCACCATGAATTGAAGTACGACATAGGTACGCTACGCAGAAGAATACCATAAAGGTATCATGACGAATGTATGTACCACACATGTATGATACATTGAATGATACCACCAAGGTATCAACAAGAAATAAAGTACCACACAGGTACGCGATATAGAAGAATACCACCAAGGTATCACCACGATGGAATGTACCACACAGGTATGACACACAAAAGAAAACCACAAAGGTATCACCACAAAGGTATGGACTTGGCTCACAGCAAGTATAAATTATGATCGGTAGTAAAGATGATTAGATGTATCTAATGAATAATCATACTCTGTTAAGAGGAAGACCTATGTAGGATCCTAAATCAACAGACCCACAAAGGCTCATAGTACATCATCTCACCCACATAGGATCCTTGTACAGAAGACCCACGTAGGATCCAAAATCATCAAACACACATAGGATCGTAGTACATCATCATACCCACATAGGTTCCTGGTATAACAGACCCACGTAGGATAATAGAGTAGTCCCATGTGGATTCCTAGAGTGAATCCAAGTGAGAATCTCCAACACAGACCCACAAAGGATCTTAAAGCACAGACCCACATAAGATCACTTTCCCAAGTTATAGCCAGCTACAAGGTTCTCGCATTACGATCGCTTAATTCTGGGAGAATATGCTCCTCAAGACACAAGTAAACACTCCAACAGCCATGAATTCCCACTAAGAGGCATCCCAAAGGACTGCCACATAAAAGGGATCTCAACGCAATAGTGGGTGCATCAGTCAGACGCCCTATCCATATGTTATTGGTCTTTTAGTCCCGAGGGCCTGGTTGGATTAGTATTTGATCCAACCAAGACATACCCAAAAATTATCCAAAACTCAATTGGGGTATACAAAATACACCCCCTCGATCAAAGGTTTTCAACGCCATAGACTGTTCATCAAACGGATGCCCGTAGTGCAAGATATGGCCGAAAGAGTGGAAATGGGTAATAGTTGGTCCATGTCTAGACCGACCAGGCCCGACCAGGCCTGGGCCCACCTGACCCGGTTTAGAACGACTCGGCACAACTCTGGTCCGGCCCTAGTTCGGACCCGGGCCACTGAGCGGCCTGCACTGGGTGGCCCGCTGTGCGGCGGCCCGCAGTGGTGCGGCGTCCAGCGGGGCGGCAGCCCATAGTACGGCGGCCCACGGGGGTGCAGCGACCCACGGGGCGGTAGCCCATGGTGCGGTGGCCTGAGGCAGCAGACTGGACGACCGAATCCCTCCTCTGTACAGGGGGGGGTCGCACGCCATGCCTCTGCAGTCATCCGACAACGAGTCGGCCACCATCTTCTTGCTGCCGTGACACAAGGTGACAACTCCTGCATGCCGGGCAGTGCGGACGCGCGCCTCCATTCCCTTCATGCGGCCGACTGCTGTGATGGCCACCGACCATGCTCCTTCATGGCCGACAGTCATCAGATCTTCTCCGGCAGCGCGGTTGCGCCGCTGCCATCTTCGCGGCTGGCCGTGGTGCCGACCGCCGCTCTCGAGTCCCACCGGTGCCAATCACCGGCACCAGTCGCCATCCTCCTCCACCACGATGAACATGTGAAATACCAAAAAGGTTGTGGAGTGGTCGGGACATGTTCGTTTGGCATGAACCCTCCAGGTTAGGGAGGTAGCAAGAGCCTCAATAATTCTTTAGTCATGAAGAACATTAAAAATGGGTAAGGGGGTATTTAAAACAACAAACCCTACAAATTACCTTGCAACAACCTCCTGCAATGACAAAAGAGTCACGAGTCAACCCATTAGTTAGTTGACTGTGGTTTCGTATAAATTCTAAAATGGGGAAGAAGATTTCCAAAATTCCCAAATGAAAATAATCCCCTACCTCATGTTTGTTGGGGAGCATCTGCGTTTGAGGATGTGTCAGCATTCGTCGTCCCCCGCAACTATCCTCCAATGATGTCACTCATTCTTCGATCTCCAGTTTGGGTTTTTGGTGTCGCTCGTCACCTCCCACAAGTACTGGCTCCTTCCTCCAAGGTTTTGGCATCACCACACATTGCCATCACTTCGTTGCTCGGTGAAGCAGTTCTGACACCTCTCCTCATGCTCCATATAAATTGGAGAGGGGAAGGGTGTACAACATTCGTGGGATTAATGGAGGCCCATTAATAAGGAACCTTCTTAATTCCCCAATGGTGCAGTTACTTATAATTGAATGGTCAAGCCATTTATTGGCTTGACACATTACCAATCCCACCTTACCGCTTGTCCGTTAGAGAAATAGGATAAAAATATAATTATAAAGTTATTTTATTTATTCAATTAAAGGTTCCAAAAACTATATTTTTCTCCGGATCTACTGTGATCAAAGTGAAGGTATCCTTATTCGAATATTGGAGCTGTGATTTCAACGATGTCCTCATATTTCAATTCCAAGCACCGGTTCAAAAGTTACAAAATGCCGCTTGCGTGTTTACTGAACGTACCCAAAAAAATTCGTAAAATTATTTACAGTCACCCTCGACCTGCACCGGTAGAGGTTGAGAACTACCTATGTGAAACATTCTCTAATGAACCCAACGGTACTCACAGATTTCCAATCCGAGTTACCATTTAAATGTTATGGATTTTACAAAAAAATAATTGTCACTTAATTATTTTATTTACTACCAAAAACTAACTTTCACTAGTGGCATGCGCTGACCAATGTTAGAATCTTCCTAAAGAGAGTATACCCTCACGAGTTTAGTGGTGTTCTCAAATTTTCAGTTTGAGTTACTGTTTGTGAGTTATAAGAATTTAAAAAATTAAATAATTTATTTTATTATTTTATTTACGATTATGCCATTTTTGGTTTTTTCTCATAGGAGGCCCGCACCGACTAAACTGAGTTGCATATTTGGTAAACCCATCATGCTGAACACAACAGTTCCCTCAGATTTCTGATCTAAGTTACCATTTAAGATTTATTCTATATTTTTAGGAAAACTGCTTACCCGTGCTAATTAAAACTTAACCAAACTTCAACGGATCATTACAGGCACTCCAAGCCTTGGAATCACGTGCTGTCAGATTTTGGGGTCTCGAAATAATTCGATATAATTAAATAAATAAAGAGGAATTTCTTGGACATTACATTTTACCTTCATCATTTAATTTATTTAAGAATATGAAATAAAACATTTTCACATGAAAACTACGGAGACAATTTTTCTATGAAAATCATTAAAACCAGTATAAAGAAATTAAATCCCCTTTTGATGCATTAGAGAATTATATTCAAAATACATTTAAGAACCATTTTTATTAAAATAACCTTACAAACGACTTATATAATTTTCATTACTAAATTCATTGTAGAACTGTTAGAGAGAACCCATCATCATTTCTATAATGTGATCACCTGACGTCGTCTAGGAATCCTCATTATATAAGAAATAACTAGATCACCTGACACTATCTTTGTTTTCCCATGGTTCAAGATATAACCGACTCACAAACACTATTTGGTTCACCCGATAGTATAATGCTTGTGTCAAATAGAATGAATAAAAAAATTCTTTTCAATTATTCATCTTAAAATATTTTAAAAAATATTTTTATCTCAAAATAAAATTAAATTTTAATATCAAAATACTTTTTATTAAAACAGTCTATACTCAATAATATAATACCTTTTTATTTTGAAAACCAATTTTCAATAAAAAATTACCCCCAAAAATGAAATCAGTTTTTTAATAAACCATTAAATATTTAAAATAAATCATGAAATCATAAAATGTTCATGGTGGCGTAAAATTCGGTGTTATTGTGTAAATTAACAATAGATCATTCATTTTGTCATTTTTTCAAATGTAATGTATAATACATGAAAAAACCTTCCTTTTGAAATATGTTTAAATAAATTAAAAGAGACACAAAAAGGAAATTATAAATCATTTACATCCATATAAGACCATTCATAAATTAAAAACCTAATGTAATGCAAAGATATTATTTAGAAGTAAATAATTATAGTGGATTGTTTTAATTAAAAGTCTCATATTTCCTTGTAAATATATGAATCATAATAACACTGAAAGAACACCATTAATGACCCCAAAATACCCTGAGAGGGGGGGGGGGTGAATCAGGGTTCAAATGTTTTCTTTTTTAGTGATGGATTGTGTTCCCATGTTGTTTGGAACCTATTAAACCTCTCTGATACGAATGTGTAGAAAAAAAACTATCACATCTAAAGAGAAAACACAATAATTTTACATGGTTCACCACTAATGGATATTACATGTAGCATACATAGAAAGTATGTTAGTCATACATAAATACACTAATCTTAATAGATGTGGAATATAGAAGTTCAGACATAGTCACTATATTCCAGGTGCACTGCATCCCATAGAAAGCTTCTCTCGACCCCCCCCCCAAGCTTAGTACCTTGAGAGAAGTATACCTCATTTTATCCACTTGATGGTATCACCAATTGTTGGTCATTTAATTTATTGTTACAATCTTGCATGATACTATGCATTCACCATAGTGCAGATTTGGTGCACTCTGAAATCCCTATTCACTAAAGCATAATATTCATAAAAACACTTTATGGTGCTCCTTTGTGAAGCTCAAAACCTTCACAATGCTAAAAATATTAATTTATTAAAATTCCATCACAAATATCACTGAGACATCAAGGAATACACCATCATTATGAAGTACCCATTACTAAAAATCATTAGCATTATTCTAGACTTATGTTTCCTCTTAATGATTCTCCTTCTTAAATATAAATCCATATTCATGGAGCTCCCCTAGCATTGTGAAATCAGACCGATCACATATTTTAATATAATAACATTATCTCATATGAAGTTAGGGAAGCCACATATTTCTAGGCTCAGCCATTCACGATGTGCTGCCACCTCTTTGATGATTTCCTTGATTATTAAAAAATATCTTTGTATATATCCTCTGTTCAGGATGATCCACTGAGATTTGATTTTGTATTGGGGATTTCCATAAAACCATTAGGCACTCATGATTCTCCAATTATTCTAATCACATAGAACACCATCACGGTTCAAAAATCTCTAATAATATCCCCCTTTGGTTATTTTATCAATCTGCATATAAATTTTAGAAAGAACTAGCCACTATAAATACGTAAAATGCAAGAAACAACTAATCCCACAACCTAGGTCTATGTGAGAAATGATTTATGGTGAAAATAATAAGGGAAAAATGAATTTGGTTCTCATAATTTAGAATACTTGATGATGTCCATGATATGATCCCATTATTTCCTAAAAAAACTATATTGTTTTCTCCATTCTCATTCTCTAAATTTGTAACTCGTTCTATGTTTCCCCATAACAAAAAAATAATTTCCATGATTCTCATTCTCTGTCTTTGTAACAAATTATCCATTTTTATGGTTTATTTTATATATTTCTCCTTTCTCCCCTTTTGTAATAAACCAAAAGGACTAAATTTTTTCTTCTAGAGTTCCAAAACACCTCCCTTATAATTATATCTCCCCCATAAACCAATATTTCTTAAAAAAATTGATTAAAAAGGTTTACAAAACTGGGGATAGGGGGCCACTCATAACCACATTATACACTAGAATATTTCTATACATTGAAATTTATCTAATGTTTCCCAAAAACATGTGTTGAATTGCTTGGTTAGAATATTATCAACGTGATCAATAGTTCCAATATGATCCATTTTCATCCCTCCTTGTTCAACTCATTACTTGATGATGTGATATCTGATTTCAATATTTTTTATATGAGAATGTTAAAAATGAGTCTTCATAAGATCAATTTCTCTATTATTATCATAGTAAATCAAAATTTCTTGTTTAACCTCATCACAAATATCTGTTAGTATTCATTCATCCATAGTAGTTTATTTAAAGCCATTATAGTATAGATATACTTTTTTTAATAGTACTAAGATAAGTATATTACTATTTCTTACTTAACTAGCCCACACCTTTTTTTCCAATAAATAATTCCCACCACTTGTGTAATTACTCTTCACCACATCTCTATCCTAGTCACCATAATAAAATTCACATAATTAATTATATTTTCCTATAGAAAAATTTATTCCCTAACTGTTAGTCCCATGAATATTTCTTGTGATTCAATTTAATTCCATAAAGATGTTCCCAATAGAATACTCTAAAAGCCAGCCTATAATCATATTTCGAAGATAATATATGGTCATGTCAAATTAATGTACATTAATAAACCTATGATTCACTTGTATAGTTTGGGATCCACACATGCCACATTCTCATGGTTTCCATGTTTTTTCCCAACCGAAATCAGAGTCGACATTGGTTTGGAATCATGCATGTTGAATTTATTTAGCTTCTTGATTTTATGTTTTTTCTAAGTGATAAAAGCTTCATTATTTCCTTGAACAACTTGTATCCCTATAAAGTATGTGAGTTCACCAATCATAGATATTTCAAATTCTATTTTCATGTGATTGGAAAATTCCTTCATGAAACCCTTTCTACTTACACAAAATATAATATCATCAACATACACTAGTACCATGATCAACACTTTCTGAGAATTATTTTCATAGAGATTGTGATCCACTCCTACTCTTTTATATTCAATATTACTTAGATAATAAATCACCCAAGAGTACCAATCTTATGGTCCCATATCTTAACTATAGAGCATCTTCTTTAATATAAAAACCTTGATGTCATCGTTACAAAGTAAAAAACCCATTGGATGTTAAATATAGACTTATTATTCAAGAGAACCATTTAAGATAACTATTTTGACATCTCTTAATTCAGTTTGTAATCCCTTTGAATTTCTATGGAAGGAAAGACCTGGACTGACTCTGGTATAGTTATCAAAGCAAATGTTTCTTCTACATGAACACCTTCAAACTGTGAATATCCTTTACACACAAAGAACACCTTATTTCTGATCACATTTCCATTCACATCATTCATGTTCTTAAATATCCATTTTGTTACTATAAAATTGTTATCTTAAGGTCTATTATATATATATATATATATATATATCCAATCTTTGGTACTTTTTAATTTGATCCAACTATTCATTCATGGATTTAGACCATGATTCCACATTCTTAGATACATCAAATGATTTTGGTTATATAACAAATTGGAGGGAAAAATGTACTTGAATCCTCATTCTCCTTGTCTATTTCGATGCTATCAAATCTGAAATGATATAGGAATGATTAATTTATGATCTTTTATATCTCATGTGATGTTTAGAATAATTTTCTTCAATCATGTTTTCCTATTCAGTTCCTTCTTCTATATCAACATCTTGTTGTAACCGTTGAATTTTTTTCTTGAAATCTTCTAGATTTTTCATTTTTTATATATTTCATACCCGCATTCATCCTCTTATTCGATCATATTAGTGTAATACTTCCAGAATTCATTTGTTGTTTTATCTTCAATGATATTTAAATCAATGATTTCCATAATTTTCCCATGGTGATTATTAAAAAATTTGTAGTATTTTATATTCCTTGAATATCCATGAAATATTCCCACTTCTATACTAACAAAAAAATTCCCTGGATTTCATTATTATTTTTTGGATAAGACATTTACTTCCAAAAACAAGAAAACTATTCAAAAAGGGTTTCCTTCCATGCCACATCCCATATGGAATTTTGGGTTCTCCCATATAAATATCTATCTGATTTCGAGTGTACACTACTCCTTGTAAAACCTTATTCTAATAATGGGAAGAGATACGACCCTCGAGAATCGTAGTTATATCCATATTGTTCCCTTGTCGATAACAATGCTCAAACAATAAATTTTGATTTGCAGTCCTCATAGAATCCACCACGTGATATATACCATGTTTATCTAGGTAATTTTAAAATTCAGTAGACTAGAGTTCCCCGCCATTATCATATCATAGAACATTGATTATACAGTTTTTATTATTCTCAACAATACATAAATTACTTTTCATTTAATCAAGGACATGATGTTTCCTATGAATAACTAACACACATTTAATTCTATAATATTTAACATAATGGCGTGCCAACCTCAATATGTTCCAGACATATTTATAAGACCACAAACATATATGTTGAAGAGATCAAGAAGAGGTTTTGAAATTTTCTTATTTGGGTGATATGAACTATATACCGTAATCCATTGTATGAATACATCAAAAGTAATTAACAGTTCAGGATTCCAATAGGGGATACCCCTAAAAATATTCACCTTAGATATCTTTTTTTGTCTTGTTGATTAATGTTACCCAACCTCTAGTGCCACGAGTTTTTTTCTTCTTCAAATTTAATATAGAAAATGTTGTCTCCATTATAAATTGGATATAACATGAAATATGTTCTATATCCATTGATGATATAATTAAATAGATTACATTTTTTGTTCACCATTTTTTATAGATTGTAACTATAATAATTGGTTCACCAATTTGTCTCACACTCAAAAGATTGTGAGGAAAACTGTCCACATATAGAACATAAGTTTTTAAATCTATACACTTGTCGGTTCTGTAGTCCCACTAACTTTGATATTCAAATCACTATCATTTACTAACATAAATATTCCATTAACCATTTTCTTTAGATTAATTAATAAATTTTCATTTACCATCACAAGGGACGATCACACACTATAAATAATCCTAGCGCTACAGTTCTGGGTAGATTTGCGAGAGACTTCTAAAAGATTGTATTTCTAAATATTTTTATTTTCCTTAAATGAAATATTAGAATTAATGAAGGAAAAAAATGGATTTTTAATATTTTATTCCTGCACACAGGTTCATCATAATTTTATTATTCTTTTAGAGGATAAAACATATTTGTAAGAGCAACACCATCTGGTTGGTGATTTTTGACATGTCTCTGAGTTCATAATGTATTTTTCAAGCCTTTTACCTACCTACAATAACCATATTTCAATCCTATGATATAATAATGAAAACAATACCCAATATAAACTATTTTTTCCATAAGATGTATGATATGAATTTTTATACTTTTTTGACTTCCTAGCTGTTCATCATTCAAATTGAGCCTTGCCTCTTCCAATTATGACATGATATGGCCCAAATATCCATAGAATTGAAATTTAATTAATATAAATGTATTATCACTTATATTCCTCCACATCTATCCATTCATAGGAAATTTTTTAGATTTTCGGTCATTTTTTGATACATTAGGTTATTTTTTTAGTTCTCCTTTCAGTTAGATTTGAGTAATTCTTTATTAAGACTTTAGGATACTTTTCAACATCTCCAACATTCATCATGCATTTATTTTTTCCCATTTTAATTTCGTAATTTTATGTTTTAGTAACACAACCAATTCCCCAATTTCCTATGCATGATGATTTTTTATCATTAAAAACACAATATATCCCATCAGAACCACATGTAGCTTTCTCCATCATCACATCATCTATGAATCTTTAAAAATTTATTTTATTCGTCGTTTGTTTTGAGTTTTCTTTACATTCAAGTTTACTCTTAAGAGTAAAAACTTCTTCATTAATTCACTCAATAGTCGTGAAATTTTCCTCCAATGTGAATGTAATATTATTGAGGAATTTTCATGTTCATCAATTTTTTTTCTTCAGTACTACTATATCGTCTTAGGTGTCAAAACTTTTTAAATATTATTTTAAAACTTATTCATGTCGGTAATCATTAGCTTCTATTAGATCAACATATTTTGATGATTTATCCAAAACTAGTCTCCCTTTTTGTTTCTATTTAGATAAATAACAATACTACCAAGACAATCCTAATGTTAAAACATGACACTATTATCAGTAGTAAATTGATTATCTCTATCATTGTCTTCTCATGGTTCAAGTGTTTCAATAGTAGCTGTCATGGATGCTTGGGTTCGGGATTAAAACTCTAGATTATCTTCCTAAAAAATATTCATTATCATAATCTTCTTCTTTACAAACAAAACTATTTATCTATATTTTCTTTCATGATTTCAAGTCTCCCTTATAGAAAAAAAATTTCAGATACTTTTTTATGATTCCAGCATCAGTTTATTTATCATAAAATATCTATGACCATTGATAAGCATTGCTCCTAACTATACCACAACAAAAACAAGTCAGTGTTGGCTTTCTATCAAATATCCCTTTTTCATTTCTTGAATTTCATGATGATAAGAGAAATAATTTGTCCTTAAATATCATGTTATTCCATGGATTTTAATTTCAGTTGCTTTCTTACTTGAGTAATTGGATCTTCTTGTATAACTTTCATTTCCTAAGACACCAGACTGTCTATCAAATCATCCAACCAAATTTTAGACAGATCCTTTTCCTCATGGGATGACACATCTAGACTATAGAGAGGTGGAATACTTTTCAAAATATTCTCCACAATTTCATGGTCTACTAATTCTTCACCAATTATTCATGTTGATCCAAAACCCTCAAATTTTTTATTAAAAATGTATCAACATTTTCATCATGATTCAATTTCAAATCATCAAAACTATTGTGCATGACTAGAAGATGCACCTCATTATCCTTTTTTTCATTTATATATATTATATATTTTTTCCCTCACAGGATTTTTTGAATAATAACACATCACCATTACATAGATTTTATCACAGAGAGTTGTTGTGAGGGAATTATATGCATTAGCATCTAAATTAAGCAATTTATAATTTGTATTAGTCATATATGACCCTATTGCATTAGTGAACTCTATCTCTTGTGTAGTGGAAAAATGAAAATTCATTCTGCTAGATCAGTGAAGATATATCATCCTGTTCATCCTAATGTATAAATTACACCCATCAAAGAGTCGAACTAACTAAATATTAACACAAATTCTTCATGAATATTTTAGAGAACAGATTTAACCCCAGTACCTTGTAGCCACTTATACAACTTGAAAGACCCCCAAAACACCCTAGGTGAGGAGAGTATAATCAGTGTGTCAAAATTTTATTTTAGTGTGATGGGTCTTGTTCTCCGGTAGGGAAAAACCTTTTAAACCATCCAAATGGGAAAGTGCAGAAAAAACCAATAACATGAAAAGTGACAACAAAATAACATTAAGTTGTACAACACTAAGGTCTAGTCAAAGTATCCTACATTTATTGTGTTTCTATCATACCTAAGTCCACATATCATTACTACATGTTGAATATAGAAGTTCATATATAGTAACTCTATTCCAAGAACACAAATTTTATATGAATTTAGAGATAGAAAACTGTGTCCCTCAGAAATATTCTGCCAACTCCCCTAGCTCGTTGCATTGAGAGAAGTCTAATTTAGTTTGTTAACATGGAGGAATCTTCAATGGATTTTCATTAATGTCATTTTTTCTATATATAATGATACTATACTTTCACCATAGACCTGGGATGATGCACTCTAAAATCAAAATTCACTAAAACTTGATATTCAGAACTGATGATCGCGGAGCTACTTCACGAATCTCACAACCTTCAGGAAGTTAATTTCTTTCACCGAATAACCGGCCATCACAAATATAATTGATCCATCATGTAATACCCTATCACCCCAAATCACCCATTAATTAAAATAATTGCAATTAATAAAGACTTTTGTAGTATTCTCACAATCCTCAATCACGCATTAAAATCGATATTCGTGTAGCTCCCCTAGCATTGTGAAGGCAGAGAGATTCATGATTTTCTATAAATATTTTGTGTCAAATGGTGTGTGGGAAGCATCATATTTACAGGTTTAGATATTATCAATTCTCAACCAGCCCTAATCATATTATATGGATCATTGAAAAACACATTCACATAGATCAACCATTCATGATGCCCATTTAAGATTTGATGTTGTCTCAATGATTTCCATAAAACCATAAAGAACTCATTATTTTGTAATTCTCAAAACCACTTAGTACATCGTCAAGGATCGCGATGGTTCACATATTTATGACTATTAACCTAGTCTTTTTAAAAAACATTCCGTTATTATTTTTATGATGTTTTATTCCTAGAAAACAACCTTTAATAATGATATCCCCTTCCACAAAATTGCATCCCCAATATTTTAGAATCACTAGAAATATTGTGACCATCACCACTATTGTTAGATTGTACTATAAGATCATATTTCTTGTAGACTTTTTGATCAACCCAGTATGGATTGACAACAAACACAATAGAAAATCTATTCCTAGTAATGAACATCCGAGGCACCAATATCTAATTCTAGGGAACTTTAAATAAAATTAAAATAGATGAATTCATTCTATATAATTTCAAAGGTTATATATTTACAGCTTATAAAATAATGTATTAGTATAAAATTAGATATTCCCCAACAAAAGGAGATTGAGACATTGTCCCATACCATGAGTCTGAATTCTCACGTGTGTGTTTATCTTCCTTAACAATAATCATATATTTTGTATTTAATTTCTTAAGAACTATTTTCATGTTTTTTATTAATTATATTTCACTTATTAACAATTTAAATACAATTTAATAATTAAATAAGATTAATTCATATCTTTTGACCATATTCAGATAATGTGTAAAAAATGTTATTGTATATTGTCTACCATAAAAAGGGTAATTATTTAAACATTGATAAAATAATTATCATGAAATAATTTACATATTTATACATAAATTAAACTTTCAATCCCAATTTTAAAATATGATAATGAAAAATGAATTAACATTACGATCATGAAGATTGTAGGTCGTACATACACATGTATACCATTTCCATTTTCCCAATGAAAATATAGATTCTTAGTAATTGAATTTTTTTATTCTTGGATGATAATTATAGCATAAATACCAAAATAATTAATTATATATATATATATATAATAGGACTTAGTTATGTAAAAATTAAATTACATCGGTTTGAGGAGTTAGTAATCCACACATCCATGAATGACATTATCACATTTTTGGTGAGTTAAAGGGGATGAAATGAAAAAATATATTATACATACATAATGATAAATATTTCATTAATGTCATAATATTTCATTTATATTTTGTATATTAATTATTATTTTACTTAATACCTTCCATGTAATGTGTTAGTGAAAATGAATAACATCACCTCATGGGGCAGAAATCCATCGTACAAATGAATGATCGTATCCCTTAAATATTAGACTATAAAATGTATATATATATATAATGTTATGAGTCTATAGGTATATTTATTTTATATCTACAATATATATACATTATATTCAATATTTTTTCTGACCATGAGATGTGTTCATTGAAAAACGAACATCATCAGTTTGTGAGGCGGTATTTGGCTGTATACATGAAAAATGATTTCGTAACCCATTTGATGGATGTGTATGTTCATAGTCCATGACACTAAAAAATATTATTTTATTTATGCTACTATTTTTATTATATATTCATGTTAAAGGAATAATGTAATAGGGATGGAGAAAGATACAAAGAAATACACATTGATAAACATTACCTCTTTTTAGGGTAACTCATTGTGGTTTGCTCGAATGTAGTTACTTGGTTGGATTTACGAAACAATTAAGGAATATAGTAAAAGATTATTGGTGTTTAAAAGTTATTGGTTATTTATTTTCAGATCCAACATATTCTGATGGTGTGAGCGGAGAAATAGAGTGGGCGTTCCTTTATAATTGCGGTGAGTGGCAAACTTGTAAACATAAGAAGAAGAAAATTGTTGCCATAATTTTCATGTCACGAGGAAATGATAATTAAAAAATACTTATAAAATATGGTATAAGTAGAAATATTTCACTAAAATGGATTTTGCTGATTTTTCTTGATAATTTTCCCCTTGATATTAATCTCTAACAATAATGTAAACTTATTTTTACCTTAATTGTAATATTTATTTTCATTTTTTATTAATCACTGTAGTAAAAAAATATGTTATTTGTAATATAAATTATTATTTGTTTATTCCAAGTATGGAATCCATTTTTTCATATTCAATTCACAAAGTTATATTTTTTTGATATTATTCCTTCATGCATGGGGAGATAATAGGTTTTTAAAAAGAGTATTTGTTTAGAAAAATATGATTATATTTTAAATTTATGATTAATAATAACCATTTTTTGAAAAAATTAATATTTAATGATATATAGTGTATAAATTACGTTTTAAACATTCCCCATCATATGTTATTATTATTAACTAAAATGTATAAATATTGTTCATTTTAAAATAGTTTTTAGAAAAATTAGTATGTATACCCCAAAAAAATTATATAAAAAACCAATATAAAGATGATAAAAACGAAATTATGAGGATTAAATATAAATAAATAATAATTTTTTACTTGAAGAATTATTAATAATATATTGATACTATTAAATTACTTACCTTTTTAAAGAAAATATCTATTTTCCACAACTCAGTATTTTTCACTATTTACTAAAACATCAATATTTTCCAAAAATTAGATTAATTTCACTTTTTTTATATTTTGATATGATTATTTCAAAAATTATATTCATTTAATTTAATCTTCTATTGATTTCTTATATTATAATTACTTGATAAGAAAATTATTTTGGGGTCCTATTTGGATTTTTTCTCACAGTTTCTAGAAAAATATTGTTGTATGTAGAGGTTGTTTTATATTATTTTTAAAAAGGAATAAAAATTTAAAGAGAAATTGGTTTTATTTGACTAATATTGTGTGTGTGTGTTCATTGTTCACTACATGTGACATGTTTTAGTGTTATTTTTTTAATCAAATAAACTTTTTTGGTTTACTTTTTTTCAACTGTTATTATTATTCTTTATGTATATGGATGTTACCTTTAAGTATTATATATCCGATTGTATTTAGAAAATACATCACCTTATTACAAATCCAAATATAATTTTTTAGTTTTAGATAATATGTTCATAACACTTATATGAAAACCCATATGATAAAACGTGTACACAACTACTCACTATCCATTTCGCCCATTATATAATTTTTTTAAAAAACCATAAATTTTCATTACATATATTCATGAATTTAATCTTGACTTATTCTTAGTTATTAATCATCCATCAACCCTATGAAAAAAATTAAAAATATATGATAACAATTAAAATCCCATTATAGGGCACAAAAGTATGATATCATTTAGTCTAATGAAAAACATTGAATCTTGTTAATTGTTTACATTTTATATGTTATTATTTCATTATATAAAAAAATCATATCAACATGAAAAAATAATTTTTTTCAAAATAAAATCCTTAAATAAATTAATAAAAGAGAAACCCTTTTATAAAAAATAGATAACTAAATTTATAAACTTTTTCAGAAATAACTAGATCATAGATAAATCTATAGGTGAATCATTCATGATTATATCCCGCCTTCATGATTTTTCATGTAGGGAACATTACCTAATGAAGTGGACAACTATATTTTTTATCACTAATCCTATGAGTTGTATTGGGATCATTAATAAAATAAAATCTATCGGGATCACACATCAAATAATATATAATAATCTCACCCATTATCACCAACAATTATCAAGTACAATATTATAAAATAATTCCCTAATTTTTTTTATTTTAAATCAATTTTAAAAAAATAACCAATTATAAAAAAATCAAATATCAAAATCCTTATTCCCTTAAAATAACTATTCCTTAAACTATAACACCTATATCAATTAGAATCCGGATTATTCATTAAAGAAATTATAAACTATTTTATAGCATAAATATTATAAAATAACATTAGTAGTGGTTGGAAAATCATTTAATATCATATAAATTAAAATAGAACATTCATATTTCTTTTTATAATGAACGACGACACATTCTCTATAAAATAATTAAAAAGATTACTTTTCCAAAAATTAGAAAGATAACCAAAGGATAAATAAAATTTCATTTGTAATTTATTTATATCAATATAAATACATCCATAAAGTAATTTTAATAATACGTCAAATGAATAAAATTAAATAGATGCTAAATAATTAAAAAATTTAAAATGTGTTTTTAAATTATAGTTTCTATTACGTCAATTCTGAATTGTCACATACATTGTTTATCACTCTGAATAATATTTTTTTTATTATTTACGTTATTAAGGAAAATTTCCATGTTAATTAAATTATATTTAACCATTTTATACAATTTATGACCACATTTTATATAGAAACACTATTATTTATGTTTATAATGGATGTTTTTGGGTGGTTCAGTTCAAAATACAAAAATAGTTTGGTAGGATGAACATGATACAATATGTAATTATTCGATCATCTCAAGAATGATAATCACGAAATAGTAATAATTCATATACATTAATTACAATGTTATTACTATAAATTAAAGGCATAAAAGAGAAATTAATTAAATTTCTACATTGAATTGGTAATTCACATATATGCATGAATGAAATTATTATTTTCCAACTCACAAAAAGGTAATATATTATATGACATATTATCCTTAAAGAATTAAATTTTTTATGAATAATATATATATATATCTATATAATTAAATCAATCATTATAAACATCAATGAGACATAGTTATTGAAAACATAAACCATTAACTTTTATTGATGGTAATACATATATACACACCATTGTGGTTGTAATTTATTATACCATAGAATAGGTATTCAAAAATGGTTGTGTATCATAAATGTATTCTTGAAAAGGGAATATATATAATTTCTATTTCAAAATGGTTAATTAAGATTTTAATGAGGAGGAAAAAATAAACATGAAGTAAGTTGGTTAGGACTTGTACATTCTCATTGAATAACCTTTTTGGATAACCCCATAGTCCTTATAGGATTGGAATTTTTGTGAGATCAGAATATATAGAATGTGGGCTATGATGTTGGGGTGAGTATTAGGATTTTATTTGAGGAACTATAGTATTAATAATTACTAAGGAAGAGGGGAGATGATTTTTCCTTTTACAAGTACGAGTAGAAGAACTATTGAAATTAATTCAAGTATTAAATTAATATATATATTTATATATATTCATAGAAAAATAAAACCAAGTTTTTATATTTATTCTAAAGGATATGTATGAGTGTAAATAATCTCATAAAATAAAAATTTTCAAGTTTAGTTTTTTATTTCTATCGTTACACCTTTTTTAACCCCCATTAAATTTTTTGATGATTACTATAATGTAAATTGTTTTAGAATATATGATTCAAGAATGTTATAATAAAAGGAATTGTGTTCAATAAATATAACATGGTTTATATTATCAACCATTTAGAAATCAAATTTCAAAATATTATATTTTTTTGAATTTTATTTTATATAAAATAAGCAATTTTACTTGGAAATACCATTAATGTAATTTTTAGAAATAACTATTGTATTTGACATTAAATTTATATAGATTATAATTTAATTGAAATATAAACATAGAAAACATACATTATTTATTATAAATGTATATAACTATAATATTAATATATTAATCACACAGAATAAATTTCTTTTGATATTTTTGAAATCATATATATTTCTTCACCTTTCATAAACAATATGCTGGTGTTTCATAATAACAGGAAATAATTATTTAACCATGAAAAAATAAAATAAATTACCATAATAAAAAATAATTTATATTTAAAATAAATGTTTATAAATTAATGAATCTATTTATTCCTAATAAATCCAAAATTTATATAGTAATACGAAAATGATGACATTTTAATCTCATTATTCATCTAAAACCATATTAGGGTCATTATATTTTTAAAGGGGAAATAAATTTCCAAATTTGAGAACAATTTATAGTAATTACCAAGAAAACTTATCAAAAAATTTATTACAACTATTAGGGATCTTTTTATGACATATTGTATGATATTTAACATTAATTAATCGATTTATCCTCACCGAGGTGAAAAATATTTATTAATGTTATAATTAATAATGAACAAAATAAAATTAAATTTTTTTTCAAAATTATAACTATTTATTACAAATATTTAACCTTTTTTGTAGATTAAATATCTATAAGTCAATGAAATAAATATATGATAAAAATCCAAAATCAACGCAAAACACTATTCACCAAAATGTGTTTTAGATCCCAAAAATGAATTTATATTAAAATTATGTATAATGATGATTAATAAATAATTATTTATTTTATATCTAACTAAATCATAAATATATTACATTATATTTAAATTGAATTTTTATGTTACATTATTTTATGAAAACAATATAATTTTAAAAAATGGTATAAATATTTAGTCACTGATAAATAAATTTATTCAGAAAAATCACAACATTTCACACTAATCTAACTATGATATAATGATTCAAAAAATAAATTTAATTTTTTAAGATAGATTTATCTATTTTCTAAATTGATAGTTTAAATAAAATATTATATTACCAGTATGAAATTTATAAGACTAAATCAATTAATTTTTCATTGAAAAATTATATAATATTCTTATAATGAATATAAATAAAAAATAAATCAATGGATATTAGTAATCCATGAATTTAATTTTCTTTTAACTCTACCATGGTTGTATCATTATACACAGCTTTAGGAAATTACATTCACACAGTTTTACAAATTACATAAGAAATTGGAGATATTTTTCCTTCATAACATTTTTTGATTCCCATAATGCTTCTTCTATTACATGTTATTTAAAATATTTGATAACTAAAAAATATCAATATTAAATTACATAGAAATTACATCATTCATTCTCAATACTTAATAAATTACAAATACATATTCCTAAAGACTGTGTTATTTAAGTTATTTTAGAAACAGAAAAACGTAAACGCTTGTACACGAGTGACAAACATTATCTTACACTAGGTACCCCAAGACTAGAACCCCTCCTAGACATATCATACTTAAAATGAAACTTCATAACCCGGGGAAGGAAAAAAAAGGTGGTGTTCTCATATGCTCAGTAAATATAATAAATGGAGATATGTTTGTATAAACATGATCATAAAGGTATGACAATGTGACCATAACATTATAATACCATACCCTGCATTTCATAAACATGAATCAAAGTATAAAGGTTTGTAGTTCATACGACATGAATGATAATGAAATAAAGAAAATATAACATGAAATAATAACATAATAGTAATACATTGAAATCTGACATACACATAAATATGTAATATCATTAACTATAAGTGAAAGTGCATTTTTTGAAAGTATCAGGGCACTTCATGTGGAAAATGAATTCTAGTAATTATACACCAAAAACTACATTTATAGTTAATTCCTTTTATGTTATCAGGTTTCCTTATATCCAAATTATGGATTGGGTTTCCCCATCTTCCTATAGTGCATCATGATTCCCTATGTTACAATTTCATGGTGTCTACACCTACCATGAGAGACACAAAACCATCCACAGGCATAGACATTTCCATAAAAGGGATTAGGTTCCCCCTTCATCCTATATTGGATCAAGTTTCCCTAACATATTTATTCATTGTTAAAACACATACTGAGAGGGACACACCACTATACCGAGTTATAGGCCTTTCCTTATAAGGGGTCAGATTTCCCCATATGGACCAAGCATATCAACTTGATTACAAAAATTATCTAAACAGATATAAATATTCACCAAATTAATTGGAGAGAGATATAGGTCCCACCCATCTCATAATAAAATCATTCATACATGTGCCAAAAGTTAATAAAAAAATCATCAGATCATATCCCATAAATAGAGATAGGTTCTATAGACATCTTATTATAACCCATGAAATGAAATGGGTGTCATTAAAATATAATAATATCAAAAAATGGGAAAAGATAGTTTTCATGATCATTTTATCAATGCCTAACCCATAAAAAAAATCATTTTTTACAAGTATATAAATAATGGAATATGAATATGTCTAATACACATATAACCCATCAAAGAGAAATAGGCTACATAAATATCATGTCATCAAGAAATATACCATTTAAATAAAGTATATGAATGTAACATTTGGATAATTTGATTGAAGTGAATGAGTAACACCAATTTATGTAATCTTATATGGAAAATAACTTGGAAAGACCATTTTAAAAATTTTCATGGTTGAAAATAACATATTATCTTTGAAGAATATTTTAAAACATAATGCCATTTTCAAACTCATTTTAATTGAAAATAATTTTAAAATAATGAAAGAAGGATTCAAATTATTTTGAAAACCATTTCCTTTCAAAACATATAAAATAATATTTGAAACCTTTTTAAGAAATGTTTCATTCAAAATACATTGAAAGCATAAAAAGAAGGCGAGAAAACATTTTGAAAACTATTACCTTTGAGAACCTTTTAATACGGATTGAAAAAATTTTGAAACCCATTTTATTTTAATATAAATTTAAAACATAGAAAACATGCACAAAAACCATGGAAATAATTATCAAATAATTTTTTTGGAAAACATATATAATTTTTTTTGAAAATAATTTGAATCACTTTTTAAACATTATACATTTTTGAAAACCATTTCATTGAAAACCACTTTAAAATAATTAATATAAATTATATTAGGAAAATAATCATTAAAAATTAACTTTATAATCTTATAAATTATCATTAATGGAGTGATGGTCATGATAGTATGTGAATCTATATATTCTAATCATTCCTTTTTCGTTGTAATTTTTTTTCAAGAGTTTATTGATAAAAAAACAAGATGATTTGTTTTTTAAAAAACCTTTTTTTAAATGGTAAAATAAATGATGAAATTAATATAAATGATAAAATAAATTTAAAATAATTTTTTAAACATATATAGGTAACATGGATTTTATGGAACATGGATTTATGACTAAAGAGATAGGTAATGTTGAAATTTCTTAAAAGAATGTTCATGATCATCTTATCAACCAAAGTGTGGAACAAATGGTACCAATACTTGGATATAACATGAATATCCTGAGGGTAAGAAAAATCTTGAGACTTATTGATAGTTTTATAGTAGTATTTCATCAATAAGAGAATAATCATAAACAATCTGGATTGATGATGAGATTGTAGCTATAAATTGTTGCCAATTCAGTGACATTGAATTATAAAAAAATGTAAATAATAACATTAGATGAAGCTTAACAAAGAATAAAAATAAATACAATCAGGATATAAGATGTCACAGGTAGTATATAATCGACATGGGGAAATACAGGTTCATAACATGGCATTTGTCTCAAATATGGAAAATTGAGACAAAATTACTTTACAGATTTGTAAACATTTGAAACATAAACCCCAATAAATTATGATCATAAAATGGATATGTAAATACCAATAAATTTAAATATTTTAATCATATAATAAATCCATTGGATGTATAAAAACCAAAAATATAAATTATCAGTGAATAAGGCATTCACAAAAAGAAAATTAAATGTGAGATGAAATTCCCTTACCTTTTTTCTTAACTCTTTCCATAAATGTACATACCTCCACTTCATTGGGTAACTCCTTTTAGTTTTCACTAAATAGATTCTTTGGTTGGATTTCTTCCCCAATTGAGGATTCAATGAGTAAGGGAGGGATGTTGGGAATTTAATTAAGGATATAATGGATGAATATGAGTTGTTTGAGAGGTGTGAAGAAGGGGGAGAGGTGTGTCCTTTTATTGTGGGGGGGGGGGGGGGAGGGGCACACATGTCATTTTTTAGAACCACTTATGAGTACCCACATTTTTATAAAACTGAAGTCTTCAAAAAACTATCTAAACCCAATAATGGAAATTTTATGGTTTAAATATTTCTATCCAATGGATTTTGGATAATTGAATAGGTCATTTGGGCCATTAAGTGTAAGTTTTAGACACTTGTTAATCTAAATTTTACGTTAGTCACTGTAATTAATTTTAATCACATTCACAACTATTTTTGTAAAAAATTTAGTTTATTTTATTAGACTATAATTGTTATAATGGTTAAAACCATGTATTTACATTTATAAAAATTGAATTCATATAATAAGAAAAATAATGGTAAATCTTAACCTCATAGATGAAGTGAGAATGTGGGTTTTTAAAGTGGAGATGTTTAAAAGATTATTACGATTTTTAATATAAATGAATCATTAATGTGATTAAAATGAGCTATGTTAGATTAATGTATGTACAATTTATATATTTTTACTATAAAAACGACATAAAATGTAATTTAACAATACAACTCAATTAGAAAAAATAAATAAATTTTGAATTAAATTTCTTTATTTTTAACTATTTATTAAAAAAATGATGTTTCTCTTTTAAATCCCATAAATTTTTCTTAAGATAATTTCTTCATTCAAAATTGATAAGAGATCATTATTTTATCAAATTATTTATTTAAAAGTGTGTAAAATAAATTTTATTATTATTCATAGAATGATATTAAATTTAGTTCTTTTGAGAAATTCATATTTACAAATATATAAATACTTTACCAAAAAAATAATTTTTATCATCATAATGATTTATTTTAAAAAAAAATATAAATAATATTTAATATGGTTTTATTATTATTCTTATTATTATGCTCAATGGATATGTTATAGTTATCTCTTGTAATAAATTATTTTAAAAAAAATGATGTTCTATAGAAACATAGTGTTTCATGTAACCCAAGCCATGTCAATGTTGTGTGTAACACAAGAAAACTCGGTGTTTCATGCATCACAAACTCATATTAGGGTATCCTATAATGAAATATTAATATTTTGTAGAATAAAAAGAAATAATTACTTGGTTATTTCATATATCACAATCTATATTTAGTGTTTCTTTAAATTAAAGATATCAAAAAGATTAAATTAATTGGAAAAAAAATATTTCACAAAAATTTAGCGTGTTACATTATAACCCCTTAAAATTAATTTTTCCCTCAATTTTATCCTAGGTAATCATTAGTTTAATACTATTATGTTTTTGTATAGAAATATAGATGGTAAAAATGAACACTAAAACATTATTTAAAAATGGAAGGATGGATCCAAAATGGTTACCCAAAGTAACTCATAGATGGTTTCTTCATAAGAGAAAATTGGTGGAATGCTTAAACATGGGCATAAAAGAGAAATTTAACTATCATGTTCTAGAGAAGAGTGAAATATAAAATAATTAGGAGAAAGATAAAAATCATAAATCCATAAATGAGTGGTTATTTAAATTACAATTTCATTCATCGGAAAAGAAGGTACTAGGATTATGTTTTCAGTTTAATGATATTTTCCCTAAAGTTGAATAATTTTCATATGAAGTTATACTTTCTTGAGTTTATTACCTTTCATAAGTAAATCTATCACTTTATTCATGTTTTTTAAATTTAAACTTAATAAATTTCTCCATAAATGATGGTGAAGTTTTCATTCCTTGAGTTCCAACAAATCATGTGATCCATGTTAAGTCATCCCATCTCTCTTCAGTAACTATCAAGAAAAAATTATTATAGTACTTTAGGAAATATGAATAAATAATCATGTTGTGAGATAATACTTTAGTCTAAAAAAATTCATATGATGCTTTACCTAAAAATTCAAAAAAATGGTTAGCCACCTAAACCTTAAAAAAAAACCAAAACATGAGAGAAAAGGTCATGAAATCAGATAAACATCGATCAACCATATATCACAAAGTATCTATAGGTTTTCACATTCTAAACATGTCAATAAAATATTCATACATTCTCGTATAACATTGCGATAACTTTAATTACTATAAAAGATATATAAAAACATTAATTCTTCCTAATTCCAAGGATTACTGGATGTATTCCTTAAATACTAAAATGTTTTAAACTTAATCAATGATAGAATAAACCACCTATCAACAAGACCATAATTAGTTCCATGATAATCATTACTATCCTATTTTCTTATTCATATCCAATATATATTTATCCAAACAAACTTATCATAACATAAGGAACATATTAAGGATATTCTTCTCTCATTCAGAAAATCATATTGTCATCAAATCACTTCTATAGTACATCAGAAAAATTCATTATAATTTTCTAAATCCTTACCAAAAAACATATACTAGATCTTCCTTTTATATTTCTCTAATCATATAATAAAATTATTGAGTCTAAATACCTAAAATATAAATTATTTGACTTCATCCATAATACTTAAGAAGGATATCTAATCCTATTATTAAATACCTCTTTCATTTCAGATTTCATTTGTTGTATCATCATCATTAGCAATATAGCCATTATTCGTATCGCCTTATTGAATCTCTTCTGGATTTTTCCACCTAGGACATTGATTTGTATAATGACCATTTATTCCCCACATAAATAATTTATCCTAGGATTATGTCCTTGTGAGGAAAATATTCATGTACATTTCATTAAATGAAACCTTCTTTTATCATTTTCAGTTGCTTGATTTGGGTCCTTCTTTTCTATAGTAAAAAACATCTTCTTGTTCCATTAATACATTCACTTTGATTATTATTTCCACATTTTTAATATAAAATTAACTTAATATTCCTTCCAACCTAGTTTCAATTACCCTAAATCTTTGTGAAATCATTCATTCTCTTCCATGGGTATTTTTAGAGTTAGATAATGTAATCATTGTTATTATTGTTCTCTGAAAACTAACTAGGCAAGATCAAAACATACATCACTCTAGTGACCATCCCATATGACATCTCATCACAAAATTGTCCAACTTGTTCCACATTAAAACAATTACTTCTGGTCCAAATCATTGACTAAAACTCTAAAGAATTGAGTAAGAAACCATGATCATAGCCAGGAACCACAAAATCATGAAAACCCACTAATAGAATATCTAAATTATGACACCATCATTAATCTATGAAATAATATGTTTATCCAAGGTTATTAATTTCCAATTTATTTATAATTCATTAATGATAGTTTGTGAAGAGTTTTTGTTTTCTCAAAGCATATCCCATAAGATTGTTAAACCATGTGTGTAGTAATTATGCTTTTCGTGTACTGTGATATGCTCGAGTTAGGCCCAACACACCTTATTAGAGTTGTTAGACCCAGTTCCATCCGTTCCAGAACAAAATATACTTATAGTATCTTTAAGTGGATCTATTTCTAGTAAAACACTAACTCTCCCCTTTTCCAAAAATCTAGGACACTTTCATAAATGATAAGTCATAATTATACTTGTCCTTGGAGACTACCATAGACACATCCTTAAATATAAACCTAGGGGTCTCACTGAATTTTTTTCATCATAGTTTCTATTTATTGACTAAACCTTTTCTCTAATACCAAATATTACAACCTAGTATTAATTTATTTAAACATTAAATCATTTTTTGTCGAATACATAATTCATTATAATACCCTATACTTAATTATGGTGTTAGTTTAGTGCCTTTGGAAACATGGAAAAATAAACACGGGTACATGAGTGAGCTGTATTATCTCCCAAATGGTTATCCAAGACAAGAACCCCTATTATACATATCATTCATTATAAAATAAATTCATAACCCAGTGAAGTAAAGATAAAAAGGGGTGATATTATATTGTTAGTAAGGATTAACATGGGATATATGAACGCATAAACAAGATCATAAGGTTATGAGGATGTGATAATGAAATTAAATGATCATACCCTACATTTTTAAAACCTGAATCATGTTATAATGGTTAGATGATCATAAATAATGAATGATAATGAAATTGGGATCACAATCTATGGAATAATAACATAGGAGTAAGTCATTGAATTGTGGCATGTACATAAATATGTAATATCATTCCCCACAAGTCACGAAACTTATCTAGAACATATCATGGCACATCATGTGGACTAATACTACTGGGGGACAAGCCACTATCCCTATACATGGTCATTTCTTTTCAAGGGGATGAGTTTTCCTCATCTTCCCACTGTGGATTGTGTTTCTTCAAATTCCCATAGTGGATCATGTTACCCATCTTCAATCATCTTACTGACTACACCTACTGTGTAAGACGTAACACCATCCTCAGTTATAGTCACTTCCTTATATTGGATCATGTTTCCTCATCTTCCTATTGTGGATCAGTTTTCCCAATCTTCCATCATCATGGTGGCTACACATACTGGGTATGAAACACCACCATCCCCAGTCATTGTACTTTCATTATAATGGATCAGGTTACCCCATCTTCCCATACTGGATCAATCTAGTTGAACTGATTCCCATCTTTATATCATGAGATATAAATCTCTCCCTAATGCATTAGAGGAAGATATATGTGATTCCCATTTCATCAGTAAAAATTTATATATATGGTTCAAGATAATAAAACATTAATCATATGATGACCCATAAAAAAGTGTTGGAATTCATAAAAATCCTATTACAACCCATGAAATGATATTTTTGACATAAACCAGTAATCATATCTAACTTGTTTAAAAATATAGTTTTCATAATAATTTAATCACTTCATAACCCATAAAAAGAATCAGAATTCATAAGCATAATACTTGTGCAAGAAGTGGTGTTTAAACAAACATATAAACCATGAAATGGAAATGGATTTCATATACATCATTCGATATAAATAAAATCTATTCAGAGAAATAATATGAATGTATCATTTATTTCATTTCCCATAAAGGCATGAATAACACCAACAGATGTCTTAGTATATGGAGAATAATTTGGAAACATCCATTTAAAAGAAATCTTCTGTAAAAAACCCCTTTATCTTTAATAAATGTTTTTAAAACATTGATAATTTCTTTATAAAAAATAGAAATAATTTGAAAACATATAGTGAAGTATTGAAATCATTTCAAAAACGTTTCCCTTTAAAAACATATAAAATAATCATGTAAACATTTTGAAAACTTATTCTATTGAAAAGTCATTGAAAATATAAAAAGATGTATTAAAATAATTTCGAAAACGATTTTACTTGAATACTTATAAGAGACTTTTTATTTTTTTGAAACAATTTTTCATTGAATATACTTTCAGAACATTTAAAATAAGATTTAAAATCATTGTAATGATTTTATTTGAAATAATCCTTAAAAAATAAAGGATGATTTGAAAATTATTTAAAAATACTTTTTGAACATTCAACATTATCAAAATACTTTTTCCCTAAAAACCACTTTAAAACAACTAATTTTTAAATTATTAGAAAAATATTATTTAAAAATAACATTGTTATCTTATTAATGTAGAATTAATTAAATCATGATCATGAAGGCAGGTATGTCCATACATGCCGACCATTCATTTTACACAATTATAATGACTATAAAAGTCCATCAACTAGATAATGATAAGAGGATTACTTTTTTTTTAAAAAAAAATTCTGTATAATATGGTAAAACATAGATAAATTTGTATTTTAATGATCATATGATACTATAATAATAATTTTTTATTCTATTTTTTAGAAAACATGGGTTTGAAATAACACATATTTCTGACCAATGAGAGAGGTAAAATCGTTCATTCGTAAAAAGACTGTATTAATCCTCTTATGTACTATAGAGTGGATTAATTATACATATACATGGATATAAAAAGTATAAACATTGGATATGAACACTCAAGAGGGTTCTTAATAGATATTAACAATATTTCATCTATGTGAGCATAATCATAAGCAATATCGTTAAACTGGGAAATTTTAGATAGAAATCCTTACAATTTTGGTTACATTGAATCATAATAAAATGGAAATAATAAAATTACACGAATCATTACATATAATGAAACAACAAATTCATGATATAAGATTTCAATGGCAGTATATACACCTCATGGAAAAATATAGGTCCAAGACATGGCTTCTGTCTCAGAGAAGAAAAATCATTAAAAAATTAATTTTCCAATTTAGTAAATTTTGAATCATAAATCCAATGATATAATGATCATAAAATTGATATAAAAATACTAATAAAATTATGTATAATAATCATAGAATAGATCTATGGGAAGTATACCAACTAAATAAATGAAATGAGTGGTGAATAAAGGAATGTATATCTTGTAAGTAAATTGGGATATAAAATTACCATGACCTATGTCTTAAAAGTCTACATACTCGTACAAACCTTGTTTTCTTTGGGTAAACATGATTTGTTTTCACCAAAGTGATTCCTTAGTGAGATTTCCTACTAAATGGGGGATTCAATGAGGAAGGGAGGGATGTTGGTAACTGAATTTTATAGATATTATCTGACCTTTTTTGCTTTTATAGATGTAAAGAAGGAGGATAAGAAGTGCAATTTTATAGGGGAGGAAGGTTCTCACTTGGATTGTATAAGACACGTTAGGTGTGACCACATTTTTATTTAAAAATGTCAATAAAACTATAAGAACACGGATTAGGTAAAGGTATGTTCTCATTTATGTTTTGGGTTGAATCCATTGTTTTAGTTAGTTAAGAGGGTACCCATGTCTTAGAGGTGTCTTGGGGGCATTACAGGGGTTCAAGACACGAAAAGAGGAGAATAAGGGTTTTTTGGTTAAGTCACATGGTCTATGCACTGTTATTACTAACCGTACAGATATCCCATGAAATCATGAAAGAATTGTGTTTTTTGGTAGAGGCCTCGACAAGGTTTGAACATAGTTTGGAAAATCGATTGGGTAAACCATGTGAGTGGAGTCTTTTGGGACAGAATCCTCTGCATGGCTTGTGAAATATATGGAAAATTGGGCTGGTAAACCGTGCGGCCCAAAAACCTATTAAAAATTACAATTTTTCTACTCTGGGATTTTTAACCCCAACTTTGGATTTCCTCCAATTTCACCCATCATCACCCTATGAACGAACCAAATCCCCCAAGAACTCCAAGATATCCATATACCTTGTTTCAATGGTGTTTTTGTGTCATTAGTTAAGGATCAATTATCCAGGTAAGGCTAATTCCCTCCTTGCCTCTCTTTTGAGTTTAGGGTTTGTATCTTCTTCTTCTCTCTTTCCATAGCACTAAAACCCTACACTTTGGGTGAGATTTAGGTTAAAGCTGCAAAGGTTGGTTGAAGTGTAATCTAATGAATCTATTAAGAGTGCATTCACCTTTGTAATCGAGGTAGGTGGTATACATGTTATATCCCATGATTGATTTGTGGATTTAAGCATGTGTGATTTTGTTCTTTGGTGTATCGTGGTGTGTTTTGACTACCCATGGAATGACGTGGTAAAATATTTTTTATAAAGGTAAATTTTAACCCCCACAATCCCCAAAGGATGTGTTTAGGGTGATGAGACTAATCTATGGCTTCATATTGGGTGATCCTACTTTTTCGAACCTAAGGATTGTGAATAATAAGTTGGATTGTTTTGGGTTTATGATGAGCCCTTGATAAAAATGATGATGATATTGACTATGTTGGGGTAGAAGATAGTTTATTCACCTATGCTAAATAATAATAAAGTAAGGGATGTTGGGATAACATGAAAGTATTTTATATGGGTGAACATGGATACATTAAATGTATTGTGTAAAGTGTTGGAACATGTAACAGTTTAGTATATGGAAATAATGAAAGGCCATAATGTAATGGATTATGTGTCTTATAATGAAACCTAGGGAGATATGTATAGAGAACTATGCATAGTGAGATAAGAATAAAAAAAGTGTATTGGGATAAATGGATGGTGATTTCATATGTGGAAATGGTGTTAATGGGTTAAAGCGTGGTAATAACTCATATGTGCTGTTACGATTTATTTTTCCCTTAGACAATCATTGTGATGTGGTGTGATAGTTTTATGGATACATATATATATATATATATATATAGCATGCACACATTTCTTGGTTGTGTGGTGTATTTACTATGGTTTTACACCCATGGGTCAAGTTGGACTGATGCTGTAAACTCCACCCCAATGCATGGGTTAGGTATGAGGACTGATTCCCTATTCCCCTAACGGATCCATCCACCCGGACTGATGCTTTGAGGTGAGGATATGGTTGAAGGTGAGTTTGACTGATGCTCTGAACACCATTTTTTTTCCCTCATGTATGATATTGTGTACTTGAACTCATGTAATTAGTTTTGTTTTATGAACCCATGTTAAATGTGTTGGAAATGGTAAGTAATGGGAAATTGAATGAAATGGTTAGATATGGAAATGGTAATAAATATGGGTAATGGACCTAAACATGGTAAGGGAACTTAATCTTTTACTTATCATTTATTATTCATTTCCTTTTTCATGAACATATATTTATGCATGATATTTTTAGACCCCATGGGCGGTGGCCTACTAAGTTATACTCACACCCTGCCCAGGCCGTCATTGGGTACCTAAGAATAATTCTTGTTTAAAAGTCTAGAGAAGGGAAATTGTCCTTTTCTAGGCAGTTGGGTTGGCATGAGTGTGTGTGGAGGAGGACCCAAACTTGGTGTCGGGACCGTTTTGGGGATTTTACAGTTGTCTTAATTTTTATGTTTTGTTCACTTTTGCACTTGTATCATGGAATTGCATATTTACTGTTGGACATCATTGTACCCAATTTGGGAGATGGTTGTTAATGCATACTGTAGAACCCCAAACATTTTATGGTATGTTTTTATTAAATGCATTCGAGTCATAGAATATATTTCATAAAGTACTGAGTTTCATTGTAACAACACTTGGTAATTTATGAGATAGTCATAACCTAGCCATTGAAATTAAATTTTCCACTTGTGTGTTTTGAATTTGGAAAATCTGACATACACAGTTGTGTTTAGGATGATATTTAAAGTCTGATAGGATTAACATAACATTCTGTGAATAGAAACCTACCCTTATAAATAGTAACCTACCCTTATGAATAGAAACTTACCATTATTAATGGAAACTTGAATCTTATGAATGGTATCCATACCCATAAATGTATAAATAAATTTAGGGACTTTAAAATGAAGAGGAATATTTTAAGTGATTATATTTTTTAATTAAATAATGATTTTAATTATATATTTAATTAATCATATTTAGAAAAAAAAATAAAAAATGGGCATCATTTTTGGATTCTACACGTCCAAAAATTGTTACAGTGAATTATTGGTATTTTTCTGACAAACATGAATTTTTTATGAATAGTGGAATGCCATAATTTCCAAAAAAAGATAAATAGACTAATTATAGAATCATGTATGATGTTTTGTTTATGTAAGCCCAATTTATTCGGATTAATATGATAAAATTACAATATTTTGACATGGAAGACTCACGATTTATTTTCTTGAGGAGAAATAATAAATTAATAATTATAATATAGAGATCCCCTCTCCCCTCCACTATATAAACCACCCCTCACCCCCTTTTCCCCCTACTCCACTCAAGATTCATGCATTTCCTAAATTCTATAAAACACTCTTCCCAATAACTGTCCATATATACAAGACCTTCTAGTCTCCCCAATAGTCCAAAAACAAAGGTCATACGATTTTTTTCAAGGTGGAGTACACAAGAGGAGAACCTCTCTTCTCTTTTCTATCAAATTCTTTTACAATTTTTATTATTATTTTGATCTCTTCTCACCTTACCCCATCCAAATTCCTTGATAATTCCAATACCTTTAATATACTATATTTTCATTTTTCTAATGGAATAATTCATCATAATCTGTCTTTCCCCCTCCTTTTATACAATAAATGAAAACATCTTCTGAGATGTGTTAATTTATCACACTCAAGGAAGACAGGTTTTCAATTTGCATTACTATCTTCAATACTGGCCATTAAACATTATCAATGTATGAAATATATCATTATATATGTTTTTTTATCTTTTTTAATGTTTTTAATCCTTACACACTCATAATATGGTATAATAATACCTAACTAGTTTATTGCGCATAAAACCGCCATGCCAAATCCAAGTGTTTATTAACTCATAGAATGGGTAATCCTTCTGTTATATAACCAGAATCATTATAAGATCGTTTATATATCTTCATTTTCACTAATAATGTATATTAACAATTCTGTTTGTTTTACAACATTTCAATCAAACATCCATTCCTGAATACTATTATATGGGTCTAAAAACCAATGAAGAAAATGCTACCAAAACAATAAAATTGATTCTCTTAAACCCATAAAAAAGACAATTAATGTACCTAATAAGTTTATCACATATAAATTACATTTTTATGAGGTTTTGGAATTAATAATTAGTGAAGCGAAATTTTATTATTCATGTCCATAAGAACAATCAAGAACACCTTCAAGCATAAGGTAAGGGATCCTCTCTCTCACTTTTGTTCAAGAATTTCCCTTATATGGTGCCCTTTTATTTTTAATTAATAATTATGGGGTTTATTTTCCCCTCCCCCATACTTCCCTTATGATATATAAATAATGGTATACCCCTTTACCTATCTTTAATCCCTCGCAAGAACACTTGTTACCGTGCTGAAATGTTTGTAAGGGGTTTTCTCATCTCACTTTCAATTCTAAGGGATTTCCATTGTTCACCTCTTATTTCATATATGTGATATTGGTGTACTACCATTTGATATATAGTATCATTATTCTTTTTATATTAATGGTATTCTATGATTTTTTTGTGGTTATTAACTTTTGATCAAATGACTCAATTGATTACAACGTGGTAATGAGCTTTGCCTCAATTTTCACTTCGTTGTGACTTACTTAGTATTGTGAACCTACTCTTTATTATGTGGTGTACCAACAGCCCATTTGATATCACTTTTCAGTTGAAATTATATTTCATTTATATTTCCACAATCTCATATCATGGATATGATTATTGTCTAAGCCGTATACCATTTCACATGCGGTATTTAATTTGAATATTGTTTTGAATGTGTAAATATTGATGAATCTACATACTCTATTCTATAAAGATAATGTAAAGGAATATTCCTATTATTTGAAATATATTTATAAAGAATTATTTTCTCATGCAGTATTGGGTGTGCACTGCTACAGCCCCCTGATGCATCGGTAGGTCTCATGTGACAAATTAGTTGGCAACAAACCCTTCAAGTTTGTTTCCCAAAATGAGACAGATTCCAACCAATAGAACTAAACTATTCTTATGGTTTTAATGTATCAAGTTTTATATACGTGACGTCCAATTAATAATCATTCACTTTATTCATTATTAGTTATTACTATCCATGAGGTTTTCACTATGAAAAAAACTATGGAGGCAATTTCATTCTTAGTTTATTAATTCCACAAGTTTTTTATTTATTCACCATGCCATATTGATTATGTTAGATTGTTAACAATTTCGTTGTTATTGATTCATTATTAGGCTATTTGTAACCATTACTGAGGGTTTGAGCTCACCCTTTCATTTTTTACATTAAACAGGTGAATATGAGGAGATCATTTATTGAGTTCATGTGGTTGTAGTTTTTAGTTTTTATTATGTGTTGTATTTGGTAACATTTTACATTGTAAATTTTGTTACATCAATGAATCTAGTTTCTTAAAGACTACAAAAATGATTGTTCTTTCAATATTTTCATTCCTTTTATCCATTCCAATATAACAAGTAATGAACTAGCTCTTGTCTAGAGGGTTCGGGGCGTTACAGTCGGTATGAGAGGAAGTTTAGTAGAAAAACAACAACTAGAATAGAAAATTTATAATAGGGAACAAATCCCTAAGGTTGTATTTGATGATAAACATACAAGAACATCCTGGTATTTTGGTAAGAAATATATTATTTGAATCTTTCATGAAAGCACATCCATGTTTGGATACGAGCAGGTAGAGGTGGATCTGGCACATATGTAAGTAGGAGTGAAAGCTCCGACAAGGAGATTCCGGCTTTACCTGGGGTATCCAGGTACACAAAAACCAGCCTTTTGGAACTCTTGTTTATGAAAATCCCATGGTATATGCTTAGGATAATTCATATTTTATTTACAAGACATTATGAAGGGTTGAAATGTAAATTATTCCTCAAAGAAACCAATTTTTTTATAATGGGTTTATCCATGTTTAAGATCTCAATTTATCCTTTGTATTTTGATATGTTAATATTATACATTATGAATCATACCCTAATATATTGTGTGCCCGTTTATTTATAAATGCTGTGTAATGGAATTAGTATAATCAATTCTCTTGGGAAATGTAGGGATCTCACCACTGAGCAAGTCAACACATTCAATGTTGAAGTAGATCAGATAACTTCCTTATTGGGAGAACGTACTCAGGCTGTAATAAATAACCATTCCACAACTGTGTTGGTTCGTTTTATGTGGTATATGCTCCCATCTTTCTATGGGACTAATAATCCAGTGGTTGTTGAGAAATGGATCAAGTCCCATGAAAAGATATTCATGGCATTAAGATGCAATGAAAATGAAAAGGTAGTACAAGAATTATATTGTCTAAAGGGTGATGTTGATCAATGGGGGTCATTGATTCAGAATACCACATAGGATGAAGAAATATAAAATATGAAAAACCAGAATTTTAAGGAAATATTCTTCAAAAAATATTTCCCTCGTGAGCAATGAAACGAATTGAAGAGGAAATAACATGTCTTAAAGCAATGATAAGAAGACAGTGTTATAGAGTATGAGGATACCTTCTCATGTCTAGTCTGGAATATCATAGATTACATACATGACTCAGCGGATAATATGTATTATTTATTTGAAGGTCTTAATCTATGTCTTTGAAGGGAACTAGCTTCTCAATCATTTTCATTATATGATGAAATTTTATCAAGTGCCATCAAAACAAATAAGGATGTTTCAAAATAAAATTTGTGAAAGGGAAACAAGGATAAAAATTGGTACTCTGATAACCAATGGAATGTTGAACCACCATATAAGACCAGAGGAATGATGAAATTCCCATTATGGGAGAATTGTTGAAAGAATCATCTCAGAAAATTCTTGAAAGGCATGGGAGTCTTTTATAAGAGCGGAGAAAAGGGTCGTCTATCTAATAAATTCAAGGGGAAGAATCATTTTATGATTTTCAGGGCTACAATTGTAGCGAGATGGGAAATAATGAATATGAGTGTCTTAAGAACCAAGGAAACATGCCTCAAAAAATTCCAAGAGAGAAAGGGAGAGATTGTACGATTACAACCATAGAATTTGAAGATCCCAATGATGTGGTGGCATGTACTTTAATTGTTTCCTCAAACATAGCCAAAACTTTATTTGATTTTGGATCATCGCATTCATTTATATCCTCATAGTTATCTATGAAAATTAGACATGTCCAACTTTATTTTATAAATGAGTTATTAGTCAATACTCCTAGGGGATGCATCATTACAACAATGATATGTCAACTAGTCCCCCTTGTGAAACATAAACGTGCTTTAGTTTTTAACCTTATCATCATACCAATGAATTAATTTGATATATGTAAAGACCCAGAAATTTCAAGGAATTTTTTTTAATACTTTGTAATTTTACGAGTACACAGTTTCTAACGGCGCTTGATTCCGAGGCCCAGTGTGCCCGGAATCAATTTCTGATGTTTAGCTCGGGTACGTTCAGTGAACGAACGAGCAGGTCTTTTTTTGAACCAGTGCTCAGAATTGGAATCAGAGGCCACCGTTGATTTCAGAACACCGAGTTTCTCCTAGAAATGACGTAACATTAGACGATAAGGGCCGAGAGAAAAAGTTATTTTCTGAACCTTTCAAGAAAAATAATAAAATAATTTAAATGAATTATTTTATTGTATTTGTTCCCTTCTCCCTTTTTGGGTGGCGGGGCAACGACAGGGTGGTGACGATGCACATCAATGAGTCTCATTAATGGATCATTAAACTCATAGTGTAATGACGCTTTAATGAAACCATTATGGAAATGCGGCGACATGCTCCTTTTTATATTTTGGCACATCGAGAATATGTGGACAAAAGAAATAGGAGGATTCTCTGGTGAACCTCTGACGGACTTCCGCCCCAGCAACGAACGAAGAACTCCGACAAAACCTCTTATTCTTCGAAGCCTTTTGAATATCAGAGCCAGAAAGCGACACCGACACCTTAACCCCCCTTGAGGGTGAACGCGTGACAATGAACTACTAAGAGGTTGGGGGTTTATTTTGATAATGTTAATATTCCCCTGTTTGTTTTCCTCTAAAACAAGAACGCGGATCGACTCATTATTAAGTTGATCCGCGAATGTTATTTTTGCGGGTTGGGGAATATTTTTTGCGGGGAAATTGTTGGGAATTAAATTAAATCCTAACTAATTTTTGTGCCTCGTTTGTCATTGAATAATATTGTTGTTCGACCCTTTTTGTTATCAACTAACGCGGAGGGCGCGGTCCAAACAAACACGGCCGACGACCCTCCATATTTTGTTTGTCTGTGCGCGTGTTGATGGGAGATAATGGAATGAGACCGAAATCAGCATGTGGAAGCGTCGCAGTGAAGAACGGGTCCCAGGAGAGCCGCAGGTATAGACGGAGGAAAAGTCGGACCACTAGAGCGCGTCCGACGGTCTGTGGAAGGCGCTGCCGGCTCGCCCGCCGGTGGCAGGCTGCCAGATCCCGCGACCGCACGGGATCTGGAGGAGGACGCGGTGTCCGCCGCGTCCGTGGAGAGAAAAGGAGGGGGACTGTGTCCCCCCCCTTCTCGGCCCGCTTTCCGAGCCAGTGCGCCCCCCCCCCCCCCCCCCGGCCGGGCCGGGCCGTGCCCTACCGGGACGAGCCCAGACCCCCCCCCCCACTTCAGACTCTTTTCAGTCATTTGCCCACAACATGGGATACAGACCTCCGATTGATGCATCGTCAGTTGAGCCGAGATCCTTGGATTGAGACGGTCGTTTCGGTATATTACACTCAAGATTTTGGAGAATCTCGTGTATGGCCGAGATGGATCGAACTCGAAACCAACCGGGGCCTCGAAGCAGAAACGCTTATAACTCGAGCTCCGGACGTCCGATTGACGTGCCATCGACTTTGTTGGTTTCCTATTAGTGAGATGGTTCTTTTGGATTACTATTCATGAGGTTTGGGCATAGCTGGAGTATGGTCAGGTTGGTTTTACCTTAAAACAAACCGGGCCCCTGGGACGGAAAAGCCGATAACTCTCAGATCGGGCGTCTGATTGACGCACCGTCTGTCACGTTGGGTTTCTTTCGACGAGACGAGACATTGTGATACATCAAATCTGGACTTCGTGATAGTTGATGTATCGACCCCCTTGGTTTGTGGAGTGGAACCTCCCAGAATCGAGCGTGCAGTGTGCGGGAACCCTAGAGCTGGCTGCGATTGCATCGACTTCTATACTGGAATCCTCCGTGGGTTCGACAGCGACGACAACCATACAGAAATCCTCTGTGGGTTCGACGGTGATGACTACTGTTCTTGTATCCTATGTGGGTCCAGAAGTACTGACCTATGTACTTGTATCCTGTGTGGGTCTAGCAGAGTAGCTGGTCTTGTATCCTGTGTAGGTCCGACAGCTTAGCTGGTCTTGTATCCTATGTGGGTCCGACATCTTAGATGAATCAGTGGCTACATCTAATCATCTCTATCTCCTTACGAATTGTATACCTGTGTGATCTGAGTATTGATTATAAATCTTATCATCGATGTGATTGAATTTCTATCCTTTGTGGACTGGGCTCTGTTTTTCCTTTGTGGACTAAGTTATACTATCCTTTGTGGACTGGGTTGTGTTTTTCCTGTGTGGACTGCGTGGTGCTTGGGAGTTGGAGATGAACAGTAACTGATGACTTAGGTATATGTATGGGCATACACCTAAGTAGTGTTGTTGATATTTCGTGATTGTATCTTTCCTTTGTGGTTTATCCTTTGTGGATTCTGAGAGACCATCGGGGGTCTCAGGGTCCCTACTGAGTATCGTATACTCACCCCGGCATGGGCTATACCCGCACTTCATTGTGTTGGATGTAGATGACGAATAACACTGATTGTGGTGGAGGCTTGTAGAGCTGGACTGTACCTGGAGGTGGGCCATACACGGAGCGGACGGTTGGACCCGAGGAGTTGAGGAGACTATATGTACCCACCCTTTAGGTGGGATTCCCAGAGGACGACTCAGTGCTACTGTTTTTACTTACTGTTGTTGTACTTTCCCTTTAGTTGTACTGTACTTTCAGTTGGATTTGTATACTGGCCCATTTACTTTACAACACTTTCTTATACCCAGTTTTACTTAGTTCTTACTTCACTTGCGTACTCTGTTGTGTTTGTTACTTCATAATGGAAACGCCTTATCTTATTTTGAGATTTACGCCTTTGGTGCTAGTCCCCAGCCCCTGGCCTATGGGAGGCGGGCTTGGGGTAGTCATGGCACGGGCCCCGAGGACAGGTCATGAAAATTTGGTATCAAACGAGTCAGTTCTACCGCAGAACATAGGACTCTGATAATTTATTCTCTGTGAGACAATAATGTTTTGAGTAATGAGTGTGGTTATCAGTCCATGGAGTCTAGTTTTGGTGCGGTAGCCGACGTATCCATACACCAGGACCCTGACTTATGATTTTTGACTCAGTACATGAAAACATTGATTGCATGTGTGTTTCAAAAGTTTTCTTTGTGATTAATTTAGGTCAGCTCACCAGGTATACTTTATTAACCATGGTGCACATGTTTCTTTTCAGGATGGGCCCACGACGGTAGCCAGCTAGGGTTCCGAACTTTGTGCGAGACAGCAGCCCACCAAGGGAAGAGGCCTCAGTGCATGGCCCCGTTACAGTAGAGGCACCAGAGGTAACATTACCTTCCGAGCCACTGATGCTACCAGCCCTAGTGGCGGAGAGTGCACGCCGCATCATTGCATTGCACGAGTTTCAAAGGAAGAGGCTTCCCAAGTTCCATGGAGAGATGGATCCTCAGGCATTCGAGGATTAGATGGAGGCTGTCGTCAGAGTCTTCAGGTTGGTAGGGATGCCAATAGACCTCATGGTGATCCTTTCCGCGAGTCTCCTGCACACAGCAGCAGGTATATGGTGGAGCCTGATGCTCCAGGTGCACGATGAGGCATCTATTCTTTGGACAGACTCCGAGAGCCTCTTCCGCTCAGAGTTCGTTCCGGCCACCCTCTGTGCGGTGCACATCCAAGAGTTACTACAGCTACGGCAGGGATGTATGTTAGTAGCCCAGTACTCGATGAGATTTACTGACCTCACGTGCTACTCCACAGACATGGTATGAGACCCATTCATTCGGGCCTGAACCTTCGAGTAGGGGATGAGGCATGAGATCAGAGCTTTGACAATTCCACTCAGCTTCCCGACTCAGGCAGGGGTTCTAGAGCGAGCCCTGCTAGTGGAGAGCTTTCTCGCCGAGTAGCCATCAGCAACGAGACCCACCACAGGATGGCACAGAGAAGAGTCTTCCGTAGTAGGTAGTCGATAGACGACGCATGGGTCCAAGTAGACCAGGACGTTAGGTGGTCGACCTCAGCACACAGGTTCAGCTGTACAGGGCACACAATGCAGAGCCAGCCTTCTAAGGAGCAGACAATGCTATACATGCGTCGGGCAGGGTCACATGGCTCGTGACAGCCCGAACTGCCATGCAGATGAGCAGAAGACAGTAGAGGGACCTCCGAGGAAGAGGTAGAGGTTAGACCGTGGTGGTCTGTAGGGAGTAGGTGGATGAGGCAGATGAGCTGGCCGAGCATTGGGTGGTGGACGACGCTTCGGGGCTCTACCACCACCACCCGCAGGAGGTCCACCCAGACCACAGAGAGCTGGCAGGCAGATGCAGGCACAACTCCAGGAAGCAGAGGCTTACGACCACGGTGCACCCGAGATGATTCGAGTTACTATATTGGTCTACTACACCCTTACTTCCATTCTTATAGACACAGGTGCGAGTCATTCTTTTATTACTGCTACCCCTGTTCGGAGCTCATAGATTCCGAAGGAGCCTTTGGCTCAATCCTTGCGGCGAGAGAATCCTATGGGAGCAGACTTGACGATTACGCACTAGTGTCGGTAGTGTGAGCTTACTCTAGGAGGCGAGAGCTTCGGCTGTGAACTTCTGATAGTGGCATCGAGGCCTTACGACGTCATCTTGTGTATGGAATGGGTATCTACAGTCTGTGCTCCGATCGACTGTATTAGGAACAAGGTGTGTTGTGTCCGCATGGATGGGACCACGTTCACCTTCACCAGCGAGAAGGGGACCTTCACAGCACATGATGGAATCACGTAGAGGAGAGGGAAGTCGATCACTCATTAGTTGGCTAGTCTCATCCTAGGAGCAGTTGACATACAGAGTCCATGTTTTCCTATTGTGGTGGATCAGTATGCAGATGTTATTCCTGACGATGTTCTAGGACTACCTCCTCGCATGGAGGTAGATTTATATATAGACCTATACCCTGAGACATCACTGATATCCACTCCAGTTTATCATATGGCTCCCGCCGAGCTTCGTGAGCTGCGGGTATAGCTGGAGGACTTACAGGGAAATGGATTCATCCAACCCAGTGTTTCTCCCAGGCTTCTCCGGTCCTATTCACCAAGAAGGTGGATGGGGGCTTGTGACTATGTATCGATTACCGTCGCCTGAACCAGGTGACCATGAGGAACAAGTATCCACTTCCGAGAATTGATGACCTCTTCGACCGGCTCAAGGGAGAACGATGGTTCTCGAAGATAGACCTCAGGTCAGACCATCATCAGCTCTGAGTTCGGGATGAGGATGTATAGAAGACGACCTTCAAGTGTCGGTATGGCCACTATGAGTTCTTGGTCATGCCCTTCGGTGTGACCAATGCTCCAGCAGTGTTCATGAGTCTCAGGAATAGGATCTTCCAGCCTTACCTCGACCAGTTTTCCATAGTCTTCATTGACGACATACTGATTTACTCGACGACTAAGGAAGAGCACTCCTACCACTTATAGGTTGTACTGGATACACTATGAGAGCACCAGATTTATGGTAAGCTCTCGATGTTCCAGTTCTGGCTTCAAGAGGTCCACTTCTTGGCGCACATCATCTCAGAGGTGGGAGTTGTAGTGGATCCCGCGAAGGTCGAGGCGGTACTTGCTTGGGAGACACCCAGGAGCGTGATAGAGGTGTGGAGTTTCCTAGGTCTGGCTGGGTACTATTAGATATTTGTTCCAGACTTCTCCAGAGTTGCAACACCTCTTTCATCTTTGACGAAGAAGGGGAAACCCTTCGTGTGGTCAAACATATGTCAGTAGAGCTTCCAAGAGCTGAGGCGGAGATTAACCAGTGCGCCCATCTTAAGGATGCAGGAGGAGGGAATATGGTACGTAGTTTACTGCGACGTATTAGGTACCAGAATCAGGTGTGTACTGATGTAGGAGCGAGAAGTGATTTCTTACGGTTCACGATAGCTAAGGCCGCACGAGAGGAACTTTGCCACCCATGACCTGGAGTTAGCAGCAGTGGTCTTCACCCTGAAGATGTGGCGACACTATCTGATGGGCGAGCGCTTTACAGTCTACTCTGACAACCAGGGTCTCTGGTACATCTTCTCATAAAAGGAAATGAACTTGAGACAATGACGATGGCACGAGTTCCTCCAAGATTATGACTTTGAGATTGTCTATACTTTTGGGAAGGGGAACGTTGTGGCTGATTCTCTCAGAAGGTGATTGAGCATTCAGCTACTTGAAGAGGCAACTGAGCAGTTAGCTGATTTATAGATATCCTTATTGGATAGTGATGGAGAAGCCTATCTTCAGTCCCTCACAGTCACTCCTCCGCTACTTCAATGGGTTAGAGAGGTGCAACATAGAGACGTTGACTGTGAGGCGCGACGTGCTCAGATATCCTCAAGGCTAGCACCCAATGGATTTTCTGAAAGCGGGGAGCATGCCATCCCCTTCTAGGGACATACCATGGAACCAGTTACATTACATGAGGAGGTGTTGAGGGAGTTCCACACTTCCCCTCTAACAGTACATCCTGGAGTAGCGAAGATGTATCAGGACCTCAGACGATAGTACTGGTGGACGAGTATGAAGAAGGTTGTGGAAGGATTCATTTCTCGATGCCTCACTTGTCAACAAGTGAAGGCATAGAACCAGGTACCTATAGGCTTGGTACAACCCTTATAGGTCCCGAAGTGGAAGTGGGATGGGATATCCATGGATTTCGTGACAGGGATTCCACGTACTTCCAGAGGACACGACTCCATTTGGGTGATTATAGACCGACTCGCCATGTTGGACCACTTCATACCTATCAGAGAGCAGGGCACAGTGGAGAGCTTGGGACGCCTCTATATTCAGAAGATCTTACAGCTTCATGGTGTGCCATCATCTATCGTCTCCGATTGAGATACTCACTTTACTTCCCGTCTTTGGAAGGGGTTGCAGGATGCATTTGGGACGCAGCTATGCCTGAGCACCGCCTTTCACCCATAGACGGATGGTCAGATGGAGAGGACCATTCAGACACTCAAGGACATGCTCCGTGCATGTGTCCTTGAATTTAGAAGTAGCTGTGAGGATCACCTACCCTTGGTGGGGTTTTCATTCAACAACAACTACCACTCCCCCATCGGGATGTCACTATAAAAGGCCTTGTACGGCTGACCGTGAAGATCACCTCTATGCTAGACAGACCCTGGGGAGTCAGCACTTGTAGTACCAGAGATGGTCCTGGCCACGACAGAGAAGGTGCAGATCATTCAGGAGTGGATGAGGACGACACATAGAAAACAGAAGTCCTATACTGATAGGAGGCGGAGACCACTGGAGTTCGAGGATGGCGACCACATTTTCTTACGGGTCTCACCTCGACGTGGATTACTGAGATTTGGCCTGGGTGGCAAGTTATCTCTACACTTCATCAGACCATTCTAGGTTCTCAGTAGGGTAGGCGGGGTGGATTATCGCCTGTCTCTACCACCTCAGTTGCACTGGGTGCACGACGTCTTCCACGTATCTCAGGTGAGGAGATATGTTCATGACCCGAAAAATATCATCGATCATGGGGAGCTGGACATCGATGACATGGAGACTTTTGCGGAGGTCCTGGTGGAGATTGATAATCGACAGGAGAGGGTCCTACATGTATGAATGATTCCTCTAGTGCGCATCAGGTGGCAGCATGGGTACCTCCAGGAGAGCACAAGGGAGCGGGTGGCTCAGATGCGTGCTCAGTACCCTCTTTTGTTCCCCTAGTTTTTGATATATCTTTCTGGGAACATAAATATCTAAGGTGGGAGTAATGTAATGACCCAGAAATTTCAATGAATTTTTTTAATAGTTTGGAATTTTACAAGTACGCAGTTTCTGACAGTGCTTGATTCCGAGGCCCGGTGTGCCCAGAATCAATTTCCGAGGTTTAGCTCGGGTACGTTTAGTGAACGAATGAGAAGGTCTTTTCATTTTTTTGAACTAGTGATCGTAATTGGAATCTGAGGCCACTGTTGATTTCAGAACACTGATTTTCTCATAGAAATGAATTAACTTCGGCTGGAAAGGGAAGAGAGAAAAATTTATTTTACGGACCTTTCGAGAAAAATAATAAAATAATTTAAATGAATTATTTTATTTTATTTGTTTCCTTCTCCCTTTATGGGTGGCGGGGCGGCGACATGGCAGTGACGATGCACATCAATGAGGCTCATTAATGGATCATTAAACTCATAGCATAATGACTCTTTAATGACACCATTATAGCAATGCTGCGACGTGCTCCTTTTTATATTTTAGCACATCGAAAAAATGTAGAGAAAAGAAATTGTAGGATTCTCTGGTGCACCACTGACGGCCTTCCACCATAGCGAAGAACGTAGAATGCTGCCAAAACCTCTTCTTCTTTGAAGCCTTTCAAATATCGGAGGCGGAAAGTGACACCGATGCCTTAACCCCCCTTGAGGGCGAACGCGAGACAACAGACTACTAAGAGGTAGGGGTTTATTTTTAGAATGATAATATTCCCATGTTTGTTTTCCTCTAAAACAAGAACGCGGATCAACTCATTATTAAGTTGATCTGCGAATGTTATTTCTGCAGGTGGGGGAATATTTTTTGCGGGGAAATTGTTAGGAATTAAATTCAATCCTAACTAATATTTGTGTCTCGTTTGTTGTTGAACATTATTATTGTTCGACCTTTATTGTATCAACTAACACGGAGGGCGCGGGACGAATAAACACGGCCGGCAACCCTCCGCAGCTTGTTTTTCTATGCGCGTGTTGACGGACGACAATGGAATGAGACCGCAATCAGTGTGTGGAAGCTGTCACAGTGAAGAACGGGTCTGGGGAGAGCCACATGCGTAGAAAACGGACAATTCAGACCACTGGAGCGCGTTCGGTGGTCTGCGGAAGGCGCTGCCAGCACGCCACGCTGGGCGCCTGGAGGCGGCGGCGCCCTGGCGCACCGCCGCTGAAGCCGCAACGGTAGGCAGCCAGATCCCCCAGCCGCACGAGATCCGAAGGAGGACGCGGCACCCGCCGCGTCTGTGGAGTGCAAAGGAGGGGGGATCACATCCCCCCTTGCTTGGCACACTGGCTGAGCCAGCGTGCCCCCCCCCCCGGCCGTGACGGGGCGGGTCGCACGGGACAGGCCATGCCGCGCCCAGCCGGGCCGAGCCGCACCGCGCCGCGCCCAGTTGGGCTGAGCCGCGCCCCGCCGGGCCGAGCCGCGCCCTACCAGGCAGGACCTGGACCCGTGTCGGGTCGACCTAGTTCAGGCCAACCCGAGGGGGGGGGGGGGGGGGGGGTTGGGACGGGCCAGGCCGGGCCCAGACCCCCCACTTCGGACTGTTTTCAGTCATTTGCCTATAACATGTGCTACTGACCTCCGATCGATGCACCATAAGTTGCATTGGGATCCTTGGATCAAGAAGGTCGTTTTGTTATATTACACTCAAGGTTTCATAGAACCTTGGGTATGTCTGAATTGGATCGAACTCGAAACCAACCGGGCCCTCGGAGCGGAAACACTTATAACTCGAGCTCCAGACGTCCGATTGATGCACCGTCGACTTTGTTGGTTTCCTCTTAGTGAGAAGGTTCATTTGGCTTAATCCACTTGAGGTTTGGGAAGTGGTGGAGTATGGTTGGGTTGGTTTTATCTTAAAACCCAACCGGGTCCCTGAGACGGAAAAGCCAATAACTCTCAGACCGGGCGTCCGATTGACGCAGCGTCTATCGCGTTGGGTTTCTTTTAATGAGACAGGAATTTGTGATACATAAAATCTGGACTTCGTGTCAGTTGATGTATCGACCCCCTTGGCTTGTGGACAAAAACCTCCTGGAAACGAGCGTGCTGTGTGCGGGAACCCTAGAGCTGGCTGTGACTTCATTGACTTCTGTACTAGAATCCTCCGTGGGTTCGACAGCAATGACGACCGTACTGGAATCCTCCGTGGGTTCGAAAGTGACGACGACCGTACTGGAATCCTCCGTGGGTTCGATAATGATGACTACTGTTCTTGTATCCTATGTGGGTCCGGTAGTACTGACCTCTATACTTGTATCCTATGTGGGTCCAACAGAGTAGCTGGTCTTGTATCTTGTGTGGGTCCGACAGCTTAGCTGGTCTTGTATCCTATGTGGGTTTGATAGCTTAGATGAATCAGTGGCTACATCTAATCATCTCTATTGCCTTATGAAGTGTATACCTATGTGAGATGAGTCTTGATTCTCAGTATTATCATCGATGTGATTGACTTACTATCCTTTATGGACTGGGTTGTGTTTTTCCTGTGTGGACAGAGTTGTGCTATCCTTTGTGGACTGAGTTGTGTTTTTCTTGTGTGGACTACATGGTGCTTGGGAGTTGGAGAGGAAATGTAACTGATGAATTAGGTATATGTATGGTAATATACCTAAGAAGTGTTGTTGATACTTTGTGACTGTATCTTTCCTTTTTGGTTTATCCTTCGTGGATTCTGAGAGACCTTCGGGGGTCTTGGGGTCCCTACTGAGTATCGTATACTCACCCCTGCACGGGCTATACCTGTATTTCATTGTGTTGGATTTAGATGATGGACAACAATAATCTAGGTGGAGTCTTGTAGAGCTGGACGGTACCCGGAGATAGACCACTTGGCGGGGCGTACACGGAGCAGACAGTTGGACCCGAGGAGCTGAGGAGACTATCTGTACCCACCCTTCAGGTAGGATTCCCGGAGGACGACTCGGTGCTGCTATTTTTACTTACTACTATTGTAAATTCCCTTCAGTTGTACTATACTTTCTGTTGGGTTTGTATACTAGCCCATTTACTTTACAACACTTTTTTATACCTAGTTTTACTTAGTGCTTACTTCACTTGCGTACTCTACTGTGTTTATTACTTCATAAAGTCAATGCCTTCCCTTCTTTTGGGATTTACGCCTTTGGTGCTAGTCGCCAGCCCCTGGCCTATGGGAGGCAGGCTTGGGGTAGTCACGCCATGGGTCCTGAGGAAGGGTCATGACAATATAATTTTATGTATTAATTGGCTATTAAACTATGATGCAATGATTTATTGTAAGAAAAAGGATGTTACAATTTTCGAAAATGGTGTAGAATCACTTATCTTTAGAGAAAAAAACCACACAAACTGATTCTTATCTAGATCCACCCATAATAGCCCAAATTAATGAAATACATGGAGTGGCTAATAAACCAATTTATATAGTCGAGGAATGCAATATTCAAATTGAAGATGTGCGTATAGTGAAAGAATGCATTCATGTATTTCAATAGGATTTACCTAGAAATCCTTCATAGTGCGATGTTGAGTCTTTTATTGATTTAATTCGTGGTGAAATACCTATATCAATGACTCCCTATAGATTGGACACTGTGGAATTAGTGAAGCGAAAGAAACAAATAGAAAATTTGAGTTTAACGGATTTATTAAACCTTTTGTTTCTCAATTGGGAGCGCATGTCCTCTTTGTCAAGATTAAATATGGACCCATGAGGCTATGTATTGATTACAGTGATATCAATGATATTAAAATATTCAATAAGTATCCTCTACCCAGATTGATAATTTATTTGATCAACTTCATGGAGATAAATACTTTTTTAAGAATTACCTTCGATCCAGATATCATCATCTACGTGTAAGGAAGGAAGATATTCCTATGACAACATTTCGAACTAGGTATGGGCCTTACGAGTTTAAAGTGATACATTTGGGCATGAATAATGCCCCATTTGATTTTCATGGATTTAATGAATAGAGTTTTCATGTAATATCTTGATAAATTTGTTGTGGTATTCATCGATGATATCCTAGAATACAGAAAAATCTATGATGGCCATGTGTAACTCTCCAACCCCAGTTACCCAGAGTTGGTGCATTATTACATAATACTGGAATGATACAAGGAAATCATGTCTCAAAATACTGATAAGTTTAGTAGCCTCCAAAATACCAAATAAATTCATAAGTTGTACATTACATTATAAAATGAAAAACTACAACAACATTGTTTCCATAGACCACACTCATATCCTCTCCGACTATCCCTGTTGGTCAGTCATAAAATACTTCTTTGAAAGCTGTAAAAAATAAAACATAGAGTGGGGTGAGCTCAGATGCTTAGTAAGGATAAAAATATAACTGAAACTTTCATAAATAAGCATAAACATTCATGTAAATGTATAAGAATAAAACAAAAGACATTTGAACTTGAACATCAGCGTAATATGGTAAAGATAAAATCAAATAATGCCATTTACTTATTCACATGTATATTCTATTAGTCGAATAATCACATGCAATGTCAATAAGAACTTTCATAATGATGGAATGCATAATGCGAGACTTCATAACCACATAGTCAAGTACTTGTTCCAAGACTAAAAATAATATTTTTTCAAGGCCTTGTGCCAAGACACTAGTTTATCTCATGAGAACTACTGATGCATCAAGGAGCTATAGCGGGCTCCACCAATCACATACTAAGTCCATTTCATTCCTCATAAGAAAAGGTTTAAACATAACATAAACATTAGTATTAAAACTGGCATAAAAAATGTCAATAATTTATCCATAAACCATGAAGGGTGTAAAAATAACACATCCACAGTCAAACAGATCACAAAACCTTCAATACAATATGGATTTTTTTATCATAATAAATAAACTTCAAATAAGCTTAAAATCCATCAAAGGATGTTGACATTGATGAAATCGAATCCTTTTTTAGAGAAATATATCTTTCTATTTTGAAATCATTTAAAATTTCTATAATTATAAAAGAAAAAATTTATTTTGGATTTATTCTTATAAGCTTGTAAGGGAAGCTTTGATGATGTTATAATGGTAGAAAATAGTTGCACCTTCCGTATAAGTTAAAAGAACATTCTTATCTTAATTTTGTCGAAAAGGTCATAAAATACCTTATTTGGAAAATGATAGAAAGATTCCTTTCATAATATATAATGTCAAATAATGGTATAAATGACTTTAACCCATGGTCTAGTAAATATTAAAATGTTTTTAAATACATTATATGAAACATGGATGTGGATGATAAAGAGGTCCATATAGATAATTACGTATAAACAAACTCAGATAATGAAGTGATTGTAGAATTAACCCTTATCTTGTACTTTTCCTTGGTCGAGGGTATGTTAAACTCATGTATAATTGTTAAATCATTATTATTAAATTATAAAATAACCATATACAAAAATATTATATCATATATGATCTTCTAATATTGCTTTTTTAATAATATTTTAGTATTATGGTTGTTTCAGGTGTTAACTAATTCATTTTCCTTTATATTCATTTTTATGTGAGTCATAATTGTAATTGATATAATGTATCTTATTCATATTCAGAATGATATTAAGTCTTTAGAAATTATTTTTAATCATCAAATGAAAATTAGTCTTGAATGGATACGATGGGGAATGAATCTCATCGGGTTCGTGGAGATGGTAATCTGAACGTATGCACGAGCGACAATATCATTTTTTTGATATTAAAATAATTTATAATTGGATGGTATATCATATATATACAGAATAATTATCATGTTATATTTATTATTTACATCAATTATACATCATTATTATACCCATCCAAATAATAATGTATTGAATAACAACTACACCACGACATGGAGATGGTAAGCCGTACGTACACACGTATAGTGGCTTGTCATATAAAGGATGGATAAAATATTGAATATCATTGTACCATATTTATAATAACATCACTGTATATAAAAGATATTGGGGTTATTATTTTTTAATGGAAACCACAAAGAAAGAGAAAGTGGAAGAAGAAATGAACTTGAATGAGGTGATGAAATATTTACCTCTTTTTTAGGTTCTTCCTTTTGATTTGATCAAAAGGGCTGCATAGGTTGGATTTTTGACTAAAGGAAGGACTCTAAGAGAACGTATGGATTGTCGAGAGGATTTTTGGGTAGGGTATGACCAATCCAAATGGATTTAAAGGTGTTTATTTGAGAGAAGGGGAAGTGCCCTTTTATAAGATGGGTGTGGGGTACCTTAGGAAAAGATTGAAATATTATTTTATAATAAAATAATATTCGGTTTCTAATGTCTCCAAAATGATTTTTTGAGTATAATGTAGGGAGGGGTCTAAAAAAACTCAACCAATAGGTTTTAGACAGGTTTGGGTCACTATATTAACCTTATCTTCTAGATTTAACTCTTAGTTAATTTGTTTGACATTACCATGTCTCTTTGTATTTTTATATTATATGGTTAATAAACTTACTATAAACATCCATACAAACCTCAAGTGGTTAATTAATGACATATATAATATTATTTAAGACCTTTGGCCAAACCTTATATTTTTAAGAATAGAATATCAATTAATAATATAATATTTGTTTTAAAAACTATTTTATGTCAATTTTGACACTATTTAATAATTAATTTTTCTAAAGTCATAGAAACTTTATTAATTCAAAAGAAATTCATTTAATCAATCATAACATGTCACATTATCCTAGAAAATTATTGTATGGAATCAAAACATTCAAATTTTATTTATTTTAACATCTATAATACCATTTATTTGGTTATTTCATATAAAAGGAAAATACTGCATCATCATTCTATCATAAATAAATTTAAATATTCAATATCTAAAAATTGCAAATAAAATACCATTTTTAGGAAATCCTGTTATCATCAAAGTTATTTGGGAGAAATTGGTCTTCAGATTGTTTTCATCAGATGGATTTAAATTTATTTTACAAGCAGATTAAAGGCCCGAAAACCCTAATTTGGTGTTAGGGTGATGAAATGACCTAGGATCAGAAGTTTCTAGGTGAACAGATCACAGGAACGAAATTTTGATCATCGGCCAAGTCACACAGGGGAATAACACAAGATTCTAGAAAATACTAATGAACTTGATGTGTAACCTGAGGTTACAAGATCTATGGCCTAGAAAGAGTAGTGGATAGGATTTCAGGTATGTGTTATGTATCACAAATCATGTGGCTCTACCTACAATGTGCATGGTCTCTCCTGGATAACTCAGTCTGTGTGTGGGAATTACGTAGATATGGGGAATAGTATACGGTTTCCCTACCTGGTGTGTACATCCCCACACAACATAGCATGGACCAAGTACATAAACTACCATATTTAATGGTACATGGAATCCCCCATGTACTTGTACATGGGATGATATACATGAGTTGACACTATGTGTTGGCACATGGCCAGAGTACACGGGCGAACCCTGGATGAAGGGACACAGTCAGTGAATCCTTATACATATTGTGTACCCATCTTTTACATCACACAGTTGGAATGACTAGGGTTGTTGTACACATGTAGTACCCAGGGTCAAGGAACATGATGTGTGACCCTACTATGCACCATTTACCCCTTTCTACATGAATTGAATCTCATATCCGCTATACCTAGGACATTTTTATTTTTTGTTTGTTCCCTATATCTCTTCCCTGAAGGTTGGTGGGTATTATTTCCTACTCATAGAAGTATGATCCCTTCATTAAGACTTCATAGATATAGTCGATGTAATCCATCACAAGTCCTAGTTCATGTTCCTTTATTCGACTTCATGGACATGGTATTGTCCTTGGTTTTGATGCGACCAATCCTACTGGACATTGATCCTTTACAAATATGGTTAATTCAAATTGAGTTGTTTGAATCACCCCATAGCCCTAGATGTGGTCCTCAAATGTGGTATCATGTCCCTCTCTTTAGAACTATTAGTGTATCTCTCTCGTGACGATTCCTGTCGAAAAATACTTCTCAGACAAACATTATCAGTGCTATCAGAATCAGGACTGTGTTCTCTCGGATGAGTGCTTTATGGAATCTTCAAGATGAATCCCTACTGTTGTTATGTGGTAGTCATGACATACCTCTAGACTACATGTCTTGGATTTTTTATATCTAGATATAATTATATGTGTTAGAGACATATATTGTGTATAGTTGGCTCTATCTTCCTTTGTGTATTATTTTGTAGTGTCGGGGTGTCCTATTAATTATTGGTATACTCACCCATGCATGGGATTTTCCTGAACATGTCATGTCTTTTTCAGACGAGTAAACATTTTATAGTGTCTTAGTTAGACCAAGACCAGAGGGAGATTTGTGGGTTCAGGCATGAGGAGGTGTGTTCCTATGGTTACAAACAATAGTCCTAGTATCTTTTCTTATAGGTCGGACCTGTAGTTATGGAATTTTTTTGGTGGTCTTGTATTTGACCATGTATAAATTTACATTACACTCCTATTGTACTCAGTTGGATGGTATATAGTTGTATTCATTTTTTTGTTTTTTATTGGTTTCTGCATTTCATCATTTTGTGGTCTTGGATATTTGTCCGTGCATACATGTATGTAGGCAATGCCACCCATTTCGGGATATAGAGACTCAGTGCTAGTCACTAGCCCCTGGCCTATTTGAGGTAGGCTTGGGGAGTCATAAAATGGCCCCCACTAGGAAATTTTGTGACAAAAATCACTTTTTATTCATTTGGATTTGAAAAATAATTTATATTAATTTAATATATTAGTAGTTTCCAAAAGTACCTCTCACATGAATTATAAAAGGGTACCTCCCTCCTCACTTCATTGGGACTATTTGTGACTAATATATCAACTAACCCATGAAAATATCATCACTAAACATCCTTCAATTCATCCTATAACCCTTAACATGGTCATAAATCCAACCAAATAAGTCTCTTTGTAAAAATCAAAAATAGAAACCTAAAGAATAGGTGACATTCATAAAAAATGTCATTGTTTTATTTATTATTTAGTCTACTTAAATTATTATTATTTTGTCTTTATTATATAATGAAAATAGTATCCTATATTATTTGAGATGTTTTTTATTAAGTTTTTTACCTAAACCTTCTAACACATCCATCAAATATGTAATGATTTTACCATTTGTGTTTGAAAAACTACCGCCACCTGAAATGATGTCGTTTATTTCCATTCCATCTTTCATAGTTGGTCAATATGATAGAAACAATTTTTTTATATTTTATATACGATATTTATGTTTTCATAATACTTATTTAATTGTTATATAACCCATACATTCTTTTTTTCCATTTTGTGTAAATACAGTAACATCTTTTGTGGAAGTGTGGACTACCACCTCTTTAATGTGGAGTGATACGTTCACACCAAACAAGGAACATATAAAAGATGATTTTAATAAAAATATATGAAGAATATGAAATTGACATGATACTATAAATTTAATATACATATATATAATTTAATTTTAATTCTTTCGATATAGAAAATAAATCAAAGTAGCATTTATACATACGTATGAACTACCTTATCTATGATATTTTACATCAAAATATATATTGATTCATTTCATTATCTATTTATTGAGTGAATAGGATTTTTTATCAATCATTTACTTCTCCATGTTGATTTATTCCCATTAATCCATTATTTCATCCCCTTCACTTTCATTTATTGATCATTTAAGCTCACCCTTTTTTTCAATTTTCTCGAAATTATGATGTTGAATTTTTCGAATGATTTCAAGGATACAAATTATTTTCCATTATTATGTTTTTCTATTTTTATAATGTAATAAGGGAATCATTTATATATCTAGTTCTTAATGACTACTAAGCGTTTATTCTTTTAGTATTTGTTTCCTTTTAAACATGATAATGTCTTAAAATAATACCTCATCTCATGAATTATGGGGTTAGGCCCTTACAGTTTGTATCAAAGGAATTATTATAGAAAGCATATGAACTAGTTTCTTGAAAACATACAATATGAAACAAAATGTATTGGTTTATTAGGTGTGGAAATTGTATTTATGGAATAATTCCTTTTCATTTTATGGAAATATGTTTAAAGGTAAGGTTAACTGTAAGGGTTTGTAAAATATTTGAATTTATGGTAACTATGTGTAATTATATTATTTTAAAAAATAGAATGAATCATAAGTGATAAAGACTGGAGTTAAAAAAATTAGTTAATATTGAAAAAAATTTAGATTATTTTTTATGATGCTTTTCACATGTTGTTGTATAATATTAATATGGTTTAAAAAATTGAAAACTATATTTTTTGGTGACAACTCATCGTGTTCAGCAAGTCCATTGGGTTTGAAACAACACTAGAAGGATGAAAATGGTGTGGTGCATACAGCTAGACTATATTATGTCTTGGTTATCATGTCATATTTTTAGTTAAACTATAAAATGTATAAATTTTATTTTGATTTTTGGGAAATGTTTCTTATCAAATAGATTTCCTTGGGGTTGGAAAATGATTTGATGATTAAGTGATTAATTTTATTTCAGACTATTTTCACTATTTTGGGATCCCAAAATTATCGAGTTAAAAAATAATAATATTCTATTTTATTTGAAAAGTAAAATTTAAATTATATTTTAAAATAATATTTGATTTTATTGTGTGCATATGGTGATTTAGGTAATATTTGGAAATGATTTCCATATCATGGAGATTATGTGATTTAGGAAATTAAATTTTTGTTATGAGACATTAAAATTTATTAATGTTATTTGAAAGAATATATTATCAAATTATTATGATTTTAGGGTTTCAATAATTTTAAGAATATTTTTTTTGGAAGGATAGTCATTTACTGAATGATCTATGTTTAATTCTGGTGTTTTATTATTAAATTTTAGATATTTTTTGCGAAATAATCTTATCTTACCATAAAAATTTTCATTTTGGTTAGTTTATAAAGTAATTATGAATATATAGTTATAATTTTATTGATTTTTTGATCCATAGAAGTTGTTTTGAAATCATCAGGCCGGAAAAAGTCTTCATAAATTCACATCATTTGGAGAAAAATATGATTTTGTGTTAGAAATTGATGAAAGTAGGAAAATATAGTAGCCATGTAAGTATGTTTGATTAGGTTATTAGTATATAAAGTAAATTATTTATTAAAATATTGGAAAAATATCTTTAAACCCAAAAAATAATCATAGTACTTCCTTTTCCAAGGAATAAAGCGGTCCCTTATATCATGTCTAATTTATAGCTATGTGATTGTTATCTTTATCCTAACCATGTTCTATATAAATCTCTATCCAAACATAATGGATAGATTTCAATTTTATTTCCATGTTTCCCATCATATAACCCAATTATTTTTAATCTATGGGGACAATTGTACTTCCCTTTCATTAATTTAAAGTGGAGTTCTCATTATCCCTTTTTTTATGCGGTATTTCAAAAAAGATATTTTGAAAAGTCAAACCACGTGTTTTCGATCCTAATCTCAAATTTAAAGTATGAAATATATTGAAGTGTAGAGAATGTAACAACCCAATGTTTTACAATTTTTCTTCTCTTAAATATATTCAATTAAATTAATAACTTACATTACATAGAACAATGATCGTAAACAAACAATGAATAATAATATTATTTCAATTGATATTAAAAACTAACCATTAAAGTTGTTTTAATTAAGAATATTAACCAAATTATTAAATTTATATATTATATATTTAATATAATCTTTTTACATTCTTCCAAATGGGATTTTAGGTATAAGATAAGAATGAATCCAATTTTACACATTATAAGGATATACTTTTCTGAAGGATGGTTTACTAACTATTAACGAAGAATCTATTATAAATGAAGAATTTGGACACTTTAATATATTTTATTTTAAAAAATATTTTTATTTTAGTTAATATTATAAAAATTCACTTTGGATAAATATTTGGTTTTTATAAGATTCATGTATACATGAATAGTGATAAAATATTACATTTTAATTGAAGAAAAATTTTTCATCTAAATAATTTATAGTGTTACATTATATTTATAATAGGTTTTAATATATAATTAGATCGATTTTTCAATAATTTAATCTAATTTATTCCATTGGAATCAATTATACATTATATTAGGATATAAAAAAATTTGGATCTTTTGAATGTCTTCACTTTAATAACTCATTTTCTCATTCAGTAAATGAGATAAATTTTAAATAAATTACCGAAACTTTTGTTTTTTGAATTTTAAAAAATGGGTTCCATATTTTAAATCATTGGTGAAAAAATTATTTAAGTAGGTTCCTATTATTTTTGTTTAAAATATGAATAGTAAATTTAGTATTTTATTTATTTACCATGGTTAAAGGAAAATCATATAATTAAATGTAGAATTAATATTATAAGAATTTTAAAACAACCCTAACACATGTCATAATTTTATTTTATGTGTTATTGTGAACCAAAATCATCTTGAGTCAGATTTTATGGCCTCTTGAATCCAATTGGGTGACTTAAAGCATTTTTGAGTATTATATTCTATAGGAAGTCCAGTATGTCATGCTCATGTTTTTAATAAATGTTACTTTTTTATATATGGTTAATGATAATATATCATAAACTATAAATATTACTTGGAAATAAAAAAAATGACCAAAATGATAAGTTATATTTTGTTTTTAGGTAAAAATAATTATACAATTTTCTTTCATAATGATGATGTAGTAATTGATAAATCTAATTTGAGATAATTAATGTCATATAAAACTTTTATAGATGATTTTTAAATATCAAATATATGTTAAAATATTTTTTTAAGATACATTGTAGTTAGGATATTTTTAAAAAGTCATGAAATGAAGAGAGTTAGTATTAACATTTATGATATTTTAAAATAAATAATATTTTATTAAATATTATAAAAATCATAAACTTATAAAATGTGTCCAATAGAATAGGAAAACTATGAAAATTAATTCAATGTTCCATTTATTGTTCTTTTTAAATTTTAGAGTAAACATATTTACCATTAATGAGTAAAATTTAGTGTTTTAACAATAAGAGTTAAAGAGTTTAACTATGGGATAAATCCAAAAGATATGGGTAAAAATGTTACCAATACATGTATAAATTTTATTGGTTTATAGAATTTAGACCCACACACATATTGTATTTAAAATAACTCACTATTGATCAATTTAAAGTAGAATATAAATTTATATTAATTTTATATTTTGAGAGTCTTGAAAAGTACTACTCAATTGATATGTAAAATGTTAACTCCTCCCTCACTTCCTCACACGACTTTGAGCCTTCTATCTCAACGAAACCTTCAATATTTCACCTAATTTTTTTTTATATTCATCATAGATACGATAATTTTTGTATAAATCTAACCAAATAAGTCCTCTTTTAAAATCAAAATGAAACTCCCAAAGAAGAGGTAAAATTAATCAAATAATGTCTCTATTTTATTTCTCCATTAAACCACTTCAATTATTATAATTTTATTATTATATAATAATTAAAATATCATCAATAATATGATATTTTTTCTACTATGGTTTCATCCTACACCTACAAACACCTCCATAAATTGGGTAATGAACTTACCATTTTTTGTACGACGAACTACCACCTCACAAAATGATGTAGTTCGTTTTTTCCTTTACCAATTATTATAGTTAGTCATTATGATGGAAAAATGTTTTTATTGCATATATATGATATTTTTTGTTATCTTCATTCTTAATTATTTTTTATATAACACATATCATCATGAATTCCATTTTTTGTAAATATGATAACATTATTTCTTGATGTGTGGACTACTGCAACCTCAAAGTGATGTGATTCATTCAAACTATAAATGGAACATATAATGGATGATTTTAATAAATATATATGATATAAATAACATATATATGATACTATAATATTAATATATATATATATATATATATGACATTTTCATTTTATTCTTTTTATAAGAAAAAGAAATGAAAGTTCTGTTTATGCATACATACAATATACCATGTCAATGAATGGTGCATTTCATTTTATACCACAAAATATTATAGATTATTATAAACATATTTATACTAAATATATATGATATTTATTTCAAGGTTTAATTTTTTGATATGATGAAATCATTACATATGTAATAGGAACAAAAAATACAATTCAATACTCAGTCGATAAATGTGGAAATTAACACCTAAAATAGTAAAACGAATGAAAGATTAATAACAACCAGGTAAAAAGATATTATAAGAGGATAGTACATGATGTCATTAAAGTTAATATTTTTCAAGAAAAATTTACTAACATTATTCAAACCTTTATATAGTATGATAAAGTACATTTAACCAAAAAATATATTCAAGGTAAGGGATTATCATCTCACTTTTTACATCTATGAGATGAATTTCTTATTATACAATTATTATTTTTATATGGTGTATCTATTACCCAGTTAGATATATCATATCATGAATATCTTTATATTAATGGTATTCATTGTTTTCATTGATAATTATTTACTTTTATTGGGGTTATGATGCAAATATTTTAAATTTATATTGGACACTTTGATTTAAAAATATCTTTCTAAATTAAATATTCAACATATGAGGAATGATTTGGACATGTAAGACATGAGGTGGAGACTAGTTAATGAAATCCACTCAATCCATCTGTAGTCCCCTAATATAAAATTAGTTGGTGAAAACCCCATTGAGTATGATTTAATATAGTATAGATAGGTTTCTTCCCATATACTTAAGCCATCTTGTGAATGGTCTTAATGGTAGTAGTTCATGTTACAGATAAATGACATATAATAATTAAAAATTACCTTCAGTTTATTTAGTATTTATAAATAAGAATATTATTATACATATATATTAATTAATTTCATTCTCAGTCTATTTTCTAAATGGTATGTCTTATAAGTTATTTAAATTTAATTGATGATTTATTCTCATTAATGATGTATTTCTTCTACTTTACTTTCTATTATTAATCATTTTAGATAAAATATTGACATGTTCTACTTTCTCTATGTTATAAAGTCAAAAAAAATTTAATGAGTTAAAGGATGTAAATTGTTTTCATTTTTTATTTTATTTTTTTCTTTACCAATGAAATAAATGCATTAATTAAGTATCTAGTTCTTCAAAAAATAAAAAAATTAATCGGTCATTCAATATTTAGTTCCTTGTAATCATTAAAATGTAGTAAAATAATGAACTGTATCTATGATTATGGTATTAGGGAGTTATTTTTAGTATCAAAGTAAGTTTGATAGTATCATTGGGAACTAAATTTAGGAAAATATACGTTAAAGAACACAACCCATTGGATTATTAAGTGTGAAAATATATTTAAGGTATAATGGATTTTCATTTTATTACGATATGATTTAAGGTATGTATAAACATTAAGGTTTATATAATCATATAATTTAATGTAATTACAAGTATTTATATCATTAGAAAAATAAAATGAAACATATGATATAAACATTGTGGCTAAAAAAAAAATTTGATGTGGAAATATATGTAGATTATTTTTTAGGATGTTTATCACATTTTTGGATAATATTAATATGGTTTTAGAAAAAAGAAAACTTGCATGCTAGGTAACGAAATGTCAAATCTTGGAAGGACATGTGGTTTTAACTCACTACTCAATAGAGAAAATGGTGATTCACCTACAATAAGACTATGTGAAGTCCTAGTTAGTGGGTCATTTTTTTGTGAAACTATATAATGGATAATGTTTAATTTGATTTCAGTGAAATATTTTTTTTAAATAGATTACCTTTGGATTGGGAATTGATATTTTTAATAAGGGATTAATTTTATTTCAGTAGAAATTCACTATTTTAAGAACCCTATATGATCAATGTTAACAGCATACTATGATATTTTATTTGAGATTTAAAAGATGAATTATATTTCGTAATAATATATGAATTTATTGTGGACTTATGCTGATTTGGGTAAAATACAGAAATTTTTATCATGTTATGGAGATTATGTGATTAAGGTAATTATTTTTTTTTATAACAAATTAAGAGTGATTAATGTTTTTTCGAAAACTACATGACCAAATATTTATAACTTTTTTGTTTCAATCTTAGCTAGAATATATTAGAGGAATGATTATTATTTTCTGAATGATCTATGTTAAACTTTGGGGATTTTCTATTGAATTTTTTATATTATTTTTGGGGAATTATCTTATATTATAAAAAAAATTTGGTTTTAGTTAATTTATAAAGATCATAGGAATATATAGTTATACATTTGTGTATTTTCTTATCCTTATAAGTTTATTCAATTTTTCACACATTTATATATGTTATTTGAAAAATAAATTATTTATTATATTATAGAATAATATAAAAAAAGTTTACTTTGAATGATTTTTAATAATTTTTTCTGTTAATTTTATGTTTTGACAAATAGTGATAAAATGTAGTATTTTAATTGAAAACAAGACTTCCATATAAATAATTTATTGTATTAGATAATATTTTTTAATTTGTTTTAAAGTATAATTAGGTCAATATTTTATCATTTAATACATGTAAATCCTTTAGAAACTATTTCACATAGAATTGGAATATAAATACATTTTAAACTTTTAAACATTTTCACTTTAAAAACTCATTTTCACATTCCATAAAGGAGATTAATTTTAATTTAATTATAGAATACTTTGTGAAACAAATATTGAAATATTGATTAAAAATTTGGAATCAGTGGATAAAAATTATGTATGTATGTTAATTTTATCTTTGGAAAAAATATGAATATTAAAATTAATATTTTATTTAATTACAATGATTATGTGTAAATCAGTTAATTAAAAGTAAATATAATATATTAAGTATTTTAAAACTACATAAACACATGTACTAATATTATTTTATGAGATAGTGTCAAAAAAAAATCAACCTTATTCCGATTTTATGGCCCCTTTAAGGCACATGGGTGACTTTAAACATTTTTAGTACTTTATTATAATTGAAGTCTAAAAGGTCACACTCATATTTTTTTGGAAGTATTTTTTTTATATATAGTCATTAATAACTTATAATCAACTATAAATATTAATTTGAAATATTAAATATTTTAATTCATCAGAATAATTTATTTTATAATTTTTAGGGAATAAATAATTTAATGAAATGCTTCGACAATAATGATGTAGTAATTGTTTAATTAATAGAAATAAGAAATATATGATTTTAAAAATATTAAAATTAATATAATTTGAGATAATTAGTATCATAAAAAATATATATACTAATTTTACATATTTGGGATATGTTAAAATAGTTTTTTTGAATATATCTTGTAGTTATGATAATTTTAAAAATCCAAAAATGAATAGTGTCAAAATTCACATTAATGATATTTTAAAATAAATAATATTTTATTAAGTGACATAAAATTCATAAAACACTAAAATTAAACCCAAATAATCTTATTATTACTTAATTTTATTAAATTTTCCATTTATAGTACTTTTGTAATTTTATTATAACTATATTAACCCTTAATGTGTAAAACTCCATGTAGTCACAGTAAGAGTTAAAGGGTTTAATTAATAGTTAATATGAGAAGATAAGGGTAATAAGGTACCATAAACTTGTATATAAATTATTTGTTGATATTATTTCGACCCATACACATATTATATTATAAATAACACACATTTGAACCATTTTTTATAGAAATTTGATTAATATTAATATAATATTTTGAGTGTTTTCAAAAGTACCCCTCACCTGTTTATAAAAGGGTACCTCATACCTCACAACCTCAAACCTATTTTATCCTTACATCATTAATAACCCTTATAATTACTCCTCAAAAAATCTATATATTAATCTTATATGCCTTACATTGGTTATAAATCCATCCAGTGAATTATTTTTTCATATATCCAAAAGAGATACCCAAAGAAGAGATAATGTTCCTCAATTAATGTCTTTGTTTTATTTTTATCTCAAACCACATCAATTATTTTTATTTACATATTATATAATAATATAATTATCCTAATTATAATGTGTTTTTTTATTTTAAGGGTTATACCTACTCCTAAACACACTTCCATCAAATGGGTAATGAAATTACCTTTCATGTATGGAGAAATACCGCCTCGCGAAATGACGTTGTTCATTTTTCCATTACCATATCTTATAGATTGTCATTTTGAAGAACATGATGTTTTTATATTTCATATATTATATATTTTTTTTATTAATAATTATTTAATTTGTTTATAAAACATATCTCCGTGGTTTCCATTTTATGTGAATATGATAACATCATTTTTTGAAGCGTGGACTACCACATCCTCAAATCGGTGTGAATCTTTCACACTATACAAGAATGTATAAAGAATAGCTTTAAAAAAGATATGTGATATATATGACATGTATATGATACTATAATTTTAATATGCATATATATAATTTACCTTTATTTCTTTTAATACGTAAATTAAATGAAAGTTGCGTTTATGTGTACGTACGACCTACTATCTCAATAAAATGTTTATTTCATTTCCCATATCCAATTTTTATTAATTATTATATATATATATACTGAATATATATGATATTTACATAATTTATTTCAATATGGTGATTATGAAATAATGATATATGTAATATGAACAATAAATAAGAAATCAAAACTTACTCAAGAAACTGGGAAATTAACACACGAAATAGTGGAAATAAATAAAGATTCATAAAAAATGGGTAATAAGATATTATAAGAGGATCATATATGATATCTAAAAAATAAATATGGTTCTTTAATAAGATATTAATATTCATAAAAATTTTATATGGCATGTTAATGGACATTCTCCAAAAAGGTAACACATGGTAATGGATTTTCATCTCACTATTTATATCTTGGAGATACATGTCATATTCACCGATTACTTATTTTATATAGTGTATTATTTCCCCATTTGATATATTATATCATGAATCTCTTTATATTAATGTTATTAAATGTTTCATTTGATAATTATATTCTTTTGTGGGTCTTATGATTCATGTTTTATTATTTTTATACGGAAAATTATTTAAAAATATAATTTTAAATCGATTATTCAATGAATGAGGAATGCTTTGGAAATTTAATACATGGGTTGTGGTCTTGTTAATAATATACCATAGATGAATATATAGTATATTAAGAATAAATTAGTTGTAAAAAACTCTTGATGTTATCGGTCCTTTGGGATTTTATTAATTTTCATAATGATAATGAAGTAAAATAATTCTCTAGATATAGGCTTCATGGGTCAGTCAATTAGATATTGAATCCTTTTAGGTTTCATCAATAATATTTTTATTACACTCCTGATCTATGTACAAAATTACCAAACTAGTAATCCTTTCCAATAATTTTAAAAATTTCCATAAAATTATTTTTAAAATAATTTTATATTGTTGGGGGTTTAACTATAGATTTATTAGTAGATTATGTCTCAATTTCATTCCCCCTTACCACTTCTTACTATTTTCATCTCTAGGTACATAATTTTTAGCAAAAACAATCTCAACTTTCTCATACCCATAAAATACATTCAAATAACATTTAAATTCTCTTGAGGAAAAATATCTACATAAATGTGTTTTTAATCCTGGTCAAAATATATTAATTTTACTATCAAGGACATAAATAAACATTATAGTATAACAGGCTGGTCTTCTTCACATTATTTCATATATATTCATGGAATATTCTCCTTCCCTTAATTCCTATAATTATTTCACCATCATGATTCTAACTAACTGATATAAGTATTTCATATAGAAAATATTCTTAAATAGATCTCATTATATAGAATCAATATAATCACACTCTATTGTATTCTTAATCAATTACCACCCTTGGTAAACTTCACCTTCAAAATGATAAGTGGAAACCTTAAAAGTTTTCCATTCTAAATTTCTAATCCCCTCAAATATCAATTATAGATGATTGATTTATCCTTAGATGACCACTAAATCAATGGTTTGGCCGATATTCACATGGTCCTATTTCGTGACATGTCATACTATTGACATATTCTACGATGGAAAATTTAGTTTCCCTATATCATGGATGCTTCCAACATTTATATTTTTTTATCAAAAGATCCAAAATTATTTAAAATAACTATTTTCATATTGAAACAATATTATGTTTCTAGTTTTTAAGGATATATTGCTTTCAGATACATTACTTGTGCATAATAGTTTTCTCCTCTAAATAAAACTATTTAAAATTTTTATATAATATATAATGCAACATGGTATTCCTAAAATGACTTTTAATTTCACATTAAATATAAAATAGAATTTTTATAGTTATTTTACTCATTTTATATGAACCTATATTAGTATCTGATCATTTTATATGATGCCAACTATAATGACCAAACAACTAAAAATTACATAATACAGTGTTTTTAGAGTAGAATTTATCTTCTTATATTCCCAGTGATTTTTTAGGATTATATATTTAAAGAATTAGGTCATGAATTGTATTTGATAATCCTATACACTACAATGTTAAAACATCAAATTAGTATCCATTTTCCTAAAATAAAATATTTTTTTTAGAGTGAATTTTTTATCATGAATATTATTGTTCATTTTCAATAAAATTTTTTCATTTACCATACTGATACTTAAAGCATGTGAAAAAATTAAAAATGTGTTTGGAGAAAAAAAAGCTAAGTAAGAGAACTAAAATTAAAAATTCTGTTAAACTAGATGAAAATATGAAATCATATAAAATATTTATTTCATATTATTATTATATCACATAAAATAAGTCATATCCATATAGAAAACCATATTTTTTAACAATGAAAACATCTAAACCCACATAAATAAAACAAAAACCATTTTATGAAACATGGACCATTATATTCATAAATTGTTTCAGAAATAACAGAGTCCCAGTTAAATCTCTGTAACAAACATCCCCAATTAGCTCCCTAATTCATTCCTTCTAAGACATTAAATAATTACCAATTCACTGAAGAAATATATCCCCCACAACATTCATATATAATATAGAAGTCTCACCTATCAAATATGTTGTCTGATGTTTACCCATAGTACTTGATGTATCATGTACACCAATTATTATATATTTTTTTTTGAAGTACTATATCATAAAAATATATTAAACATGTACCATCAAATCTTAAAATACATGAAAATATCTTTGGAACCAATATGTAAAATATTTTCAGATATCAAAATACTCAGTATTTTTAGAGACCTTTTTTAAATACTAAAATAAAAAGAAAAAATTAAAGTAGAATTTTACATTATAGAAAAATGTGATCTTGTGATAGAATAAAAACATTAAATAATATTGATAGGGGTAAAAAACAAATTGATGGTGTATACGTTAAAATATAATATTTCATTTTTTTGGAATGAAGTAAAAATAGTTCATAAATAACAGATATAAAGATACATTTTGAAGATTTTTTTTGAAATTTAAAGGGGGAATAAAATTACTATTTCAATTAATTTTATCCATATAAATACATCCACAATTATTTCTAAATATTATTTATATGTAAGTAAAATATTTCAAAAATAAATATTTTAATCATTTAGAATGATTTTTAGGTAAAAGTGAGCCTTACCATGATTCACACTTATCATGTATGTTCTTTATCTTCCTCAATAATAAAAAAATACTAATTATTTAAAATATTAGTATCAATTTTTTATTCCATTATTATTACTTTTAATGAATTATAAGATTTATTTTATTAATTGTATAATTTATTATATTTATTTCACTAATTTTGGTATTGTTTTATTCGTAAACACAAAATAGAGTTGATAAGTTTAACATGGTCAAAAATTCCTTTATGTCATAATCTAAAAAACTTTATTAATTAAATAATCATTAATTTTATACATAAAAAATTTAATCATCTATTGTAGGATTATAGGAGAGACAAATCACATCATTTTATGGATGTGGTAATCCACCTGTATGTGTGAATGACATTATCATTTTCTAATGGATTGAATTGAATTAAATCTGATGATATCATTCCCTTTTAAAATATTTAAAATATAATTAATATCACACACGCACACACTTATATATATATATATTAAATACTTAATTATTAAAACCCATTAGAGGAAGTGGCGGAAAATTATACCCAACACTTTAGGAAGATGACAATCCCCACGCCAACACGAGCAATGGTTTTAGTTCCAATATGATGGAAAATGATTTAAAAAATGGTGGTAAGATAGTAAAACATGTATTTAATTATATTAAAGACACTAAAGTTATTATTTCATAATATTTTAAAATATTATATGAAGGAGGAAGTATTAATATACTATAATAGTTCATTAAGGACTTATACATCCTCTAAGGATAACCTCTTTGGATTACACATTAATCATTTAGGGTTTGATATTTTGGTGATACTAAATCCTTAATGAAATAGGGAGTGATATTAGGTAGGGAACAATGCGGGGATTGAGTGATATAGAAAACTATAAAATTGTTATAAATTAGAAACTAAGATTGTTTTTAAAATTGAGGTAAGAGGAACTATTGGAAGTTTATAATTTAATAAAATTTATATAATTAATTATTCATATTCAAATATAATTACGTTTTTATAACTAATATACCTGACTATTATGGGTGAAAATACTCATATGCAATAAAATTTGTACATTCATATGTGATTTCACCCAATATCAAGTTTTTTTAACCCTAGTTACATATTTTGATGATTATCATGGTATCAATGTTTTCCGACAATAAGAATCATAAATAAAAACATGAAGAATGTTTTTCACATATATGGTAAATGATTGATATTCTAATCCAAATATAATTAACTATTATAATTATAATAAATATTTTAATTTGATATAATTTGGTAAACTATTTTTAATTAAAGAATATCATTACTATCTTTTTGAGATGTATTCATTTAATTCTACTTCAAAATCCACCTGATCGTAATTTATTTTGAATATATTCATTTAAAATATCCATATATATTTTAAAAATGTATATAATTAGTGTTATACCATAAATCACTCACTCAATATATCTTTATGTTTTTTTAAAATCATTTACAATATATTTCAATTACATGCACACTCATAGTGGTGGCATTTGGTAAGCATGGAAAAAAATTATTTTTTCAATAAATATGAATAATATATTTCAATGATTAAAAATTTATTTTACATTTCAAATAAATATTAGGTACTAAAAATAACACGTATCATTCCATAAAACTATTATAGTTATTAAAACATGGAGAGTATATTTTATTTTTATTCACTGTTTAAAATTATTATAAGGTTATTATCAAAGGAATTTTGCATGAAATTGACCTAATATTGATCAACTTATAGTTATGGTTGAAATAACCATATATAGTAAAATAAAAGAAAATTTTATGTTGGATTTATTGGCCTTATCAAATAATGTTTAACCATAAGAATCATAATTTCCCTTATAGAGGAGAAAAATATTAATAACTATTATTATTTAAAATGAAAATTAATGAATGTGAAATACATATCAAAATTCAATTTTATGTGTCCAAATATGGAATATATATTCACGGATTTCATTTATAGAGGTTGAATAAATAAATTTAATATTTAACCCTAAAACCCAAATAAAATTAGATTTTAAAAAATTTGTTTTAAACACCAAAATTGAATTGGAAAGAGATAAAAATATATCTCATTATTGGTTAAACTCATAATCCCATGTATATGAAATCCATTTGGATGATGATTTAATAGTTAGACAAGGAAATGCATCAAAGGATGTCATGGACATCAAATTTGGATTTATAATTTTGAACTCATAGGATGAATGGATTATAGGATCAACACATACGGAATGTTGGTGAGATAATAATTTTTATTTAATAATTTACTAAAATTCTGAAAAATATAATCAAAATAATGATTGAATTATTTATTTTGTGTGTATAAAAGTTATGTAAAATATAGTTTTAATTTTTTTTAAAGACTAAACTATGATCTTGAGATAATTCATGTAAAAATTATTATCAAGGGAAACTTCATTGAATTTCTTCATTGGTGATGTCCTAACAAAAATTAATAATTTAAAAACTATATGCAAAATCTCATTTGAGTAGAATGACTAACTATCTTATTATATTTATTTTTTCCACAAAAAAAATATTCATCTATATAAAATAAATAATTCTAATTTAATTTTAATTTTGTAGAAAATAAAATAAAAATATATATATTGTAATGATAAAAATCCCATTATAGTTATTAATATCACGTTATTTATATATTGAAACACAAGATCATGTAACTTAAAATTAATATAATTGAATGTTATGTATATAGGAAAAATCATCGATCAATTATGTTTTTTTATCTTTTAACATTAGCTTTATCGGTCCCATTTGATGAAGCTCTTTCTTATGCTCTAAAATGAGATAGAAACACATGACTCTTTAATAATAGTGTTAGAACCTATTTAGACTTTTCTCATCAATAATTTTATAAATTTTCTCTAAAACCATCATGATTGTTTTTCATTATAACATTTATTTTTCATTTTTATAATAGAAAAATGCAGTGCACATTTTTTTAGCTGAAGAGTCTACGATAAATCATTTAATTTTTTCCCATTATCCTTTATTCACAACCAACACCACTTTAGAAAAAGTATTCAAAAAATTTATGCACCAGACATCATGTCAATAATTTCCATATTTAATTATTTTTTAGGGTAAAGTGTAATTAATTAATGATATAATAACACCATGTGACATAGTTAGAAGTTGATCTATATTTAAAATGTTTTAAAAAAATTCCCAAAATTCAAATAAAAAGTGGTTCATTGTTATATTATAATTTCAAAATTTTTATTATATACCTTCATTAAAATTAACCATCAGAAATCTACTAATAAATCCCAACCCTGATTGCTAAAAATTTAATTAATATTCTAATAATTAAAAAAATTCTTATTAGGATACTCAATCCTTGCATCAGTACCATGATGATTATTCACTTAGAACTAAAATATGACGAATTTAAAATGATAGAGTTCAGAAAAATATATCAATATTTATTAAGACTTGTTCACACCTTGGCTCACATTTATAATCATTTAATCTAATTCTCAGAAATAGTTATTTATTTCATAATATATTTTGACTCCACTATGTATAAGAATGGATAAAAAACCTTAGAAACTTCACATGATTCCATTAGTGAACCAAATTAAGCACTAAACATGGATGGTACCACCATTCCATATCCATGGTTGTAGAAAATATTAGTCCTACATTATCATCAACTCATCCCCCATCATTTCGATCTTCATAACTCACCCACCATGATTGACTCATTGTGATTGTAATTTCAAGAACATTCCAAAATCGAAACATCTTCTTTCAATCTCAATTTATAGAACTCAGTTTCCATGTATATTGGAACCTCCTTCATTTCATAATTAAAAATAATGTTTATAATGTTTCTAGGGACATTAATATTACATGATAACTTTTTATATTATAAGTAAATTTGATGAGAATTTATTTATGTTTTGTAATGAATCACTATTAGTTCAAAATGAGTCAATTTCTGAATGCCTCCCAGTAGAAAAGACTCACCATTAGTAAAAAATGAGCCACTACCAAAATGTATCACAACCATAAATGACAAAAATTTAGTTCAAATGAGTCACTCCCTAACATTACCTTCCTAAAGACATGAGAAGCCCCAAGACAAGATTCAACACCATATTAGAGATGCCACCAAACTTGGGCCGCCTCCATACTTGAGTGACCTCCAGACTAAGCCACCGCTTGAACATCTGACCACTATAATTTTTCCCCATTAGTTGAAATGTATCACTTCAATCTCAAATTTCTCACTTGTAGCTTGATTATCATTAATCTAAATTATTCATCGCCAAACTGACTTCATATAATATATGAGTCAACGCCAGATATGTCTTTCCATAAGAAGTTATACCTTCCATATTCTAAAATTATTATTTTAAATATATATTAAGTGTATATTATTGGAGTTAATATATGGGATTATTTAAGGATGATTTTATTACACATTATAGGTATTTGTAAAAGAGAATTTCATAATCAGTATGAGGATAGAGAAGATCAAGATGATTTCTCAATAGTGAGTGCATGTAGTGCCTTATTTTTTCATAAGGTGCCATGTGCACATACTGTAGATAGATATATCAAATGATCAATAAGTGCAATGCATCTTGAATTTGGAATGTATCATTCACATGACAGATTAAACCCTTAATTATAACTATATTTCTTATTTGAAAGAGTATAACTCATTTAAGATCATGATTCTTTCCTACATAAATAAAATAGTACCTTTATGATTCTCTGTTTTACATAACATTTTAGAGAAACATCTCGATATCCTAACCAAGATATATTTTATGACACTCATGCATCTGAAGCACAAAATACAGAGCATTATTTCCATTTCTATTTTTAATTGATTTTTATTTTTTCATTTTATTTTACTTCTGAGATGTGTATTTTTTAATCATCTTAACAATGAACACAAACTCATATGAAAAAACTGAAGATTTCCTGATATTTTGTTCTATCTCTTTTCATCTACATTCACATAGTTATTGTGGATGTAGTCCTTATGTTCCCTTTAATTGTTTTTCCTTCTACGTATAATGGGGGAAGATGCCGTTAGGCCTATAAAACTTATATGTAGTTTCTTGTATACCCGATCTAGGTTGTGGGTCAGATTATTATTAAACAATTTTCTTCATAGTGGATTATTTCCATGTTTAAGGGATTGGGTATTATCTTGAGACTGAATCACTTTTTTCTGTTGTTTCATTGAGTTCTATTTTCCCTATTTTAGTTCATTGAATTAATTTTTTTAGAATTGAAAAAAAACTATACATTGAGAGTTAGTCATATCTTGTATTCATATTAGGATTTTTTTTGCAATGTTTATTTTAATAGTTAATGTATTTTTTAATATTGATTTAGCAAAGATAAAATTAATATTTTTGAGATCATTTAAAAGAAAAAATCCAATATAAAACATCTCATTTATTAATTTTTAAAATTTATTTTAAATTGGGAGATTTTTTTTAAAATATTGTGTGCTCATTTTTCCTCCACACTCTTTAGTTACTCAAACTTACTAATATTTAGTGTCATTGGTCTTCAAATATATTTTCAATAATGATTTTACTTCTGTTTTAAAGATCTCATTTTTTAGTTCTAAATTTAGATCTTTATGCATAATAGACAAGAACGTTCTACTACCAAATGAACTCAATTTACAATAGATCAAAATATTCATAGAGGAAAATCAAAATGAAAATTCATATTGAGGGTATGTATTTTGAAATTTGAACGTTTTTATAATGGAATATTATAAACCTTAAACATTAAAAAACATGGGATTATCCTACCAAATATGAATATAACAATAATTGTAAAAATAAGAATGTCTTGTATTATGATCTGGATGACGAACAATTTAATAGAATAAATTTTTTAGAAATTATTTTGAAATAAGGGACATTTTAGATATTTTTCATAAAGGGAGAAGTAATGTTAATGAAATGTGATTAAATAACTATAATATTGAATATGATATATTTATGATGAATAAATGATGATCATATTTATAGAATGTATCTCTTGTTCAATGAGTTAATGAATATAATTCACTATTTTGTGAGACTTCTCTCTCCCAATGATCAGATTATGCACCCGTTGAGGTGTCTTTTAGATAGATGGATAGGAAACTGAATATAAATTCACGAATCTTGTGATGTATGTCAGTTACCTGTAAAAGATATGATTATAATATTTTTTATGTATTAGTAAGAACATAAATTCAATGGTTATGATGTGGATAAACTTGGAAGTAAATTTGTAGTCTGTAATCTATTACCATAAAACAAGAGGAGAATGTTTATTCACAAAGTTAAAGTAATGAAGAATCACCTACTGATAGTGATGAAGGGATGGACCATCAGTCCAGAAGAACTAAAAAGTTCTAAAAGATGAAAATTGTCTTTATGAAAACAATCCAAAAAGGAAAATATTATTATTAAATAAATTGGGATAATGATTGGAAGATATATGATACTTTAAACAAAATATTTTGTTATGAATGTAAAAGGAACGTTCATGTCAAATCTAATTTTATTAAGATTAAATATAAAAATTAATATGGTTACAAGGATAATAGATATATGAAATCAATTAAGGGGACTTTGTATTATTTCAATTATAGTTCATGTCGTTCAGAAACAACCCAAAAAGATAAGCATGACAAAGATGATATGTTTTAATAAAAATCAAATATTATGTGTTTAATATCATTCACACTTCTATTGTTCATTTTTAAAGTCATCACAGATGTGATGATAATGATTTGAAAAACAATATTTAATAAAATATTAAGTACTATAACATGTTATAATATAAATTTAGTGATCTTAAAGATAAGTAAAAAATTATAAAAAAATAGCACACTTTAACAATTAATTTTAAACCTATCATTTCTTTTGAAAGAGAGAAAAAAATTCAACTGTTAAAAGGTAATTATGAACTGAAACTATAGAATGATAAATTATTGAATTATTTATAATGATTCCCTAATGGGATAAATACTCTCAAATAGATACATTGAAAATAAATAGCACAAAATTCATTACTAGTTTAGGTTATCAAACTAGATGGAGGATAATTTTTAAGAATAGATTTATTACTAGTTACAGTACATCCTTAAGTAATTAGTCTACTAGACATAAGAATTTCTATATTTCAAAAAATTTACAATCATATAATATATTTTTTTTATGAAAATTACTTTTCCTAAAGAGTAAATTACTAATATTAATGGATCCATATAGACTTGGGTACCAAAACCATTTTTGGAATAATATTGTTTTATAGGGAAAATGAATGAACATCTCCTATAATAACATATTGTAATGGAATAGTAGTTTTTCTAGATAGATGATTGAATATTATTCATGTTTTAAAAATTTGATTAAATTGGATAGTGGCTATGTAACCTTTTATGGCAATGCTAAAGGGAAAATTATTGTCCTTGTGAAAGTTGGTAATTTTAAAACATTTTTAATTTCAAAATTATTATTATTAGATGGATTGAAGTACAATAATTTTATCATCAAACAGTTATTTGATGATGGTTTTGCAGTGAGATTTTAAATTCATAATTCTAATGTTATTTATTGTAATAATTATTTATTATTTACTTTTTTGATAAATAATATTGTTTTTGTAGTTAATTTAGTTTCTCTATTTTCTCAAAATATTAATTTTCTATGTGCCATTAATAAAGAATGATGGCCTTGGTATATAATACTAATAAACTACAATATCTCATCACATAGAGATCTATTTCAGAAAGGGTTATTAAAGGATTACCCAAAACATGAATTCCCAAATGATAAATTAGGTAACCCATTTCTATAAGGGAAATAAAAATAGGTATATTTAAAATAAAAGAAAGAATTTTCAACTTCTAAACCCCTTGAGTTAGATCCTCATCACTTTTTGGACAATATAGTATTTATTTTATAAATGGGAGGAAATACATTTACATCAATTTAGATTACATTTACAGGTATAAATGGGTATTTGTACTAGCTCACAATTGTTAATTACTTTTTTATATAACCAAGTATTCTAAATCTATAGAAAATCTACATCGAGATAAGTTTAAGACCATATGAAATAAACATTTTCATGAGTATAAAAATAAAGATTATGAATCTTTTCTGCCCCTAAATTTCTATAATAATAAATTTTATATGATTAGGACCCTCAATAAGAAATTTTTTGTAGAAAGGAAAAATGTGAACACTTCTTGAAATTTATCATACAATGCCTAATGAGTATGACCTTCCTATTTATTTTTTGGTAGAGGTAGTGAATACAACCTATTATATAATTAATGGAGCTTTAATTGAACTAAGAATAAAGAAACCCACTTTTTAACTATATAAAATTTCAAACTAAAAGGTTAAATAATCTATCGATATTTATTGAAACATATTTATTATTAAATGTAAGTATAGTCATAAAAAAATTATTCCAAAACTGATATAGGAATGTTCCTTGGTTATTTAACATATAGTCTATCATATAGAGTGTGTAAAAATATATTCAATACATTAGAATTGTATTTTCATGTCAAATTTTATAACACTAATCCGTATATTCCTAAGGCACCTTTATATATCGTTGAGTATGACTTTTCAACTATAGGTATTAATACCAATATATATAAAAATTCAGTAAATAAAATAGAAAAATCATGTATTTTTTAGGAACATTCACAACCCAAACCTAAATTTATAGAAATCTATGATATAACTAGACCATTGTTTCCGAAAGCTATTTGGACTCAAGATACCATCCCATATATGTTGTAGTTGGCGACCTAAATAGAGGTAAATAAAATAGGTATTCTATTATGTATTTGTTTAAAAATCAAGAATTATTATCTTTTCCTGAAACCACGAACATAACTTGTTTTGGATGATATAAATGCAATAAGAACATAATCATTTTTAAAGAAGTATTGTAAGAAAAATTTCAATTGAACATAACAAAATGCTTTCTATAGGAACTAAATTGTTATTTGGAAACACGATTGATGAGTCTAAAACAATAGTAAGTAATAATGCTAGATTAGTTAAATAGGGGTATAGTAATTTAGAGGGGATTGGTGATGAAAAAAACATTTCAGTATTTTTAAGAAATGATTCCTTTTAAACACTTCATGACTATTATGAACATTTTTATTTTAAACTATATCAAATAGATGTCAAAATATTGTTCTAAAATGGTTTTTATAGCGTCATAGTCCAAGAAATCCTAGAGTCGGTGTCTGCTACTAAATATAATGGAATGATTACAAAGAATCAAGAAATGATTGAATGACCAGTTTAGTATTCATGTTAAACCAGATACATAAATAAGAATTTTATTATAAATGAAACATAATAAGGGTGAGCTAAAATTATCAGTAATGAAAAAATATAGTGGGATAAATAATGAATCATTTAGAATAGATAATATGGGAAGCTGAATAACTCAGCACACATGCAATGTAATCAATAAAAATGAACAAAAGTACATAAGAAACATAGAAAGTTAATAATTGGAAGCATATAGCATTCAAAAAACTATATAAATAAATATTGACATAGAAGGTTAGGAAACTGAGCCTTATTCAATATATTTAATGAAATGAAAATGAAAAGTATCCACATATATATTGACAAATTATTTTATGGATGAATAATAACTGAATCTAGAAAATAAAACACATCCATAGGTATGTGGTTGAAAAATAGCAAGGATGAATAACATCATAATATAAATGAAGGAAATTCATAATTATTAGACACCATGTTTCTTAGCTACATGGAACGTTTACTAACATGACCTTTCAGAAGCCAATTTAAAAAATGGAGGGTAAAAAACCAATATAATGCATTTATCAAAATGACACATCCAATGAGACTACTGATGCATTGAGGGTCTATCTATAATCGGGACTCTCCCATGTCAGAGAAGTCTAAAACATTCCTCATCTGTCAAATAATCAAATTAACAATGTTCCATATCTAATAACTGTATAGAGTATAAGAGAGAAATTAATTAAAAAATATTCAAAGTATATAATGTATGTAAAATGGTATATGGTTTAGGCATTAGTAATATCCATGATAAATTAAATGGATAGTTCAAGGGACATTCAATATTCATTTATCATAAGAGATTTAATATTTCGAGGGTAATAATAAATATATCTAAGAAGTTAATGTTAATACTATCCTTTTCCAAATAAATCATAAACCATCTAGAGTATGATTAAGTGTAGTATCAATACAATAAATCACATGTGGAGTAAAAATAGAGGGTTATTTTCATTGACGATAGAATTGATATTGAAAATATGCTTAAGGAAAATTTCATTTTTGAAAAACCTTTGGGAAATAGTTTTCAATAAAAATAATCATTTTAAAAAGGATGCTTTAAATAAATTAAGGCAAATGAATCCATACATGTCATAGAAGGTAAAAAAAATTCATTTTATGTGGAAAAATGTTAGAAAATGACTTGTTAGGAAAGCAATTTGACGATTACTTTGAAAATTTTGTAAAAGGTAAAAAATTGTAAAAATGTCTTTACCAAGTCATTTAAAAAAAATAAAACCATTTAATAAATAATGTTTTTTGAATCAAAAAGGTTCTCCGACTATAGAGATATAAAAGTCGAGTTTTATGAAAAAAATTATAGAAACATCACGGTACAAATGTGTGGAAAAATGGAATAACACATAAAATGGTCATGAATAACCCAAGAAGAATGAAAATGTTTGTTGGAAAATGATTATATAATTTCATCTAATGTAAATTCAATTGAATGATCATTAAAGATACTACTGAGAAAAATAATCTTTATACATTCCACTGCGTTTCATAACAATTTGAAATATTTTAATACATAATCCTCATGATAAAATAACATTATATAAATGTTTTAAATGTTCTTAGAGTAAGGAGATTCATGATATTTCATGTAAAGGGTATTACATACTCCATGTTAAATAAACTACGTGCCTAAAAAAAATTATGCCTCAATGGAATGTAAATTGAGAAGAATATCCCTTACCAATGTGGTAACAAATGAATTGGAAAACCCAAAGGTATTAATCATTAAATAAAAAATTTAAATATGATGATGATAATAGGGTTCATGATATTATATGTCAATGTGGTAATAAGTACACCATATACAATAAATTATCTCTACAACCATTATGTACGCTTCATAAAATGAAATTGATATAAGAATCTATTTCAACTATAGTAATAAATTGATTGGAAACCCCAATGGAAATGATCCTTAAATAAAACATTTAAATACAGTGAAGATAATATAATTCATGATATATTAGGTCAATGTGTCAATTTGTACACCATATCTATAAAATTAGTAGTTGTGAAATGTTTTCTTGAATGAAACACACTTTTCTAGACTATGGATTTTAGTTCAAACATGTCCTCACAAATACATACAATAAAATTGTGATTAAAATTTCCAAAATACCTTCTGTCCCATTCTAGGAAGAAGTAAATTGATGTAATGCATCCCTTATTTAGGGACCACTTACAACATGGTTATGTAAATCTTGATTTTATAGAGAATTAATATCAACATGATGATATTTTCAAAAAACCATAAAATTATTCTATATCTAACTACATCAAATGGGAAAAAGGTATGTTAAATTTTGTTTATTCTTTAATATTTGCGAGTTATTATTGGAAAGTAACCATTAGATGACAAACCATCAGATGAGTCACCGATCTCAGTTTTAAGTGTCTCTATCCTCTCCAATTCTAAGTATTACATTTTCATTTGAATGGATTCATGAATTTATTTAATATGTTATTATTTTTAATTCAAAAATAATATATCTGGCCTTATATTTTGAATCTGAGTCACTCTCACTTTCCAGCCACTCTCATGTCATTTCACCATCCCTTTCTCTAGACCATCAACATTCTTATGTCCTTGATTATCTATTGATCCAATGAAATGGTCATAGTTAGGTATGTTGTAATTTTATCTAAATAAGAATCATGGTCAGTGAAGAAGCCCAAAGGGGAACCAAGCCGACCTTCTATCAATCTAAGGATCCCACATCTGGAAAATCATATAGTTGTTTCCTCTAAAGAAGTGGGGTTTGAATGGTTTTTTTCCACTAGTTTATAGTGATATGGGGGATATATGAACAAGTATGGGTATATTGGTATTTTATAAATAATATACCATTCTATCTTAAATAAGAACGTCATTTTTATCAGAATGTCGAGTTTACTTTTTAAAAGTATAAAGATATGATTCAAGGAATATATAATTGGAAATAGTTCACCACTTTTTCAAATGAATGGTTAATGTTTTTTAATATCCCCCCCATCAAAGAGTTTTTGGATATTATCAAGATATGGTACCTAGGACTAGTGAAATGTTTTGTTATGAGGATTATTAGCTTCACCTGAAAGGTGGTGATACAATGAAGTGGCTGAGATCTATAGATATAGATGGTGAATGAAAATTGGTTTTTATGTTTGTTGATAAATATTTATATTCCAAAAAATTTTAATTCAATTCCTTGATATATTAGGATTTTTAAATTTAAATAATTATTAAAATAGTTTATAGGATGAACCTATGGAGATGCCTCATGGTACACATGCCGAAGATGTGCATGTAAACCCCTAGATTAAATTATCTAATACATCCTATGTATATTTATATATTGTTGTAAAACAAATTTTTTATAGATTATGAGGAGTAAATTTATGTTATTTGTTGATATTTTTCCTAAAAAATATTATCTATAAAATAATGAGGTTGATATGAAACCCTTGGTGGAAGAATTGTATTAGAGATAATGATAATACCTATGTGGGTTTAAATATTATATATTATCCTTCTAGACCCAAACATACATTATATACTAGATAGTAGGTAGATGAGATTGTGTATTGTATAAATGAGGAAGAATAAGTTGATATAGTAGTTAGGGGGGGTGGCTACCTCAATATTAATGGGTATTGACCTTGACATTCCATAGAGCCGTGTTATGACTTTTGCCACATATTGTCCTACTGAATCTCTCCCTATCATAAATAGTTTTATGTGACATAGAATATGATGATGATGGGTGAGGGGTTTGTGGTAATGATAAAATTAGATGGTACTCCACTAAATTTTTTAATGTTATTTTAGATTTATTTAATGTGGAAAATTGAGAATATGGAAATGACACTACATATGATTATGATAACGAGGATAGAGATAATGGTGGACTTGATCATGATCATGATGGTGAGAATATTCCTTCACCTCATCTATACCCCACATGTCATTATTATTCAATTAGTTCTGTAGAGATACTATGATAACATAGTATTACAAGTGTTGAGAGACATAATTCAGAATTATTAATATCCTTGAAGAGATCTGTTCTAGGGTAAAATATCATAGATGATAGATCTTCAAGAGTATCTATTTATTTCAGTTATTCTTGGTCCATATACATGGAATAATTTATTTAAGAACATTGTGTTTATTAAAAATAGATGAGGTACCCTCTAAGGGGGATCCTTCGCTAGAATCCCGACATCTTATAGTTTTTAATGATGATTCAAGTGTTAATGGATGAAGTACACAAAAATATTGTGGAACTACTATTTCAATTTTACCTACCATACCGGAGCATTTAGATGTTATTGTTCCAAATATTGAGAGGCATTCTTCTCCAACTTCAACTTCTACACTATTATGTAAGGATTTTTTAACCAAAGATGAGTTAGAGACTTTCAGGGAAAGTCTCTTTAATTAATTTAGTAGGTTTATGAGGTCTTAAGAACATTTTCTCACTTATCTTAGTTATGATGATGCTCGAAAACTATTTGAGCTAGTTGTATTCCATATATTTCTTAAGAAAATATCTCATGTCTAGGATGATTATTTTGAGAAAATACTATTATCCAATGTGATGGAGACCATGTGATCTATGAAGAATTAGTTGATAACCTCTTTTCCAACCTTTCAGGATGCTATGATAGAGAGGTTAGAGAGTTTACCTTTAGTTTCTTCTATATATATTTCTGCACCTCTATAAGTTTCAGTTCATTATTTGTTTATCTGGTTTATTTTTTGTCAATAAATCTACAATTTTTTGGAGGTTTTCATGCAACTCATCAAGTGGATTTGTTGTATATTCATTAATATAGTTATCATATATATAAATGGGAAATGAAATGTCTAAATGAATCTGGAAGTGATTTGGAATCCAAGAATAATTACATTAACTATTAAAATTCATGGATATATACTATTCATATACTAAATTTCCATTCTAGGTTTGTGGATGAGAACCGAAGGATTCCACCTATCACTAGCGAATGCAATGGGGAAATAGATCAATTGAAGGTGATGCCTCCCTTGATCAATCCCATTATGGGGAAAAGAGGATTTCTTTAGATTTATGGAGTGTGGTGGAGAAAGTATCATGTAATTTGTCAATATCATTACGTTGTTCAAATTTTCAGCTGGTATATATGTGGTTTCTTTTGAATCTATTCCTTGGAAAGATTTCCCATATGATGTTTCTTTATATCCATTCACTCTACATTACCATGCCTTTACAATGTGTCCCATTATACCATTATGGGATCAAAGCCAGGTTTTGATTATAGAAATGTGTACTTATAAAACCACACCCTCGACCTCTACATCAATGCCTCTTGTCTCTGGAAAGGAAAAGTCATTTTTAATACTTATAATAAGGATGGTAGTGAATTTAAATAGACATTTGTCTTTGAATTGTATTTGTTTGTGTAGATTTCTACATATCTCATGGTTCGTAATATCATGAATTTTTGTGATTAATTAATTGTATCACATTTATTATTAATATATTTCTCTTTACTAATTATAGTTTTACCTTTTTGATTATCCCAAATGGGAGAGAGAAATTTTTAGGGAATTTACCTTTGAATTATAACTTATTATTTAATACCAAATTTCATTATTGATAGTAACTTTATATGTATATCCTTTCCATTGATATCTTATTTATTTGGGTGACCTTATATTATTCTTCAATACAACATTTCATTGTATGATACCCTTTTGATAAAACTTTTTTTATACATTTTGTCATTGATTTCACATTTTTTTGGACTCATCCTTTAATGTCATCATTATTTATCCTTATATAATCTCAGTTTTTTGGATTTGATTTACTTTATCTTGGGAAACATTGATAAATCTTATATTCGATGAAAAATTTATTTATATATCTAATTGGGAATTTGAGATTCTTAAAAGGCCATTATCCTTTAAATACATCGCTACATGACAATATTAATTTTTAACAAAAGTTTTATAAAAATTCCATGATTTTATATTATCCAAAATGAGAAAATTGTTTAAACTACCTTATTCTAATGCTCAAAAATCATGACTACTATGTTTCTAATGATCATAAATATTCATTATAGAATTATTCATTGAAAGGATATTTTATTAAAATATTATTATCTGTTTTAATGAATCATCGTCATTTAAAAATGAGACACTTCCAGAATGTCTCACCACTAGAAATGAATCAACATTTGTTCAAATGATTCACCTATAGACTTGAGGTTCCATCAGACTTGAGATTCCACCAGAATTGTGTAATTGAAAAAACATGAGCTAAAATAAAACACGAGTTACCGGTAGAATTGAGCTATAACCAAACTTGAGTGACAACTAAACTATGCCACCTTAAGAATTTATGAGTACTAGAATGGTTAACCATTAGTTGAATAGTCTCACAAGTAGTTCAAATAACCCACCACCAGAATGAATCATCACAATCTAGATTGAATGTTAGTTCACTAGAGTAACATCCAAACAGACACACTACTAGATATGTGTCAACACAATAAATTAAATTCCCCCAGATGTGCTACTATGATTTTTCTACTAGTTCTGATTTAAATATTCTCAAATAATATATTATGGTAGTTAAGGAAAAGGATTATTTAATGATTATTTTCATAACTACTATAAGGAAACAATATAGAAAATGTTAGAATTAGTATGTGGATGTAGAATATATTGATGTTTTTTCTTCAACGAGTTCATTAATTTCATTATATATTGAAAGGGCCCCCTCATGGGTGTAATATAGAGATCTATAATGAAAGGTCAAGAATTCCATGAGTTTGGTAATCCTGAAAGAATCATTCACATGAGATATTACATGCTGCATTCCTGATGACATTCATCTATGAAGGAGTGTAACTCATTGGAGAACATGATTTTTTCTTAGAGATAGAAAAGATAACCTTTGTGATGATCTATTTTACTACATTTTTTATCGAAAAAGTTTTATCCCCTCACGAAGATATATTTTAGGACACTTTATAATATGAAGCACTATAGATCAATTAACATTACCTTTTATATATTTGAATTTATTATATTCTTATTATTTAATTTTACTTACGAATAATGTGTTCTTTTCTCTGTTTATCAACACACACTGACCCATGCACTAGAACTAGATTATATATGATATTAAATTCTATATAGTTTCATATTCTTACCAAATGTGTTTGTGGGTGTGGTCCTTGTATGGAATATGTTTTTATTACTTCCCATGCATAACTAAGTAATAGGATTTTGAGCTTGGTCAACATGTAATCGCTTTCTTGAATACATGATCTAGGTTAAGAACCTGATTATAGTGAAATAATATGCTTAGCATTGAGTTATTTTCTTATAGAGGTGATTAGGTCTTCGGTTGAGACTGAACACCTTGCTTATTCCATTATTTTATTTTAATTTATATTCATAAAATAAATGAATAAAATTGTATTGATATTAATATATGAACAAAAAATATACATTAAATGTTAGTATTAAATAGATATTATGTAATGATTTATTTGAATAAATATATTTTAAATGTTAAAGTAAATTCCAATATTTTTTAACTAAGACCTATAAAATATATAAGAAATATTTTAAGAGAACAAAATTATATCAAACTTCTATTTTGATTAACTAGACATATTTATATCAAATTATGGGATTTTATTTGAACTATTTTTTAAATAAAAAAATTTATACTCATTTCACACCCCCTCTTGAGTTACTCACTCCAAGAAATAAAGGACCCTGGTTCAATTACTCAGTGTTTCTTGAGGCCTCTTATCCCAAACAAAAAAAGGACTTTTTTATTCTAGAATGATTCAATATCATAATTCAATGAATAGATTATCATCAATGATTTGATATTGGGTTTGACTCTAGTGTATTCCCAATAATTCGTTTATGTTCACTTTATAAACATAGTGATGGGGTTATAAAATGGATTTTCAATAGGTCTCAAGCCGATCCACTTCCCCTAATGACCATACCAATTTTATGTAGATAATCAAATATTATTAGTTATGGTTAGTAGTCCACACTTTGAACTAATGAACCCCAACTCTCATCCTCATCTTAAACTCAAAAATCCAATTTAATATATACATGAACGTGTTTAGAAAAATGGTTCCCTAAGATAACACCATATGAAAACTGCATAATATTATTCCTCATAATAAATAAGCTATATGAAATTAATTCAAAATTAATCTATGTAGTAACATGGAAAATTTTGATATGTGGCCTTTATTGAATTCTAATACAATATTTACTTCAAATATTTTTTTAATGAAAATTCCATATGGGAAAAAAAGGGACATGTGAAATTCAGACTAAAATTAGAAATGATATCTATATCTAAAATTTTAGTATAAGGAATGAAAAAAGGCCACACATATATGCACTTCTAAACTCAATACGTCAATTTTCATATTCAAAATACCTATATGTTTTCTCTTATTGATATATATAAATTTGAAATTTTTTCCTAAAATTATAAATTGCAACATGAAATGTAAATAAAATATTAAAAATTGAAATAATATAATTAAATAAAAAATTTATTACCTCAATTGAATATTAAAATTAAAAAAATTTAATTTTATTGAATCATTATGAAAACCACAAATACAAAGAAGAACAATGATAAATCGTTTTTTATAAATCGTTAAAAAAATATCTGATCATAAAATTCAAATAATTGAAATCGATAATAAATTATAAAATAATAACAGAATATAAACAATTCTAATCAAAATACAATGATTAACATTTTGAACCTAAGTGGATGAGTTTCTAGTAATTCATTAAAAATTAATTCATTTTTACATTAAAATGTTTGAAATTTACTAAAGGAATAATTATCTAAATATAATCAAATAAATCCATATAATATTCCCCCATAATTAGATATATATTTTCATCATGAAATAATTTATTCAATGTCACACCAATATATTATTATGAAATAGTTATCTTTAAATAATTTACTTATATGTTTTTATGACAATAAACACTAGGTCTAAAAAACCATGATACATTAGTAAATTATTAACAAGATTGTTATAACCTAGATACTGAATTTTCATGCATAAATATGAATAACCATAATATACAATATATATATTTATTAATTTTTATTAAATATACACTTATGTTTTAGTGATGTCATTTTATTCCTTAAATATACATTTTAATCAAAATGCTATTTTTATTACATTACATATTAAAATAGATATTATGAATTTTCAAACCTGTAGAAAGTTTATTTTATAAAATAAATTTTATTTTGGAATTTTGTATGTCAAAGAAATTTTAGGATGATTTTTTATATTTTCCTAAAACATTTGAAATTTTAAGGAATTGTGAAAATAATAATTTAAATTGAAAATAGTTACTCCTTTAAAGAATTTATAAAGTAGAATTATATTTTGGATTAGTTTTAAAATTTAATTATTTTCATTAGATTATAATAAATCCAATTTTTTTTTTCAATTGAATTTTATATAATAATTCAGTATAAAAATACTATATAGTTAAATGGGAGTTTTCATAAAAATAATCAATCATTGTGTTTTTACGTCTAATATTAAATTAAATTAAACAAATTATTTGTTTATAATATTGAGAAATGTAATATATATATGGAAATAGATACTCCAAATTTAGTAAATAGGTCTCTTTTTTAATATATAATTATTAATCTTTGTAATTTTTATTAACACCATTAAGGGTAAATCTGGAAATTATTGGTAAAAATAATATTATAAGTTTTAGCTAAATAAACTAAAAATTGTGAATTTTTTTTGGATGTTTATGTATTGACCAAAATCAAATATAGGTAGAATATACGAACTTTAGGATCCATAGGGTTGATATTATGTCTATTATACTATTTTATTTACCAGAAATTCAAACTATTCAAAATATGGTTTTTAATAATTATAACATTTTTAATATCTGGTATTCCATAAGATATAATAAATAATAAATTGTATTTTTAAATATAATAAGATTATTGACATAATAAAAATTTATTTAAAATATTTTGGAATTAAATATTTACTCTAAAGGCTACACAATGATGACATAGTAATTATTAAATTAATCAAAAAAATCATATAAATGATATTATGAACATCAAAATTAATATAATTTCTATATTATTTATTTTATAAAAAATTATATAGATTAATAAAACATTTATAATATATTATAAAATAGTTTGTTTTTGTTTTTCCCCCTTTGTCGTGATGATTTCAATGTCATTGTAAAGAATAGTATCATATTTGACAATTATGATATTAAATGAATCTAATATTTTATTAAATTATATAAAAAAATAAATAAAAGGAAATATGTTATATGATATAGTCTACAATAACATTCCATATTTTTTATATAGATATTTGTAAATTGTTGGATCCAAAATAGTCTTGTTATATTTTAATATTTTATGGAATTATAGAAGATCCCCTCCCCTCAATTTCAAAAGGGTAACCCTTTTCGTGACATAATTTCACCACTATGAGAGTTTTAGCTGTACCATACCCTACATATTTCATTATTGAACATCCCTAAACACATTCTAGAGTATCTAGACTTCTCAAAATACCATTACTGTATCACATTATAGGATAATACAAAAGAGATGTTTCGAATAATAGGTAATCTATCTAACTAATTTGTGTAATTTTATTCACTTATGAGCTCCACTAAATCAATTATATATATCATATAATAATAAATTAATTATTGTAAATATGATAAATGTTATTATGAATACTAAAAAACCATTATACATCATCTTTCCCATCAAACAATATTTTAATGTATCACTTGTTTATATGTACGACTTACTATCTCCATGTAGCGATACAATTCAATTTTTATCCCCATAAATTATGAATTAGTATTGGGATGATTTTAATGAGTACATATAATATTATAATTATACTAGATATATTAATTTTTATTCTTTCATTCAAGTAATCCCAAAATGAAAACATTGTTCATCTGTACGTACGACCGACCATCTCTCTAAATAGTGTAATTAATTTTTTATATATACATTTTATTAATGATAATAACTTTATTTAAAACAATTATATATTATTTGTATACCATTATTTACATTTTGAAAATTATGAGACCATGATCAATGTATATGGACTCATACATCTGAACTGAAACATGTGCCAAAAAAGAAACACTTATCATCTAGAATAATGAATCTATTAACAATTATTAAAAATAATGTTATAAAATTTTATTAGTAAATCACACATGGTATAGTTCATATATTTTTAAGGAATAAATATATAATAAATCCCAATTTTTTTTGGATTATTGAGCATTGATAATGAAATTCAAGACTTCAGTTAAGGATTTGTTTCATAGTGTCATAATTATTCAAGATAGATTTTGTTGAAGAAAAATGTGGTGAATATATAACTCACATATCCATGTATCCAAAAATTATTTTTAAAAATGTTTTTACAATACTATTTTAAATATTTATCTTTATTTTCCCATGTTTTACTTTTTACAAAATGGATTGAATGTAATGTTTTCTTCATTTTTCAAACAAGATACTTTGTGACTTTTTTAAAATGAATATAATAAGAAATGTTTTTAATTTATAGAGAATGAATGAGTTTTACCATTTTAGGATGTATTAATTATTTGAATATTTCTATACATTTTGAAATGTTTCTTTAAAATGTAATTATTTTCCTTTATAATTTTTTGGATTAAAAAAAATTAAAATAAATTTGTCTCCATAATTACTTCATGTGCTCTTTCAAAAAATCAGTTTCCATCTTAAGTTAAAATATTTCATATTACTTATGCAATACTGGGGGTCTAAATTAATTATTACAACATTATTCTTTCTATGTATAGTTTATGCTTAATATTTCATGATGTTTATGAAACTTGTTTCATTTTATGGGTTATGTTATGATGAAATGTTTATGAACCCCATTTATTTTCATAGATTCTAATATGATGAATGATTTACATACTTGTGGAGAACATTTTTTAAGGTTTTAATTATATTATGGGTGGGACCTATATCCCCAACTATTCATTGGGTAACATATTATATATACTGAGATAGATATCAGAAACAAGTCATTGTACTTGACCTGTTATGGAAGATAAGTCAATGTGCTTGATCTATTATAAAAAATAGGTGTTGGCACCAGATCTAGTGGTCTATATAGTTAACCATGACGTATAGAAAATTTTATATTCTTATGGTGATTCCAGACACATATTTATGTCATGAAAATGTGGTTGAAGACTGAGTAATTATGTTTTCTTATTCCGATGAATCTTGAATTTTGAAATGATAATATTTTATATCATAACTCTTGTTTGTGATCTTTATAAAATAATATATGAACAAAATTTATTTGTGAAAATATATCATTCCCTTATTCTTATATTATGATTTTATAGGGTAATTTAATATTAACATCAATGTTTACCCTTACTTAGCATATGTGCTCACCCCATTTCATATATCTTTCCACCAGAATATAAAGAACAGTCTTAAGTATGATATGTCAAAAGGGTTATACTTATAAATAAATAAGAAAGAGATAATATAGCAATTGTATAAACCAATAGTTTTATATTCCAGGATTCTAAAGTCATTTAAACCCCTATGGTTATGGTGTTCTTTGTTTCGTTTAATGATTATTCATTTAAAAAGATGTATTATCTATGCCTGAAATGTTTGGGTCGTTATTATTTTTATTATATATAGGTTTAATTATCCCTTATGAACTTGGATGAATAATCCTTAATATAAACCATAAGTATTTTTTATATGTATAGGTTACTATCGTAGTGTTATGATAATAATCATAAATTTCTAAGGATGACACCTATAATGTATTGTATTGAAATTTTATAAGTAATTTCACTTGAATTGTTGGATTACCCACTATGATTAGTATTGATCACACTGTTATTCGATATCATAGTCAATATATTGAATATGATGGAACAATATAAATATAGAATGCGATGGGAAATATAATGATTTTCCTCCCAAGAAACAAAATATTTTGTGAGATTGAATAGAAATTATTTTTCCTCTACTCTCAAATTAGTATCAATATATTAATTTTTCCATATTTCCAAATGATAAAAGGAGTGTTTTTTTATTCCGTTATGACGAGATGTCCACATAATTTCAATGGGTCTTCAAATCCACTATTGGATCAGAATTGGATCTGTACAATTAGATATATATTATATATTTTCTAATGTTAGGAACCTGATAATTTCATTTTGGTTGTCTATTGTTTGGAATGTTAAGAAAATAAATGGTGGAATCTTCTTAATAATACGAGGCTACAGGATTAAATTGACTCCATGGAATAGGATGAGTTAAAGAAATTATTTTTCATTAAGTAAATCCATCATATTCTTCTTATGAAATGGATAAGGAAATCGTTGAGTTAAATAAAAATGATAATAAATCTATAAGAACCTATGAATAAAATTTGACAAGACAAAAGAGGTATTCTACTATGTTTATCACCAAACATGAAATTATGGTTAGTCAATTCATCAATATAAAAAAACCAAGTATCTGAAGGGAATAATATATAGTTAACTTTTATAGCTATGAAGATATCATTTAATGTTCTATTAAGTTGAAGATAGAAAATGTATATTCACACGATTACCATAGATTTGATAAGAAAACATTGATTGAGAATCTCAAAAACTCAATTAAATCACATGGTTAAGAAAAAATTATAACAATATACATGCCACAAAATTGGGAAGAAACATCATCGGAAATGTTTGAATGGAACATGTAGGTTATTTTAATGTAAAAATTTATTACATAATGATTGTAATTGTACAAAGGTGTTGAATAGAATGATTAATACTATAGAGGAAAATTGGATGGAATATATTGTACCACCCACACGTAAGGTCATAAAGTGTATGAAAAATGGGCACTATATTGACCAGTTCTAAAATATAATGTTTAATGATTATGAACAACATCAAAACGCAATTATAGAAAAATGAAAAGTTAAATCTCATGTGGTCTCCACTGGAATCGTGGAGTATGAAAATGAAGTTTTTAGCGGTGCATATATCATCCACTATAAAATAAGAAATGTCTTATTTTATTCTGGATCAACACCCTCTTTTATTACCAAATATTTTTCAAAAGGTATCACCATATCACCTCAAAAATTAGATATTGTGTTATCTATGAAAACTTTAAATGGAATAGACTTCAAATATCAGGTTTTTAATTATTCTCTTGTTGATGTTTGACAGATTTTTCTACCCAAAATATTTTGATTCTTCATTTTATTGAATTTGATGTGATTATTTGCATTGATTTTATTTCTATATATGGAGCATATATCAATTTCCTAGGGATATAAGACACATTTTATATTCTGAATGAACCTATTATCGTCTATCGAATAAATGATGAATATGAGTTTCTAACTGAAGTTATCTCTATATTATGTGTCTCAATTCCTATAAATGATGTTAATCAATCACAAATGGATTTGGAGAAACTCAAAAATAATTATAGACCTATTATATTGATGATTATTAATGTATTTCTAGAATAATTTTCCCATTATCAACTAAACCATGATGTTAAAATTTTAATAGAACATATACCTTGTGCTATAAAGGTTTTAATGACTCATTATATAATGGAATCAATTGAGTTTCAAGAATTAAAGAAGAAAATTGAGGGGAATCTTGATTATTTATTTGTACACTATAGTGTGTCCCATTGGGCTTCTATTATTCATTTTTTTTATTATAAAATGAAATAATTCATCTTTCTAGGGATTATTAAGAACCTGACAAGATAATTATATAGAACAAGTATCATATACCCCATATTGATTCCTTATTTTTTTAACTATGAGGATCTAAATAATTTTCACATATTGATCATCATTCTTTGTATAATCAATTTAGTGTTTAGAATGATGATATACCAAATAAGGCATTCTCTATAAGGTATGGACATTTTTAATTTCGAGAAATTTCTTTTGTTCTTAATAATGCACCATTTATCGTCATGGGTTTAATGAATAATGTATTTAGAGAATATGTATATCATGTTTTTTTTTATTTATGAAAATATTATTGTATATTTATTGATCAAAGAATAAAATTATGATTCATTTAGTATTTTTATGACTAACATGATGAAGGATAAAATTTTAGAAAAAGTTACAATGTTCCAATTTTCCTTTAGAAAGTATCATTTTTTGGTCACATAATCTCTAGAGTGGGTTTGTCTATGGATCCCTCAATGATGGAAGTTATTAATCATTGTCCTAGGATAACAATAGTTATTGAAATTCATAGTTTCATTGGGTTGGCTCAATATTATCCACGTAGTAAGATATATTTCTCATTATTATATTATCCACTCACAAATATAAGTAAAAAATGAGTTGTGTTTATAAAAATAGAGGAATGTGATGTGAATTTCAAGGAGTAGCTGATAAGTTTAGTTGGCACACCTATTCCCACAATAATTTGTAGTGGATAAACGATTTTGATATATATATATTCATTGAAGAAGATATTGTAATTTATTTTCTTGAAAAATTAAATACTTATAACTTATTCCTCACAATAATGAATGTTTAATGTGAAACTTTTCCCAACTCATATTTTTGAGTTATCTATAGTAATCTTTAAATTAAATATATGGATAAAATATCTCAATGGAGAAAATTGGGATATATATATATATTAATCAAAAAAAATTTATATACAAATTCACATATAAATATCCATTCAAGATCTAGATATGGGGGCTATCACTAATTAAATATTTTGACTACTCAATAAACTACATCTGCGGGAAAGAAAACTAGGGGATAATGGCTTTCAGTTGAAAGGACCATTCTATCTTATATATGATAAGGATAAAAAATACCCAATAATTCATCATTTGAAAGCAATAGATTTGGATATCTTTATGGAAGTGAATAAATATTGTCCTTATCAAATAAATTTTCATCCATCTATAAAAGTGGAGATTATAGTGGTGTAAAAAGATGATGTAGATCTATAAAAGAAGGTGAGAAATGTTATTGTGTTTAACTTTGATCATGATGGGGTGATAAAGTTAAAAAATCATGTATGTGTCCCACCCATAGAATATTTAAATAAGGAGCTATGTGATGAGTCTCATAGTTCATCATTCTCTATTCATCCTCAAAGAAGAATGATTTATTGAGACCGGAAAGTGCATTTTTGGTGGTATGGAATGAAAATTGAAATTTCATAATATGTTTCTTGTTTATTTTTTTTGTTAGAATGTTATGGATGATAGACATAGGTCTAAGGGGGTTGTTATAACCATTAACCATTCCATAATTGAAATTGGAAAACATAACCATATATTTTGTCATCAGACTCCACAAAACATCTATAGGTTGTAATTATTTAAAGGTTATACATGATCAACATATTAATTCAGCACCCTTCATTACTAGTATAGAGTATTTATCTCTGTTTCACCATTCAAGAATATATATTAATTAAGTGGAAAGATTGAAAGCATTAACCCTGTCCATTGTATCTTATTGGGATATGAGGATTACCTTAATGTTAAGGTGAAGTATTTAGTTGGATTTAGATACAGAGTTATGTCTAAGATCTTATTATAATCATAATATAGATGTATAGTTTCATATTTCTATTAGAAATTAATATGGAATGTTTTTATATTTTTATATGGACATAAATGATTGTTGGGATCAACATGATTGAATACTGTAATGGAAATAAAAATATTGGTGACCCCATCAAGTTAAGAAAATGCTATAGATGGTCAGATCCATTAAACAACACCAAAGATCAGCTCAAAGTAAACAAAAAAGTTGTGCTAAAAATTAAAAAAAAGACCTAATGTTTGAAATGATTATCAAGGTATTTATATGAATATCTAATTGGAATATTTTAATGATATTTGGAAATAAGGGAATGGTATGCCTTTGTTATATTGTCCTTTTATGAAATTCTTGATCATATTGGGATGGTAGCATATCGATTGGCGCTTCCTCTGAATATGTCTCATATTCAATATGTGTTATATGCATCTATCTTGAAGAAATATATATGTGGTACTTAACATGTAATATACTCAGGGGTATTACTGATGGGGAAAGATCTTACTTAAAAATAAAAACTTATACGGATTTTTTATCATATATTAATTGTTCAACGAAACCCGACCACATGATTTGATTGAGTTTTATAGAGAAACTACCAAATTGATGAAGGTATGTGGGAACCTATGGATGTGTTAATTAAAAGGTATAATCATCTATTTTTATCTATAATATTATGGTGAAAGTGTTAATTTATTTTAAGGGGGTTATAATGTAACACCATGTTATTTTTATGAAGCATTTTTCTATAAATAATTTCTTTTGTATTATTTTTTTGTACGCTCCAATAAGTATAAAAAATAGTGACATACTATTGTACTATTTACCAAACCATTATAGCATATTTTATGAGATGTTGGGTATCAATAAGAATAATAATATTATGAAATTTATTTATTTATTAATTCATATTAAAAAAATATTAATTTTTAGTTATGTCATTTTATTCTTGAAATTTATGATTTAACCAAAAAGTGAATTTCAGTTATCTCTATGAGAAACTATATATTAATATAAATGTGACTTTTATAAAATATATATGACCAAATAAACTTCTTATTTAAAATATGTATATCCATATTATCTTAGGATGACTTTATTATAATTTTCTAAAATATTTTAAAATTTAATGAATAATAACAAATACAGATTTATATTTAGTACTTTATTTCACATTAAATAATTTATATATTTAAATTCTATATTCTATTAGTTTTAAAAATTAATGAGTCCCTTTTTATTATAAATAATATAAATTTTGGTTTTTTAAATTTATTTTATAGAAAATTTAGTAATAAAATATTCTGTACATAAAAAACATGTTTCTAAATAATTGTTTCTTATTGTGTTTTTGTATTTTTATTTTAAATTAAATTATACCATTTCCTTATTTTAGATATTCATAAATAAATTCTATATTTTAATTATGAGGTCTATATTTAGTGAATAGTCCCCTTTTTGGTCAATATATATAGTAAACAGTGTAATTTTTATTACAATGAATAATGATAAATTTTTTAATTTAGGGTTTAGAATAATATTATAAGGATTAGTAAATTTCCCTATCACATTCGTAAAAAAATTATTTTATGAGTATTTTTACACAAAAATCACCCATAGGACTAATTTAAGACAATTTGAAGCTAAATTTTTGACATTAAATCCCTTATAGTGTATTATTTTTCATGAAAGACAAATAGTACACATTATTGTTCTAATAAATATTACATATTTAATATGGTTTATTTTAGATGTTTTATTTAATGATAAATAATCTTTTGAAAGATAAATATATTATACACATCATTTTAATTTATTTAAAAATTGTATAAATTAAATATTTTCCCTAATGTTTTACATGATGATAATAAATATAATATCATTATAAATAAATTATATGAAAACAGTTTTGAATTAAATTTTACTGTTTTTAATATTCATTTAAAATGAATCTTCTGAGAAAAATACCAAATAAATTACCATTCAATTTTTTTTGTTTATCATTCAAATATTATTTTTATTTTGAAATATTAAATCTATAAAAGGGTTAAAATTTGGTTTTAAAATGGGATATCTATTTAAGGGAGGTAAAAGTTTGTTAATAAAAATATAGGTTTTTATGAGAAAATTTGATTTTTTTCTTATCTAATAATTATCAAATATAATGGAACAATATAAAAAATATTTTATTTAATCTATAATATAATTTGTAAACTAATATCTGTTACTAATTTAAATTAAATTAATTTATTATTATAAATCATCTTTTTGAACATAAAAATGGTTTTCTATAAAAATATTTACATTATATTCAAGGGAGATTTATATTCATTTGTAATTAAGTTATAAAAATTGAATTCATTTAATATTTGTGTAAACCATAATTTTCATTTGTTACTTATTTATATTCATAGCATCAAATTTAACAGTTACTTTATATCTTGTTATATTAAATATTAATATATTGTTTTTTGTAAAACATCGTCTTGCGTTTAATTTAAGCCATTGATGAAACTCATTTTCGCATGGTTCGCCTGCTAACTTAGTTTCACATGAATTGAAATATATAAATTATATTGAATTTATTTATAATATTAAATATACTATAAGTAGACGAGATATTATATTCCCTTATGTGCTTAGAGTTTCTGTCATCCATACTATTAAATACAAAATTCTTAAATTAAATATTTGGGGTGTTACATTATCCCCACCTTAATTAAATTCTGTCTTCACAATTTAAACCCAATCATGGTGATATATTGTATAATATTTCTTATTTTAAAATCCCACACCATGAGAAGCATTTCTAAAACATCAAATAGGAAATAAATAATGGAAAGAAAAAGGGTCATAAATAATGACATATAACTAGGTCTCTTAGTATATGAACATTAGTGGAACATATAGAAACATACTTGTCGGAAAATAATAAATATTTATTTAGAGTGATTGTGCTCATCAATAAAAATCAAGTGAATGATCAATGTAATGTTGATGGCCTCAAATCCATAAATACATGATGATTTAGAAGACCAATAGTACAACACAAAAATTTATATTAAGACACCATTTTATTTAAAAGTAATTTTCCCATTGTTGAGTAAATATTTTACTACCCAAGAATACAAGGAAATATAAATCCTTTATACATGTAAATTTAATAAGACTAATTTAATCTTTTTGTTTCGCTTAGATAAAACTATAATTCATTAAAAATTAAATTTGATGCCTGAAGCACTAAAATGTATTTCTAGTAACATGACTAGTTCATTGTTAATATTTATTCATCAAAATGTTTAACTAAAAACAACGACATATTAACCAGGTCATTGATTAGATCAGTGGTTAGTGTGAAAACCTTATCATAATTTAATCATGGGTTCAAGACCCACATGGTTGCCGTATTTTATTACTTACCACTCAACATATATGATTTCCTTTTCTAAAACCATATTACTATAATTTTGAAAATAAATATGGTGGATATTTATGAAATAATGTTAATAACTAAATAGACTTTTAACTATGGTTTTCAATACAACATCAATAGATAAATAATTATTCCATTTTATTATGACATAAACCCTTTACTGGTATAAAGATTATTCATAATATCATTTTTATTATTTCAAATCATGACATCATATCTTCTGTCTAAAACTACTTAGGTTAAACCCAGGTTATTAATTTTCAAAATCCATTATAATGATTAGTAAAGAAAATATGAAATATTATAATCCATTCCCTCTTTATTGTCAAACAAGGTGGGAATTAAGGATAGTTTTTATTTACCAGGTTAACCTAAGTCAGTCCCGGGACACCATATCATACTTTTTACTTCTATGTACATCTGTGCAAGAACCACATCCTCTTTTTGTATGTAGATAGTGATATATTGCTAAGAAAACCCACATAATCTCTACCATACCAAAAATCAAGTATTGTATTGTATTTTTGTCTTTAATTTATATCTTATAGTTGCGCTCCATAATCTATGTTTTCTAAATTTTGTTTCCATGGTTTCTACTAAGCTTCCTCTCATACCAACTATAATTCCCCTATACGAGAAGCTGGAGCTGATTAATTATTCCAATACATTGGCATGTTTACAATGAATATTATACTGAAGGATTGATTATTTTAGCAATCATTGAAATCCATATGACATATATGATACTCATAATACATTATGAAATTGATAATAGAAACCGAATACATAATAAAAAATAAAGAAAAAGTATATTTGAAAGATTATTCAAACATTTTTTCTTCATAACCTATGGAAATTGAACATAATAAGGATGACATGAAATGATCAGTAGGGGTAAGAAATATTGACAAAATGATGAATCTATGATAATAGATTGACATGTAAAATTATATAACTGATAAAACATGCCATTCAAATAATTAGATAAGGAAACATTAATATGCAAGCGTAATAAATTAAAATCAATTCCATTTAATCAATGAACTCAAATGAAATGTATCCAAATATATTTTGATGAAAAATTTCAAGGATAAATAAAAACTAAAAATAAATGAGGTGAATTATTTATTATTAGATGTTATGTCCAAGTAACATGAAGACATATACCTTCAAGGCCTTTTAGAAAATGGTTAAAACACAAGATAGAAAACCATTAAATTTGTCCAAGTTATTTGTTCCATGAGAACCTATCAATGTATTGAGGGTCCATTTAAATTTTGGGGTGCACACATCATTACAAGAAAAAATAATTCCTCATTTATTATAATAAAATAAATAATATTCACTATTAAATATCATTATTGAATAATGAATATGGTTTTATCACTAATTCCCTTGTTAATTAAATAAATATCAAAGTGAACACCATATGTAAAAATGATATATGGTTTACGAAATACTAATATCTATTGTATTAAAATATGGATATTAAATTAAACATCCAATGAACAATGATTAAAATAAAGTGATAGTTTTAAGATAAAGGTAACAATCACAAAAAGAAGTGATACTAAAAAGATTATAATTAAGAACAATTTTTTAGGATAATAATCGTTAGACATTGGAAAGTGTATCACACCACTTTGAAACATATGAATCATAATATCCAAAAATTTATGGAATTAATTGAAACATAAAATCTCATATGAGTAATGGGATTTATGATATAACATGAAAATGGAAATATTTACACAAAATAGATGTGAATTGGTGAATAATAACAAATAAGTCTGAATGTAATGTAAATTGAGAATAAATTCAGTTAAATATGAATCAAAATACATAAAATATTAAATAGAAAATAGAAAATTTAAAACATAATCTTTTAATTTATGAAATGGAAGCTTCTACAAAAATAATAGTGTGTAAATCTATACATTCCGAATAAAGTATAAATGAATATTCATTTATTTTTCACGGTAAAAAGGATTGAAAATGCCTCATTAAAAAAGTAAAAATTATATTCATTTAAAAACATTGGTAAAATAAAAATTGAATAAAAATATATTTAGTAAATCATTTTTAAAATGATAAAACCTTTTTCCTAAACCATTTTAGAAAAAACTTGTTTTTAAGAGAATCAATTTCTATGACTAAATATAGAAATGAAGTGAGGTTTTCTTAAATTAATTTTCTAAAATATTAAGAGTACAAATCAATAATAAAATAGAACCAATAATTTAAAATAATTTCATTAATTACCAAATGAAAATAAAATGAAATGGTTTATTATAAAATTATCAAATAATTTTTTTCTGATGGAAATTCAATTTTAATCAATCCCAATCCAAATTAGATTGTGAACTAAACCCTAAAAAAGTCGAGAATATTTATGTGAAAATAAATCAAAGAATAAATTATGTTTTTAAAATGAAAATACACATAAAAAATTGTAAATACAATAATAGATAGTAGGAATGTGATTATACACACAATCAAATAATATTAATGACAATGAAGAAATAATATAACCTTATGATGAGAAATTAGGTTAAGAAATTCGTTTCTACTTGCAGAATTTTAATTCAAATAATATTATAATAAATAACCCGTATTGAAACTCAAAATACATTGAATTTAATTTAATTTATGTTATGATATAAAAAAATTGTTAGTAGTTTCACTGAGCAAAATAAGTATGTGGTGAACATGACATTTATCTCACCGATGTAAAAAGTGATGTGAAAAACCCTTACATTGAGACTGGCTTGTCATGTGTTTCTTCATCTACCTGAATAATAGAATTTTTTCAACAATTTAATTTCATTAGAAAATCTTTAATGGTTATTATTACATTAACTTTACTTATTAATATAATTCATTCAATTACTTAAACAATTAAGTTTATATATGGTGTTTTGACTAAATTCAGTTTATTTGCTAAAACAACATTGGTAGAAAGACTATAGTAAAAGGGGTCATTATAGAATGATATAAATAATTATATTCATGAAATAATTATAATATTTTTATCTAAATTATACTTTTACAATAAATCATGAAATATGGTTATGAAAAATGAATCAACGTTACAATCATGGAGATGGTAGGTCGTGTGTAGGCATGAATAACGTTCCCAAATTTTAATGATCATTATAAAAAGAAGTTAAATAACTCTATATAATTATATAATGACAATTATATCATAAATACCATTATATGTTTTCATATATACTAATATATTTCATTCCTATTACAAAAAATAAATCACATTGTGTCGGGGAGGGGGTAGGCCACACGTCTACGAACGATGATTTCCCTTTTTATGTCTGTAAAAGGGTAATAAAGATAATGATATATTATATTTATAAAAATATAAATATTTAATTAAAATCATATATATTCTGTTACTTTCATGTATTTTTAATTAAAACCACCCTTTAAACATTTCATGTATCATATTATCGAATCACATCTCTTTTTGGAGGATGTAGTCCACACTACCACAACCAATGTTATCATTTTTACACAAAATGGAAATTATAGAAATATGTGTTATAATATAATTAAGTAATCTTAAAAGAAATAATAAATATCACATACAATATATATAAATATAGTTTTCATTGTAATAGAAATCATGAGAGGTGGTCAAATAAATATTAACAATGCTCATTTTTTGAGGCAGTAGTTCGCATTATACATAAATAAAATTTTGTTTGATACCTATTAGATGGGGGGTGTGTATGTGTAGGTCAGAAATTTAGCATAAAAAAAACCTATTATATTTATTATACTTTATTTTCTTATATATATATATGTAATATTATTATTTTATGGAGAGGAAAATAGAAATAAAATTAAAGAGATTTTGGAAAGACGTTACTTCTTGATAAGGCAACTCCTTTGGGATTGAATCACAAGGATTCCCTATATTTATTTATTAAAAAGGGTTAATTTAAGGTGGGAGGTTGATATTTATTGGAGTGAATTCGGAAGATCTTGTAAAATCCTAAATGGATTGAGAGATGTGAGGGAGTAGGAGGAATGAAGTCCTTTTATAGTAGAGGAGGAGTGGCACTCATGTAATATTTTGGAAAAAGGGATCCCCACCCACATTTATTTTTTATATAAAGTGGATAAATTTATTATAATGTATATAAAAGTTATTATTGTGTCCAATATTTCCCAAAAATGGATTTTTACAATTTTCTAGGTCATATTAGTCCATATGATTAAGGTTTAGTCCCCTATTAAGCATAATTTTACCATAATCAATATAGTTAATTTTAAATAATTCCACTAATATTTTTGATCAAAAATATGATTACATTATAAGAAATCATAATGTATTATGATTTAAAATATGTAATCAATTTTTTCAAATTACTAGCGGGAAATTGGCATTAATTAATTTAGATTTAATCATGCAGATGGGATGACGATGCGAGGTTTTAAAGTAAAAATGTCAAAACGTTTGTTATGTTTTTATAGTTAAAATAATATATAATTTGAATAAAATTACTTTATTTGGATTATTTTAAAAAAATTTATAATTAATCTTTAAAACCAATTTAAATAATAGTTTATCTATATAAATAAATTGAATGAAAAAACTATTTTGAATTAAAATTCAATAATTCTCACTATTTATTAAAAATGAATCTTCTCATAAAAATACAAAAAATTTACCCTAACCAAATTTTTATGTTTCTATTTAAAATATTATGTTTTTTATGATATATTAAATTTATAAAATGGTCAAAAATTGTATTTAAAATATTTTCTCTATTAAAATGTGCTAATAGTGCCTTAAAAAATAAATGTTTGTATTGGTAAAATTAGGTGTTTTCTTATCTTATACTTATCATGTCTATTGTATTAAAATAAAAAAATTAATGAATATAATATATATTTATATATAAACCATTAATATCATTCTCTAATTTAAATTATTTTAATTTATTAGGATAATACATATTTCTGAGCATAAAAATGCTTTTCTATAAAAATATTCCCTTTATATTCAATGTGTTCTAATATTAATTTATAATGAAGTTATAACATATGAATGAATTTTAAATTTGTGTCAAGATTAATTTTCACAATTTATTTATTACAATTCATAATTTATAATTGAGTTTTTAGTTTATATATTATTATATAATATAATAATATTTAATAATATATTATTTTTTTGTAAAACTCGGTCCTACGTTGTAACACCCCAAGCATCCACGGTACGTTTCCCTTCAAATAATGCGATAGCGTGTGTTGTACGCAACCTCGAGTTCTAACACACAACATAACTAATTAAAATAGCCGTTGTGAATAGTAATACCTACTTTTTGAAATCATATATATTTTATATTTCAAAATGGACTTCATTTTTTGATTCGGAATATTGAAATTAGCCTAGGGTAAAATTTTGGTACTTTTCGGATAACTTTAATATTTTGATGAATAATGAAAATTACTAAATTTTAATTAAAAACAACTTTTTTAATCAAAATAATTAATAGTGATAAATTGTGAATTTGAGTGGTTTTAAAGTATATTTAGAATATATTTTTACCATTTAATATAATGTTGGTGATTGAACATAATTTTACAATTAAACCGAACATAAACAAGTGTCAATCTTTTGATAGTTATTACCTCTTAAAAACACGCTTTTTGTTTTGACAGCGGGAATTAATTTTAAATTAATTTCTGCCACTTCTGTGTTTTGAATTTAGAAAAATGGATTCCATATTTGGAATCCGGATGTCCAAATTGTGTAAATAGGTAACTTTTATTTTTAGACATTTTGAATAATTACTGTGGTAAATATTTTATTTACCATGGTTAAGGGTAAATCCGGTAAATAAGGGTTAAAAAAATAATATTATAATAATACAAAATTACCCTAAAACGTGTCCTAACCTTATTGGTGGACACATACCCGACCATGAGCATCCTTGGGTCAATTTGGGGACCCCTTGGAGCCACTTGTATGTGGTAGGGACACTTTATATTAATAAAGTTAAAATAAAAATAAAAATGGCATAAGCTTACATCTTTTAGAAGACCAATTTTTACATAGGGTTATACATGTTGGATTTTCAATTATAAATATTAATTAGAAAGATAAAAAGATTTCCTACATAATGATATTTTATTTATAATTTTTAGACATCAAATAATTTAAATTATTAATGACACAATAATGATGCAATGTTTACCTCATTAATAAATCTTTTAAATAAATAAGATTATAATGATTAAAATATTATCTAAAACCTGTCCAATTATTATTGGTTGATGTTATTTAGAATATTAGTCATCTTATCTTCGACCTCAATGATTTTTGGACCATTATAAACCGAATATAATTATATTATAAAGTAATACTTTCACTCTTTCCTAAAGAGCCCCTCTTCTCCCTTATAAAAGGAGACCACTTCTACTCATTCCTCACACCTATCAAGCCACTTGGCTCGTCCAAACTCTGCCAAACTAAGCTCCCCACATCCCTCTCCTCCTCCTTGAAGCTTCCCCTTAGGCAGAAATCATTTCAAGAAGTCCTTTGGTTCCAACCAAAGTGAGTTACCTAAATTAAAGGTAACGATTTCTCTTAAATTATTTTCCTTTATTTTGCTTCTCCAACCCCCAAACTCTTTTTATTTCCTTTCTTTTGTAACAACACCAGTATCCTCAAAATACTAGGATGTTGTTATAAGAAGGATTCAAACTACACATACACACAACTCCATCTAATGGATGATGAACATAATGTTTCTGTGGATGGAAAACTAACGCCTCACGAAACGATGATTGTTCAAATACATCTTACCGCCTCTCATGGTGGCCATTATGATGGCACTATAATTAAATATGATATTAATTATATATATTTTATATATAAGCTTCTGTAATTCCATTTTATTTCATACCAATATTCGTTTCATGTTGTATATACATACGATAATTTCATTTGAGGAAGTGCGGACTACCGCCCCCTTAAAATGATATGACTCGTTCATACCACACATGAAACGTATAAAGGATGGTGTTAATGAACTTAAGTAACATATATAAAATATTATATTATACTGGAATAGTAATATACCTATGTATCATTTGGATTCAATTCTTTTAAAATAAAAATTAAATGGAAGTAGCGTTCGTGCGTACGTACGGACTACCGTCTCCACGAACGCGGTGAGATCCATCCTCCATCGTATCCATTCAAGTCTTATTCTCATTTTAGGTTTAAAAATAATGTTAATATCATTCTGATTATGAATAAGATTTAATCTATCCATTAAAAACATGTCTTACGTAACCAAACATTTAAAAAGAACGAATCGATTATCACCTGAAACGACGATAATACTAAGATATTATTAATAAAGAAATGTTAAAAGATCATATATGATATCATATTAATGTATATGATTCTTGTATAATTTAATAACAATTATTTCACCATTATACAGGAGGTTAACCGACCCCAACAAAGGAAAAGTACAAGGTAAGGGTTTATTTCACAATCTCTTCATTATCCAAGGTTGTTTATACGTAATAATCTACTGGGATATCTTTATCATCCACATCCATGTTTCTTAAAAATGTATTTCAAAACATTTTTACTATTTACAAGAATATGGGTTAAAGTCATTTATACCCTTGTTTGACTTTTATTAAGAGGTTTATAAAGGAATCTTTCCGTCGTTTTCAAAACAAGGTCCTTTTAACCTTTTCGACAAAATTGAGGTAAGAATGTTTTTTTAACTTATACGGCGGGTGCGGTTATTTTACGCCGTTATAAAATCTTCAAAGCTTTCCTTACAAGCTCATAAGAATATTTTCAAAGAAAATGTTTTATTTTATATGGATCTTAAATGATTTCAAAATAAAAGGAGATATTTCTTTAAAAAGAATTTTGATTTCATCTATGTCAACATCCTTTGATGGATTTTAAGATTATTTGAAGTTGATTTATTATGATACAAAACTTATATATTGTATTGAAGGTTTTGTGATATGTTTGACTATGGATGTGCTATTTTTATACCATTCATAGTTTATGGTGACATTATTGACATTTCGTATGCTAGTTTTAATACGAATGTTTATGTTATGTTTAAACCTTTTCATATGGGAATGCATTGGACTTAATAAGTGACGGGTGGAGCCCGCTATAGCTCCTCGATGCATCGGTAGGTCTCATGAGACAAACTAGTGTCTTGGCACGAGGCCTTGACAAAATTTTATTTGTGGTCTTGGCACGAGCCCTTGGCTATGTGGTTATGATAGTCTGGCATTATGCATTCCAACATTATGAAAGTGGTTATTGATTTTTGCATGTGATTATTCGATTAGTAGAATATCCATGTGAATAAGTAAATGGAATTATTTCATTTTATTTATTCCATACCATGTTGAAAGTTCATGTTTGAAAGGCTTTTGTTTTAGTTATACATTTCCTTAAAAGTTTATTCTTATTTATGAAAGTTTCCGTTATTTTGTTATCCTTACTGGGCATTTGAGCTCACCCCTTTTTTATGTTTTATTTTTCCCTGGAAGTGAAGAAGTAAATTATGAATGACCTACAGGGATATTATGTGGGGATATGAGTGTGGATTATGGAGTCTTTATGTTGTTGTAGTAGTTTTTCATTTTATGATGTAATGTAAAACCTATGAATATATCTAGTGTTTCCAAGGCTACTAAACCAATCGGTCTTTCGAGATTTGATCTTTCTTGTGATCATGCCAATGTTATGTAATAATGCACCGACTCTGGGTAGCTGGGGTCGGGGCGTTACAGTTGGTATCAGAGGAATTTTAGTACAAACCTTGGAAGCTAGATTTAGATAAACTTTGATTAGAGCACGTAGACCTAAGATTAACTTTGAGGATTAGTATAGAAGAACTTCCTAGAATTTTGGTATTGTAGAGATTTTGTGAGTTTTCCGAGCAATACATCCCTGTATGGATACGAGCAGGTAGAGGCGGCTCTGGCACAGATGTACCTAGTGGTAAAACCCGAAAACACCGCTTTGAGCTAGACTCGAACGGGAACTGGTGCACGACAATGGGCCTTGCTGCACTCTTGGTTACGACACTCCCGGGGGATATGCTTAGGATAACTCTCATTTTCTTTAAAAATCATTATGAAGGGTTTATGAGTATATACTTCCTAAAAGAAAACATTTTTATGATTATGGATTATATCCATAAATAGTTCAATTTATGTTAAGTGTTTTATAAGTATGGGATTATGTATTTTGATTCACAAACTGATCTAGTTTATGCCATTGTTTAGAAATGGCGCCTAGTGGGAGAAATGGAAACCGTATCAATGCACGCACTCCATGTAGGGATTGCCCTCCTGCTCAAGATAATTATAGTGGGGCTGGTGATGCAACTGGTGCTGATCAGCTAATCACCATACTGGGACAACTTACTCAGGTTATGAATAATAACCTTACCCGTATGGAGAACCCTGATCCGCAGCGTGGAGGATAAATGTTAGATCGATTCATGAGGCAACAACCACCAACGTTCAATGGGAATACAAATCCCTTAGTAGCTGAGCAATGGATATTTTCCCTAGAGAAAATATTTCAGGCTTTGGGGAGCAGTGAAAGGGAAAAAGTTATCATGGCAGTTTACCGCCTCACTGGAGATGCTGATCAATGGTGGTCATTGATTCAAAACATGAAGGAAGATGATGAAGTATCAAATATGGAGTAGAGGGAGTTCAAAGATCTGTTTTTAGAAAAATACTTCCCTCGCGACCATCGAGAAGATATGGAAAGGCAATTTCTCAGTCTAAGACAAAAGGAGGATGAGAATGTCACAAAGTATGAGGCTAACTTTACAAGGTTAGCGAGGTATGCTGGAGATTATATTCGCAACCCAAGAAGTAAGATTGATCGTTTCCTTGATGGGTTAAAACCATTTCTCCATCGAGCATTAGTCTCACAATCCTTTTCATCGTACGAAGACATTGTCTCATGTGCTATCAAGACCGAAAAGGAATTCTCTAAGTCTTATGACTTTAAAGCAAAGCAAGAGAAGAAGAGACCTGCTGATCAATCTGGGAATGGAAATAAGGGGAAGAAAGGAAAGGTTGAATATCCATCATGTGGTAAATGTGGGAAGAAACACCCCGGTACTTGCTTGAAGGGAATGGGAGTCTGTTACAAGTGTGGTGAAAAAGGCCACCAAGCTCATGATTGCAAGGGGAAGAAGGAAGCTACCAACGTTCAGTGCTACAATTGCAGGGAGATGGGGCATTATGCAAATTCATGCCCTAAGCGTCAGGAGAACTTACCTCAGAAAAGGCCAAGGGATCAAGGCCAGGCTTATGCTATCACTACTGCTGAGGTAGAAGCTCCGAAAGACGTGGTGGCAGGTAATTTAATGGTTTCCTAAAGTTTAGCAAATGCATTATTTGATTCTGGATCATCGCATTGTTTCATATCTTCCCAGTTTGCTAAGAAAATTAGATATTTCCAATTTGATTTAATAAGGGAGTTGTCAGTTAAAACTCCTAAGGGAAGTATCGTTGCAACAAAGTTTTGTGAATCAGTCCCCATTAGAGCACATAAATTTTCTTTATCTGCTGATCTCATCGTCATACCTATGATTGAGTTTGATATAATCATCGGTATGGACTGGCTTTCGGACTATGATGCGAAGATTTATTGTAAGAAGAAAGAGGTTACGATTCTTGATGATAATGATAAGGAACACCTTATTTTTAGAGCAGAATCGTCACCACCTAATTCTTATTTAGATCCACCCTCAATAGCTCAACTAAATTCAATTATTGGGGAGGAAGAGAATGAAATAACTGCGGCTGAGGAAAGGAATGTTCAAATAGAGGATGTACCTGTTGTGAAAGAATTTGTAGATGTATTTCCAGAAGATTTACATGGACATCCTCCAGAACGAGAAGTTGAGTTTTCCATTGATTTGATTCCTAGATCAAGGCCTATATCGAAGACCCCTTATAGAATGGCCACTGTAGAGTTAGTCGAACTAAAGAAACAACTAGAGGAATTGAGTAATAAGGGATTTATTCTCCCTAGTGTTTCTCTATGGGGAGCCCCTGTTCTTTTTGTTAAAAAGAAAGATGGATCTATGAGGTTATGTATCGACTACAGGGAGATCAATGCTATAACGATAAAGAACAAGTATCCCCTACCTCGTATTGATGATTTATTTGACTAACTACATGGAGCTCAATACTTTTCAAAGATTGACCTTCGATCTGGATACCATCAGTTGTGTGTGAAGAAGGAAGACATTCCGAAGACAGCATTTCGAACCAGGTACGGGCATTACGAGTTTACTGTAATGCCGTTTGGATTGACTAATGCACCCTCTGTATTCATGGATCAGATGAATAGAGTTTTCAAGGAGTATCTCGATGAATTTGTGGTGGTATTTATTGATGATATCTTGGTATACTCCAAAACCTACGAAGATCATGAAAATCACTTGCGCATTATCTTCAAGACTCTGAGGAGGCATGAATTATATGGGAAGTTTAGCAAGTGTGAATTCTGGCTTCAGGAGATTTCTTTTCTTGGCCATATTGTCTCTAAAGATGGAATCTCTGTTGATCCTTCTAAGACCAAGGCAATCCAAGAATGGCCAGCACCTACGAGTATAACTGAGGTACGTAGTTTTATTGGTTTGGCAGGTTATTATCGACGTTTCGTCCAGAATTTTGCCCGATTGGCTAACCCATTAACGAAGCTCACACGTAAAGGGGTTAAATTTGTTTGGACAAAAGAGTGTGAAGAATGTTTCGAAGAACTGAAGAGAAGATTAGTCAATGCTCCTATATTGACTCTACCATCGGGGAATGATGGGTTCGTTATTTATAGTGATGCATCGAAGAAAGGACTTGGCTGTGTCCTTATGCAGAATGATAGAGTTATTGCCTATGCATCACGACAGTTGAAAATTCATGAACAAAACTATCCTACTCATGATCTCGAGTTAGCAGCAGTGATATTTGCTTTGAAGATATGGAGGCACTACCTCTATGGTGAAAAATGTGAGATTTATACTGATCACAAGAGTTTGAAGTATATTTTCTCACAAAAAGAACTCAACATGAGGCAAAGGAGATGGCTTGAATTACTCAAGGATTATGATTGTACGATACACTACCACCCAGGGAAGGCAAACAATGTGGCAGATGCTTTGAGTAGAAAAGACCATGGAGTTTTGAACAATATGAGAATTGAAAGGGATCCAATTTTTATGGATCTAGTGAAGATAGACATGGGAATAACCAGGGAAGGTGAAACATCAATGCTTTTTCAAATGGTTTCCAAACCATCTTTACTAGAAAGGATTAAGAGTTCTCAGACCGATGATGAATAATTTCAGAAGAATATTAAAGCTGTGAATGATGGGAGATTGAGAGAATTTGTGTATGAAGATGGAATTTTGAAATTCGGGAAGAGACTTTGTGTTCCCAATATACCTGATCTAAAAAGGGAATTGCTGGATGATGCTCATAGTTCCAATTTCTCTATACACCCTGGGAGAACCAAAATGTATAGAGATTTGGAGGAACATTTTTGGTGGGACAACATGAAGAGGGAGATTGCTGATTTTGTGTCAAGATGTATGGTTTGTCAACAAGTGAAAGCTGGAAGGCAACAGCCTGGAGGAGTCATGCAACCTCTTCCCATACCGGAGTGGAAATGGGACAATGTTACGATGGACTTTGTCATGGGGCTACCGAAGACTCCTAGAAGGAACAATGCAATATGGGTTATTGTTGATCGTCTTACCAAGTCAGCACATTTTCTTGCTATAAGAGAAGATCTACCTCTGGAACGTCTAGCAAGACTGTATATTAATGAAGTTGTGAGACTTCATGGAGTACCCCTATCAATTGTTTCTGATCGTGATCCCCGTTTTACTTCAAGATTTTGGAAAAGTCTTCAGAAATCCCTGGATACTGAACTTCATTTGAGCACTGCTTACCACCCTCAGACAGATGGACAATCAGAACGGACTATTCAAACCCTAGAAGACATGTTGAGATCTTTCTCACTTGACTTTCAGGGTATGTGGGATCAATATTTACCACTGGTAGAATTTTCCTATAACAATAGCTTCCATTCGAGTATTCATATGGCACCATATGAAGCGTTATACGGAAAGAGATGTCGTACACCAACCTGTTGGGATGACGTTGGTGAAAGAAAACTTGTAGGCCCAGAACTGGTGGAGGAAACGGTGGAAAAGGTGAAGGTAATCCAAAATCACATCAAAGCAGCTCAAAGTAGGCAGAAGAGCTATGCCGATAATCGAAGGAAGGATTTGGAATTTCAGGTCGGTGATCATGTTTTCCTAAAGGTATCTCCATGGAAGGGAGTCATACGTTTTGGTAAGAAAGGTAAATTGAGTCCCAGGTACATCGGACCTTTCGAAATTCTAGAACGAATTGGGGCTGTAGATTACCGATTGGAAATGCCGCCAAGTCTCTCCAAAGTTCAAGATGTGTTCCACGTATCTCTGTTGAGAAAATACATTCCTGACCCAACACATGTACTCACCTATGAGGAATTAGAACTGGAACCCGATCTGTCTTATTGTGAAGAGCCCGTCAAGATTCTTGATACAAGAGAACAAGTACTGAGAAACCGGACGACACGTCTGGTAAAAGTTTTGTGGAGAAATCATAAGATGGAAGAGGCAACGTGGGAACCCGAGGAACTTATGATGAAGAACCATTCGAGTTTTTTATGCAGTAATACCCTAGAAATTGCGAGGACGCAATTATTTGAAGGAGGGGAGAATGTAACACCCCAAGCTTCCACGGTACGTTTCCCTTCGAATAATGCGATAGCGTGTGTTGTACGCAACCTCGAGTTCTAACACACACCACAACTAATTAAAATAGCCGTTGTGAATAGTAATACCTACTTTTTGAAATCATATATATTTTATATTTCAAAATGGACTTCAGTTTTAGATTCGGAATATTGATATTAGCCTAGGGTGAAATTTTGGTACTTTTCGGATAACTTTAATATTTTGATGAATAGTGAAAATTACTAAATTTTAAATAAAAACAACTTTTTAATCAAAATAATTAATAGTGATAAATTGTGAATTTGAGTGGTTTTAAAGTATATTTAGAATATATTTTTACCATTTAATATAATGTTGGTCATTGGACATAATTTTACAATTAAACCGAACATAAACAAGTGTCAATCTTTTGATAGTTATTACCTCTTAAAAACACGCTTTTTGTTTTGACAGCGGGAATTAATTTTAAATTAATTTCTGACACTTCTGTGTTTTGAATTTAGAAAAATGGATTCCATATTTGGAATCAGGATGTCCAAATTGTGTAAATAGGTAACTTTTATTTTTAGACATTTTGAATAATTACTGTGGTAAATATTTTATTTACCATGGTTAAGGGTAAATCCGGTAAATAAGGGTTAAAAAAATAATATTATAATAATACCAAATTACCCTAAAACGTGTCCTAACCTTATTGGTGGACACATACCCGACCATGATCATCCTTGGGTCAATTTGGGGACCCCTTGGAGCCACTTGTATGTGGTAGGGACACTTTATATTAATAAAGTTAAAATAAAAATAAAAATGGCATAAGCTTACATCTTTTAGAAGAACAATTTTTACATAGGGTTATACATGTTGGATTTTCGATTATAAATATTCATTAGAAAGATAAAAAGATTTCCTACATAATGATATTTTATTTATAATTTTTAGACATCAAATAATTTAAATTATTAATGACACAATAATGATGCAATGTTTACCTCATTAATAAATCATTTAAATAAATAAGATTATAATGATTAAAATATTATCTAAAACCTGTCCAATTCTTATTGGTTGATGTTATTTAGAATATTAGTCATCTTAGCTTCGACCTCAATGATTTTTGGACCATTATAAACCGAATATAATTATATTATAAAGTAATACTTTCACTCTTTCCTAAAGATCCCCTCTTCTCCCTTATAAAAGGAGACCACTTCTACTCATTCCTCACACCTCTCAAGCCACTTGGCTCATCCAAACTCTGCCCAACTAAGCTCCCCACATCCCTCTCCTCCTCCTTGAAGCTTCCCCTTAGGCAGAAAGCATTTCAAGAATTCCTTTGGTTCCAACCAAAGTGAGTTACCTAAATTAAAGGTAACGATTTCTCTTAAATTATTTTCCTTTATTTTGATTCTCCAACCCCCAAACTCTTTTTATTTACTTTCTTTTGTAACAACACCAGTATCCTCAATATACTAGTATGTTGTTATAAGAAGGATTCAAACTACACATACACACAACTCCATCTAATGGATGATGAACATAATGTTTCTGTGGATGGAAAACTAACACCTCACGAAACGATGATTGTTCAAATACATCTTACCGCCTCTCATGGTGGCCATTATGATGGCACTGTAATTAAATATGATATTAATGATATATATTTTATATATAAGCTTCTGTAATTCCATTTTATTTAATACCATTATTCGTTTCATGTTGTATATACATACGATAATTTCATTTGAGGAAGTGCGGACTACCGCCCCCTTAAAATGATATGACTCGTTCATACCACACATGGAACGTATAAAGGATGGTGTTAATGAACATAAGTAACATATATAAAATATTATATTATACTGGAATAGTAATATACCTATGTATCATTTGGATTCAATTCTTTTAAAATAAAAATTAAATGGAAGTAGCGTTCGTGCGTACGTACGGACTACCGTCTCCACGAATGCGGTGAGATCCATCCTCCATCGTATCCATTCAAGTCTTATTCTAATTTTAGGGTTAAAAATAATGTTAATATCATTCTGATTATGAATAAGATTTAATCTATCCATTACAAACATGTCTTACGTAACCAAACATTTAAGAAGAACGAATCGATTATCACCTGAAACGACGATAATACTAAGATATTATTAATAAAGCAATGTTAAAAGATCATATATGATATCATATTAATGTATATGATTCTTGTATAATTTAATAACAATTATTTCACCATTATATAGGAGGTTAAACGACCCCAACAAAGGAAAAGTACAAGGTAAGGGTTTATTTCACAATCTCTTCATTATCCAAGGTTGTTTATACGTAATAATCTACTGGGATATCTTTATCATCCACATCCATGTTTCTTAAAAATGTATTTCAAAACATTTTTACTATTTACAAGAATATGGGTTAAAGTCATTTATACCCTTGTTTGACTTTTTATAAGAGGTTTATAAAGGAATATTTCCGTCGTTTTCAAAACAAGGTCCTTTTTAACCTTTTCGACAGAATTGAGGTAAGAATGTTTTTTTAACTTATACGGCGGGTGCGGTTATTTTACGCCGTTATAAAATCTTCAAAGCTTTCCTTACAAGATCATAAGAATATTTTCAAAGAAAATGTTTTATTTTATATGGATCTTAAATTATTTCAAAATAAAAGGAGATATTTCTTTAAAAAGAATTTTGATTTCATCTATGTCAACATCCTTTGATGGATTTTAAGATTATTTGAAGTTGATTTATTATGATACAAAAATTCTATATTGTATTGAAGGTTTTATGATATGTTTGACTATGGATGTGCTATTTTTATACCATTCATAGTTTATGGTGAAATTATTGACATTTCGTATGCTAGTTTTAATACGAATGTTTATGTTATGTTTAAACCTTTTCATATGGGAATGCATTGGACTTAATAAGTGACGGGTGGAGCCCGCTATAGCTCCTCGATGCATCGGTAGGTCTCATGAGACAAACTAGTGTCTTGGCACGAGGCCTTGACAAAATTTTATTTGTGGTCTTGGCACGAGGCCTTGGCTATGTGGTTATGATAGTCTGGCATTATGTATTCCAACATTATGAAAGTGGTTATTGATTTTTGCATGTGATTATTCGATTAGTAGAATATCCATGTGAATAAGTAAATGGCATTATTTCATTTTATTTATGCCATACCATGTTGAAAGTTCATGTTTGAAAGGCTTTTGTTTTAGTTATACATTGCATTAAAAGTTTATTCTTATTTATGAAAGTTTCCGCTATTTTGTTATCCTTACTGGGCATTTGAGCTCACCCCTTTTATATGTTTTATTTTTCCCAGGAAGTGAAGAAGTAAATTATGAAAGACCTGCAGGGATATTATGTGGGGATATGAGTGTGGATTATGGAGACTTTATGTTGTTGTAGTAGTTTTTCATTTTATGATGTAATGTAAAACCTATGAATATATCTAGTGTTTCCAAGGCTACTAAACCAATCGGTCTTTCGAGATTTGATCTTTCTTGTGATCATGCCAATGTTATGTAATAATGCACCGACTCTGGGTAGCTGGGGTCGGGGCGTTACATACATGTAATACAATCAATTTAAGAAACATTTTATTGCATGTTTCTCATGATAAATAACTATCTCAAAAATTTATAGCTATAAATTAATGATAATTTTTATAAAATATGAAATATATTATAAATAAAAGGGATATTATATTCCCTTACATTCATTGTGTTACATGTCATACATGCTATTGAATACAATGATCTTACTTTATATTTTCAGTGTGTTAGAAAATAATCAGAAAAGAACATTATTTTCAATGTAAAACATGTTTTTGGTTGTTTATACCATTTATTTTATTTACTACATCAATTTTATGTCAATATGAAGTCATAATACACACCATATATTTATAATGTATTTAATGTTCCCCAAAAATCAATTATCTCATAAAATTGTAAAAAAATAAATGTTGGATAATTTAAATTTTATTATTTGAATAATAATATTCATTTGATCAAAATAGTTTTCTAAATATGCCTATTTCCATTTTAAAATAATGATCAACATTTATTGAGAAATGATGAGTTTTTTAATAAGAGTTTCGGAACCCTTATAAAAATTTCATTAAACATAAAAAAATTAAATTATCATTTATATTCAATAAAAATTATTTCATTATATTATTTTATTGAAATATTTTTTATTTTGAAAATAAATTAATTCAAAAAAACAAATTCCTTCTTTTGGATTGAATATTAATTAAAAAAATACAATTTTTGTTTTATTTTTTATAAAACTAAATCATTTATAAATTAATGATAAGAATATGATAAGAATATTTTTATATTGAAAATAATATATAAAAATTAATATTATTATGAACTTGATACATATCCCTTTAATACATCAGAAAACATGCTAAGGGTAAGGTACACGATACTGAGACTTTGATCGGGTGGTTCAACGTACAAGGCTAGGGTCCAAATTTCTATGATCTTGAACTTTTCCCATAAATAATTTCAATCCTGATTATGTTATTGGATCTCATAAAGGGATTGATCAAAGGTAAATCCCAGTTATTTTATATCCCTCATATGCTCTGATAAATGGTCACCATAAGGTAAGATCATACAATTTCAGGCCATTACATATGTTTTCTTTGTCAATTGGACAAAATAAAACCATTTATTTATATTAATGATTAGATCAGTGTTCAATGGATTTTTTATCAAATATAATGATGACTAATGTTCATTTAAATCAGGTATGATATAGTAAAACCAATGAATTGAATGTGTTTTCTATATCTGAATAATAATTCATTTAATTAACTCACTTGTGGAATTTTAATTATAACAGTTCAGGTCATTACAATATCCCCCATACCAAAATTTCACTATCCAAATTTTCATTTCCTATAATAAATCAGATGAGGGTTATTATGTTTCTTCACTTCCTCTCATTCTTATTTTAGTTCTTCAAACTTATTGTATCTCTTACAAGATTAACCACATAAATTGTCTTATCTCCAAGAACATTGCCTCTACAATCTAAGATCTTCATGGGTTGCTCCTCATATGAGAGATCATTCTCTAATAGTACCACCTATTAATTATGTACATTTGAGGGTTATGGTATTTACTTCCTTAAGTGGGATGCATGGAATACATCATCTACTTGAGATATGTTAGGTGGGAATACAAGTTCATATTCTACAACTATAATGAAATCAATGATATCAATGTGGTCGATGTATAATTGACTATGTTATCCCTTAGTCAACAATCTTTTGAATTTTTTCCATGTCAATATATATAGTAATATCATGCTTCCCATATTAAATATTTTTATCATCAATAGATATTATAATATATCTTTCTTAGTCTTTGAGAATCCTTCTTGTGATTCTTAATGGTTTTTACATTTTCAAAAATTTCTTCTACCATTTCAGGACATAGAAATTTGTATTCACCAACATCCTTTAAACATGTAGGTGTTCTTCACCTCTTCCCACAATGGGATTCATAGGGATTCATTTGGATTCTTAACTGGAAACTATTATTGTATGAGAATTCAACTAGGGGAACACGTTGATCTCATCCTTCTTTAATGCCAATTTATCATTCACCCAATATTACCTAAACATTTGGGATATTCTGATGAGATTGTCCATCAGTATGATTGTCATAAGACATGCTGAAATCCACACAATCATTAGATCATGTTAGAGGATCTTCAAGATAATAGAGGTAAATCAAGGGCCTTTATCCGATACTATAGGTAGTTTTGTTGCATGCATCCTCACCACTTCTATAAGTAATATCCTTACATATTGTTCATGTGAAATTCCCTATCGAATTGTAATAAAGTGAGTTGTATTCATAATATGTCCCCTAAAAAGCTATATAAAATTATTTCCCCATTATGTATTTGGAAGACTATTGAAAGAGTCTATGGTGTTTTTTTTCACACTTTCATGTGGTTCTAGTTAATGGTTGGATCATCCTCTTGATTTTTTTTATATTCCTCCTTCAAATACCGAAATACAATAAATCATTATTTATATTTCATAATCTCCATCTTCATATTTTCTAAATAATATTTCTCTCAAAGATCTTGATATATCTTTGTGCTTCTTAGATCGATGGAGAATGTCAAATTATGTTTATCTTCCACCAAATCCTAAAATTAAATCGGTAGATAATGGTACACATAGTCGTGACCTAATATTACTACTCCTCATTCATTAACATTGAACTATGATTTTTTCACATTTCTTATATCTTCCACTTTATTCTCAACTACAACATCAACCATTTGATCATCCATTATCTAATCAATAAGTGATGGTTGAGAAATCGTTTTTGAAAGGATTTATGATGTTTATTCCTTTATAATTCTAAAATACATCCTTTTTAAATACAAGAAGAACAAATCATTATCACATATCATAAATTATAATATTTCTAGATCCTTTATACTTAGAGCATGATCCACATTTTTATCTTTCCCAAGATGGTAATTAATTGAGTAATCATAGTCCTTGATCATCTATAACCATCATAGATTTATCATATTTAGATACTTCTATGTGAATATATAATTGAGTATTTAGTCATCTATGTATTTTTCAAAATCCCCCCCAAACAGATGATTACTACATATTTTAAATGTGAATATAACTAATAAAAAATCTATATATTGTTTTGGGTATTTCTGTTTTTTATCCTTCAAATTCCTCGATGCATATTATATTAGTTTATTATTCTAAATTAACACACAACCCAACACCTATTTTGAAATATTTCTGAATACCATATAATGTTCCTTACTTATGGTTAGTGTGAGTACAAGCACAGTGATAACCCATTTTTCATCTCTTTAAATCTCTCTTCACAATTATTACACCACGAAATATTGATCCCTTTTGAGTAATCATGGTTATATGTTTTGAAAATTGTGAGTAATTTCTCAAAAATTAGAACTAGTACCATGATAATCCAATTAAACTATTGATATCTATCATAGATGTTGGAATATTACATCTTTAAATTTATTATATTTTTCAAAACACCATAAATTTTTCATAGCATGTCATTATATACTACAATAATGAGATATCATTAACTATAAGTCCCATTTTATGTACTTTTATTTAAGATTCTCCTTTTGTAAGGTTTATATCAAAATACTCAGATGGTCCCCTTGATCCACTTTTATTTTGGAATATAGTAGAATATAATCTTTAAAGATTACCAAAAAAATTTCCAGATATTCTTTAATGATGCAAATCAATATGCCAATGAATATTTTCAGAAGAGTAGTGAACCTGAATTGAATTACTATGAACTTATAGTGCATGTACCGTGTATGAGAAGATGTCTTAGGGATATCATCCTTCTTATCACATACTTGGTAATACCAGAAAAATAGATCCACCATATAGTATTATTTTATTCTTTGTATCTTACCAAAAAATTCATCAATCCTTTGTAGAAGATATTTTTTCTTTGCATTTATATTTTTAGCTCATGATATTCAAAGAAAAAGATCATTTACCCATCTTTATTCATAATGAAGTGGACTGGTTCACCCCAAGGTGAACCACTTTGGTGTATGAACCCTATATCCAAATTATCTTGTAGTTGTTTCTTTGCCTCCTTGTGTTCAAAAACATATATTCTATATAGAGTCTTGGATAATGGAAACTTCTGAGCTATAATATCGATTAAAAATTCATCCTTTCAACTAGGAGTAAGACAACATAATTAGTCTATAATCAAATCAGTGTATTCCATTAAAATTTTCATTTCTTCATGGATGATCCATTCCATAGTGTCAATAATTTGATCTAGATACACTTGATTATAGGGAAATAATATCCATTTCTGAGATAACGGTTCTAAATAAGAATCATCCTTCTCCACTCAGTTGTATAGGATCGGGAGATGATTCATAATGTGAAGAGTGATTTTCTTCTCATGGAAATTTATTTCGGAACTATATATGGAGATCTAATTCATAACTATAATTTTTTTTTCAAATTATACTAAATAGTGTTCCATAAGGTTTTCTAGGAATTTCGTCCCCTAAATTTTGACACTAGAGGATTTATATATTTTGGATGAAATAATTTTCCCATTTTCTATTTACATTGATAGCTCTACTTCCATAATTTGTGTTTGTGTTTGAATAGATTTATTAAAATTTATTGATATGAAGGAATTCGTAGATCTAGAATAAAATACTATGTTTTATATTCTTTCATTAATAACAAGTATACCTACCAATACTTCATTTTAGAGATCCATCTTAGTGTTTGTTATAAAAAAGATCTCCCTTTCGTCTATAGAGGTTGTATGTTGTCTTTGAAAACATGTAGCATAGTGATTTTTTTTACAAATTTCCATGTTTCCTTATTGGTGAATAAATGAAAAATAAACTATAATTTGATTAGATCATTTATAACCTCTATCACATTATTAGGGTTGTCCCATCATAAGTCTCTTTCTATTTCTCCTTCCTTTACACACCTAAATCCATTCCTCATACCACTTATAAAATTTTTAGAGTTCTTCTTTCCAAACATTTGAGAAGTGGGATGAGTAAATTTCATAAAATTATTATATTTCTCCATAGAGGATATAGAATTAAATTCTAAATTCCTCTTCGTATCCATATAAATCCATTAAGATTATTCAATCACCATTTTGACTTTGAGGGAATATTGGACAATTTCCTCAATGCTATCAAAGTCCCATATCATGAGATATTTTTTATACTATGTTTTATCCCCCAAAAGAAGTGGTAAACCTTGAGTTCGTGGTTAAATATAAGGTCAATCGAATATCATGCATGTCATGTGACGTTTTCCTCTTACACCATGAGATATTTTTCATGTTTTTTCATGAGTTAAAGGAAATCCCTTTCAATTTTATGTTAGAGAGTATGAGGAAAATAATTATCAAAATAATTCTCGAAATAATTTAATGCAATCACATCAATCTCTTATACATGAATCTTATTATTGATCAATGTTTTACACTAACTAGCTTATCCCTCCATTTAACAAACAGTTAGTAGAACCTTTTCTTGCTAAGATAAATGAATGATATATAATATCTTCTTAGTGTATTTGATCTATTTTTTATTTATTTGGGATCAAGATATTCATTTAATGTTAGAGGTCTTTCCTGCATAAAGCTCTCAATAGTTTCATGTTCATTCTTAGGAAGATTTGGGAATTCCTTTTTATCCGGATTTCCATTAATAACATGACTAGCTGACATAATATCATCATACTGTTCATGATTCCCCTTTCATTATGTTGGTCATCTCATTGAGGCAATCATCCCATTGCCTGTCAAATTGATTGTTTACTCGATTCAACATATTTTTGGCCATTGTCTAGAATAAAGAGAATATTTGTGATGATTATTTTTAGACTAATAAATACAAAATAATAATCCAATGACATTATACAGATAAATTTAAAATTAATTGTATTTCCATAACAAATGAATATTTAGGTTACAATCTATGTTATTCATGATCTATTTCCTCACATATATTCTTATGAGTTATTTGTTATTTCAATAATTACTATACATAATGAACATATGAATTTATCAAAGAAAATATCATGGGAGTGTCAAACCAGATATGCATCAAGGCTCATTTTCATGCCCCATTTCCAAGTCGATTCTATCTCAACATGGTGTTTTTGGGTTTTACCCTATGTTATTTTTTTCTATAGACACATCTAGTTGTAGTTTCCAGAAAGGGATGTATTTTCTCTATAAACCACTTAAACTATACATTTTAAAAAAATTATTTATCTTTAAATATACTTAGCCTTATCCCTATGTAAGTTTCTAGAGTTTTCTAATAATAATCCTAATAATGACAAAACATTTCCTTTGATACCAACTATAACAACTCTTTTATCTTGTACACATTATTTCATGATTTATTACATGATATTACACATAATGAAAACTAGTAGATCGACATATATAGTGTATTTTGGAATTAGATGCTTTATATAACAACAGAAAACAAGGAATAAATCATATTTTTCTAAGACCTCCTTAAAATGTTCACAATGTTCCTTTGTACTTAATAATGTACGGGGTAACCCGAGAACAAACATGAGAAAGGGGTGAGCTATAAAGGCCCATAGGGGATCAAAAATGGAATAAAATGAAGGATGTAGCACATTGTGGAAAATAATAATATCAATGGGTCATAAATTGGGTGAGAATCCTAAACATGATCAATGAGGCATGATATAACGTGATAACAGAAAGGAAACATGGGAACTACATAAACAACTTAAAACACTACATCATAAACATATGTCAAAGAAAACTGCAAAGACACCAGTATAAAAAATATCTTTTGATTGATTCTGTTCACTCCATAATCAAATTCATGACATCTCATGAGATAAAAATATTACTCAATACATCGCATAATTATATAATTCTCAGTGAACCCATAACTTTCATTTCATTCCTAGGATTATGTATTCAACATAGATCATAAATCATTGATTCATTCATCATTATTTTATTCAATGATCAAGGAGTGTGGAATAAAAACAAGTAATTCCTTAATAAATGGAGCTTATGTACATAATGGTGAAAAATAACTTTATAAGAAATGAGTATTGGTATTCACTACACAATAGTTTGGAAAGAAAATTTGTGGTGGAATTTTGAAAACATAATAAGGGTGTATAAATGTTCAAGGATGGGATTTATGAAATTTAATGGAGTATATATTCATTTACGAATAATAGAGTGATTGAGGGGATATGGAGTAGAATACTTCAATATTAGGAATTGGAGAATGAGGGCATATGATAAAGATGATGCCTGAATAAATATATGAAAAAATTATTTTTAGTATAAGGAAATACGTGATTGATGGGATATTTGTGGCACCTTGGGAGGACTTTAGAGTGGGGATGGAACAGAAAATACATTATAAACTTATTTTTAGAGTAGAGAAATGGGATAAAGGGTGGGATTATAATGGGAATTTTTGGATAATTATTATTCATTTCACAAACACATGTTTTGCAAACTATATATCAAAATAACAAATAAAAAAACCTAACATGGTTTTTGTCCATGTTTTTGGCCAAAAATAAGTTTTTTTTCATTATATTATAAGTAAAATGGATGTATATTATAAAATAATTCACTTTTTTTTGTGGAATTGGGACATACTCTTAAAGAAATAGGTTTGAAACTGTTAAATATATGAATGGGTTTGGAGGATAGATAATGGAAATATAAAATTAATAAAATAAACATAAAATCTTGTTATTTTAAAGGGATAATATTTTTTTTATAGATACCCTTTATAGTAATTATTACATAAATTTTGGGTCATTATGATGTCATAATACACATCATATATTTAAAAGGTATTTAAATTTTACCCCAAAAAATCATTACCTCAAAAATTACGAAAAATTAACCAGTGGGCTATTTTTAATTTTTGATTTGAAAAATAATATTCTTTTATCAAATTATGTTTCTAAATATGTGTATTTTTACTATTAAATTAATAATTTACATTTATTGAGAAATATTGGGTTTTTTTACAAAGGTAGTTTTTGAACCCTTGTAAGTATTTTCATTTGAATTCATAAAAATTATATGATCATTTATGTTTAGTAAAAATTATTTACAATAGCATTTTTTAAAAAAATTATATATTTTAAAAATACATTAATTTATTAAAAAAACACCTTAATTGGAATTGAATACTAATTAAAAATACAATTTTCTTTTAATTATATAAAAATTGAAATAATTTATAAAGTAATGATAAGAAATATATATGAACATTATTATATTTAAAATAAAATTTAAATATTCATATTATTATGCTATCGATACATATCCATTTAATAAACCAAAAAACACTCTAATAGTAAGGTGTGAGATAGTCAGACTTTCATGGGGTGGTTCAATGTTCAAAGATTGTGTCATGATCTTTATGAGCTTGTTCATCTCATAAAAATGGCTTCACTTATTCTTAAGTTGTTGGATTTCATCTTGGTCTTTATCAAACAAAATACTAGTGATGTTATCTCCCTTTGAATCGTAGTTAAATATGATTCTTAGGGTATGATGATGCTAGTTGAGGTCATCACATCCCTTTTCATTGTCAATTGGATTGGTAAAAATCCAATATTTATACTAATCATAAGATCATTATTGAATGAATATATTATTAATGGTAATGATTTCTAAATATACATTAAATATGATATTATTGAATAATACCAAATAAGTGTATATGTTTTCTATATCCAAATAATAATTCATTTGATTAAATCTGAAGGGGGATTTTATTTATAATAGTTTGGGTTGTTATAGGTATGATATTTATGACAAAAATTTATTTTCACATGTTAGGCTATAAAAAATATTTATGAAACACATTTCTATTCAAGGGTTCTGATATGAGGAATAATTTATGTACCTGTGTGAAAAATATGTATGGTATTCATTATGTGTTGGTAGGGACCTATATCTATCTCTAATAATTTTTTCATTCATTATACATCATGAGATAATTATGGGAAACAAGTCAATGTTCATGCTCTATTATGGTGAAAACATTGATGAGCTTTATCTGTTATAAGAAACAAGTCGATGTTCCTGATCGATTATGAGAAATAGGTATTGATTTATTATCTAATGCTATTCATTTATAACAATGATGTATAAGGTTGTTTTTATAAATATGAAAATTACAAAAAAATATTTATGACATTAAATTATGGTTAATGATTTTATTATGTTGATTTCTCTCTCTTATGATTCATGAGTTTTGAGATAATAAAGTTTAATTAGATAACTCATGTTTATAATCTTTGTGAAATTGGGTATGAACATAGTTTTTTTATAATATCTCATGCCTTTAGTCTTGTCTAATGACTTTATATGATCACAAATTATTGAATGACATGTCTATACTTACTGAGTATCTCAAATCACCCATTTCATATGTTTTTCTTCATAGGATATGAACAACGGTTTTATATATGTTAAGTGAAAAAGGGTTCCAGTTAAGAAGAAGTAAATGGGAGGAAAAGTAGATGTTTTATAAATAGGATTTTTATGTATCCATGTTTCCAGAGGCACTAATCCCATAGAGTTTGGTCATGGTTTTGTTATGTTATATAGTTAATATTCATAAAAAAAGATGTAATATATGTGTATGAAATGTTTGTGCCATAACATTCAAATTTAATGTTACGAAATAAATCATAGATTTAAATAATTTAAATGTCTCACAGAATTTATTATAATAATATTTTCCTCTATGAATTCTTATAATAAGAATGTGTGAATTACATATTAAAACAATGTGGAATTAATTCAATATTTGATAACTATTGATAAAAATTATTTTTTAAATTATTTTAGTTAAATTAATTAAACCTCATTCTGAATTTATTGAAAAATATAATTTTTACATTACATAGAGATGAGAAAACCAATATATTTTAGCCTATAAATAATTACATTCCATTGAATGGATTAGTAAGTTCAATCATTTCTAGGAGGATTAAAAATCATCAACAATTTTAGTATATATAATGAAATAATAACAGAATGAAGGATCGAAGATATACATGTATTTGGATGTTTGTTTCAATTATCCTTTTAATTAATAGATTATAATTTTGATTCAAATGAATATGTTTCAATTCAATAATTCTTATAAATAATTATCTCATAATCTAACCATGATTGAATGAGATCAATAAGTACTAAAATTTATTAACCAAATTGAACAAATAGTTTAATAAAGTACAACCTTCTAAAACTAGGCTAAACATTTTAAATATTGATGAAAATAATAACAAATGAATAATACAGAATTGATACATAAAAAAACAAAACATCGAAAACATTTTGGGGTATTTATTGATTCAATATTTAATAATTGTTTAGATCATTAATAAATACCCTATAACACATACCTAAAATATAAATTTCTCTATAATGATCAATTCATAGGTAAAATAACAAAATTAGCAGTTTTTAAATTAGATTAATAATTCTATAGTACAATGAAATGATTTTATGGGTTAGATGAATGTTCATGAATTATTTTCATTATGTTCAAATGTAAATCCAAAAATATATTTTAAAATTTATATAATTTTTTTTTCAAACTAAATTATTTTTAAAACAAAAAACAAATTTTAATTTTAATTAGTGATATACAATTCAAAAAAATGTATAATCCATTGATATTTTTATTTTTAAAAGAAATATTTAAAAATTGTTATTCAAAAAGACCTTCATCAATGTATATTACAATAATCTGATAACCCCAACATTTTATGAATAATCACGAAATGAATTTCAAGAAAAATAATGCTTCCCACAAAATAAATTACCAGATAAGGAATAGTTCTATTAAAAAATTTCAAAGAAGCATGAAATTGTTTTATATATTTATATAAACAGAGAAAAAAATTCAACTCCCTAGAAAATCATTACATTGTTTCCTCATAGTTTCGAACAGTTATAATGATCATTAAAAAAATAGCTACACATGATCACAACCATGAAATTACTATAAAAAATAACACATAAAATTAATTATATCCATATATTAAAAGATAAAAATATAATTTCAATAAATGGTGAGAATGTTAAAATAATAAATCTTCAATGAAATAGGGATAAAAATGTGAACCATCACTAACTTAGTAGATGAGGTATTTTATTACAAAAAACAACAGAAACAAATGAAAAAAATCATTCATTTGTTACCACCCATGTAACACTAGATTAATATTCCATAGTCGTACATTCCTAGAAACTAAACATATTGACTAGTTTGGAGTATTTTCTCATTCATGAATCCCCACATGTCCATTAACCATTAATTTTTGGAGATGTATTAATTTCTTGAGAATCAAGTCTTACAATTGATTCGACCACTATAATAACAAGTATAATTTTATATAACTTAACAAATTTTTAGGCTCTTTACCCTATATTCATGAATATTATGGTTACATAATTTTTGGTTTATGTTTTAGGACGTTATGAAGGATTTTGGATTGGAGGCTTTACTTTAGGTTCACATTTTTAGCATGGTTAGTATAAACCATGAAACACCCCTATGAAACCATGAATGAGAAAAAATGGAACATTGTTTTGGCACAGGGTTGGTGCCTTTTTTGAAAAAAAAAATCAAATTCCCAGGGGAATACCTATAATTTTTTATAGTGGGGAATGAAATGGTCGGCACACAGTCTGTCTAACTGTACTATCCAACCTTGCAAGGTATGTCTTGAGGTAACATCTTGTGATTTGTTATCCCATTTTTGTTTTTCCATACTCCTTAAAAATTTATAGTGAAATATCATAAATGAAGATTGTGGATTTAATTCTGTTTAGGCCTTTAAGAAATCATTCTCTCCTAATCAATCCTTAAGAATAATTTGTTTCCTCCTAATGATTCATTGGTGATTCTGGTAGGTTTGGGAGAATTATTTTTGAGATCTAAAGTCTATAGAAGATCTAGATTCACTTTTATGTGATCATTTATCATCTTTCTTATAAGATATCTTCTTCTCCCCTCCTATCAATATATATTAATATTCCTTAGAGGATAGATCATTGTTTTCCAATGGGAATATTTATGAGATATTTTAAATTGGTTAATGTTAAGATTATCTATTCTTATATCTTAAAGATCTATGTCGAGATAAATATTACTTTATGGTACTCTTTATCTTCATATATGTTTGATAAGTGGGTCATATATATATATTTTTCAAATTTCTAAAACATTAAGGGTTGGTTTCAAATTGGTTGAATTTCCATAAATGTTTTTGAAACCCTTATGTGATTGAATGAAAACTTCTTTAGTAATGCATTCATGGAAATTGTTAAAATTTAATGGTTTTGGGGAAAGCTCCATTATATTGTTATTTTTATGTGAAGATATAAAAATCATTGTTTGTTTATGATGTACGAAAATATATTTGAATTATTTTTTTCATTAAAATAAATTTTATATTAAAATTGATTGGCATGGTTGGATAGGCATATAATTTATCACACATGGTTTGTGTGAGTTAATTTCATTGAGGTGATCCTAAAAAAGGGTTATATACTATTAGGGTATAATGATATGACCATGTATAAGGGAGGTTCTACATTATGGAACTTGACTATTGGTTACCTTCTTTTGAATTTTTAGATCGATGAGATACCTCTCATGAATAAGGATTCAATACTTTTAAATTCAGGTGTGTTTGTTTGCAGATTCATAGAATGGGAATGAATTTTTTTATGATAAATGTTATAAAGGGATTATTTATTAGTTTCTATTGAAAAAAATTTTCCTTTGGAAAACATTATTGGATTTGGTTTAAAGGATTTTAAAATGTTTTAAAATGTTTTACATAATTTTTTTAACATGTTTTGCCTTAGTAGATTGAGTAGTGAAGCCATTATGGAAATCCTACTGAGTTTAGACTCACCCCATTCTAGTAAAATATTATTCATATAGATATGTCATCTATCACAATAAAAAGAAAAGGAAATGTATCTTAGTTATTTATTTTGGCTTCATGATACATTGGGAATGGCTTTTCGAGTTAGGGCATGGAACATGTTAAGTCTTACTGAGTAAATGTATCTAGTATCTTTGTGTTTTTTTATTAGATTCTGATTATACTATAATTTAGTTGTATATTTGGTTTTACATTGAGTTGAATTTTACATGTACCCATGAATCGTGTAGTGGTTTTTTGGTTAGTGTATCATGGTTTGGTTGATTTATTTTCAAATGGAAAATCGAACCATAAATTTTTATGAGTCCCTTGGTATTTATTTTTGGATGTTGATGTCTAGGGGATTTCACCTAAATCTAGTATCACCCACCTAATCCTCCAAAGTCCACAATGAAGTATTGGGTGTTATATATGGTATCAGTTTGATAAATCCTTGGGTATCAGTTTTTTAGTCTAAGTGTTGGTTTTTTACAAATGAATAGGATTTTTCGAATCTAAAATTAAGGACATAAAAATCGGTAGATAATATATTTGTACTAAAATTAATGTTACCCTGGAGTTTGGTTAAATCGGTGTTTCCAGACACTTTTAAGAGGTATCACCATATCATGATTGTTTTATCAAATTAGAAGATCATAATATTAAGTAATTGTAATTAATTTTGTCTAGGAAATTATACTATATTTTAATTAAAGATTTAGGATTCAGTGATAATGTGTTGATTTTTTAGAGTATTTGGATGGGGTTTTAATTTAAAAAAGTATGATGGAGTTTTCAAAAATGGGTTTGAAGATAAATTGTTGAATTTTTGGATGCCTTGTTATCGTATTAATGATGTGTTAAAATTGAAAAGTTTATGCCTTCAATTCATAGTTAGTTAGTTTACGTGTATCCTGTTCTTATGATACTAAATGAAATCGGGTAGGTGTTATAGAAACAAATTAGAGGAGGCTACTAAGAATGTGGTCTCACTTAATACACATGTGAACCAAAACTTGGTCAAGTGTATTGTCCATATTTTTCAGGTCACAAATTTAGGGAAAATAAAGGATGAGCCATATATAGTGGATCTTTAAATTTTGTTCCAAAAAATGAATCTAAAAACAATCTATGGTTATTAATTTCTTGAAAAAAGAAAAATTATTTCTAAATATTATGAATCAAATCATCGATTAACATAGAAAACCAGCTAAATTGAAGGTGATTTTGAAATTTATATGCGAGATAATCAAATATGCCAGTCCTTAGATTTCAGAGTTCGGGCTAAATTTAACAGAGGAGTTGCATGTGATGATTTTGAATAATTTTTTAAGAAAAAAATTTATCCTCACACATTTATAATTTTTAGAACAATGTAATTATTTATATTAAATTAGTATAATCTCTTATTAACAAATTATACAGCAAAATTAATGGATTTAGTTCACTTTTCATTAGAATTTAATTCAAGTACGTCATTAAAGGAACACATTTTTGAGTTGGTTTTTAATATATAATTTCAATCAAATATTTTTATGAATTATTTTTATTATATATTGATGGTCAACAGAGTAAAGATTATATAAAGTGACATCTTGGGAATAAAATAGGAGGATACATGATTATTCCTATGAAATTAGGTGGGAACTCAAATTATGTAAACAATAGGAGGAGGGAATGAAATTATCAAAGGTTTGGTATATATCATAATCTGACCAAGGGGACGTTCAGCCTTTCTAGACAACAAAAGTCCATGTTGGTAATTTTCATTTTCTTTTTTTTGACTATTTTAAGAGAGAATGCATGAAACATCCTATTGCGTGTCACAACTGAAAAATGATAGGACACCTTTAGTCTTACAGTCTCAATGCTCAAAGTTTTGGTTTTAGAGACACACTTCATGATTCTCATACATCATGTTCATTTACAAGATATGTGATATATATTGTGTCTCATCAACAGAACCGATAATGCCACGGTGATTCTTGGAATACGATGAAACCACAACCAGTGCAATATCAGCTGGTTAACAAATATAAATGTACAATGAGTAATAAATTATATTTATATTAGAAATAAATCATTGATGATAAATTAGGAACATTAATGTTGGTATGTACGATTATTTTTAATTCTATAGTTCTAAATGATTTTTTTGATGTTAGTGCTACTAATTAGATTATTTCTTCTCTTACTATAGAAATTCTAGGTTTACATGTTAGTATGATTCCATTAATTTTGAAAGTAAAAATACCATTGGGACAATGAGATTTTAAAAAAATTAAATGTGTATCATATTTTAAAATGATCTATGTCGAAAAATTAGTATAGTTTCTCTCTACAATGGATATGGGTTCCAAGGACATAATTCTAAGAATGGATTAAATGATGAGATTTGAGGCCCATATTGACTATTATGTATTCTAGGTGGATTTGAAATATTCATATGTTTTTATGAATATATTTAAAGTGGATTGGGTATTTGATGCCACAAGGGAAGGACCGCTAGTACCAATGGATGGAACTATCTCTTACAAGTTGATTTTCGTTTCGTTGGAATCATTAAATGTTATTTACCAACCATAATTGAACATTTTCTTGATGTATTTCCTTATAATTTCTTAGGTTTTCTAATCAAAATAGAAGTGGATTTTATGATTTATCTCTTAATAAGGACCATTACCATTTCTATTCTGTCTTATCATGTATAACCAATAATAGTTCTGGAATTGAAAGATTAATTTGAAGAGATATAATTTAAATGGTTTATATGACTACCCACTTCTCTATAGGATATATATGTTGTTTATTGTAAAGAAGTCAATTAAAAATATTATTGGTTATATATAAAATTGAATTATTAACGATGTTACAATAAATAATTGTTATCATATTCCAAAAAATAATACATTATTGAACAATTTATGGGAGCCCAATGGGTCTCTAAAATATTCATATGTTTGAGATATCACCATGTGTTCAGAAAGAGGATATTCTGAATACATCCTTAAATAAAATATTTGTCCACTATGAGTTTCTTGTTATGTATTTTGGTCTTACTAATGCATTAATCATGTTTAAGGAATTTATGAATACGATTCTTCAATTATATGTGGATGATTTTGTGGTGGTGTTTATAGAGGATATATTAGTGTATTCTCATACAATGGAGGATCAAGAGAAACACTTATCAATTGTTTTGGGTATCTTGAGGGAGCATTGATCATATAAAATATATCAAATTTGTGTTTATAGGTACAAGAGGAAAGTTAACTTGTCCATTCCATTTTTTTACGAAAAGGAGTTTTTATATATCCAAAAAATGTAGACGATTTTATCTCTAAGAAAATGTTGATGAATGTTATTTTGAAATATATATTCCTTGTCTTCAATGGATACTATAGATATTTTTTGGGTGAAATTTCATTTTTAGAATCACAATTGACTACATTTATTATGAATTAGATTCCATCCAAGTGGAATGATCAATAGAAAATATCCATTCAAGAGCTTATGGTTAGAATTAAATCAGCAACTATCCTTATGTTCACGGAATTGGGGCATGAAAATATAAACAATTATAATGCATCAAGATCGGGATTCTGATATGTTCAAATGAATGGAACCCAAGTTGTTTCATATAGTTAAAATAAGTTAATGTTTCATGATAAGAACTACCTAACACATGATTTGGAGTTATCATATGTTTTCCATGCATCGAAGACCTAACATAGTTATTTTTTTGGTGGGAAATATATAGATTTTACGGATCATAATAGTTTGAAAAATATTTTCTCAAAAATACATTTTCCTGAAGTAATATAATATAGATTACATATGTTAAAATGTTTTACTTATACATGATTAATAGATTCAGTAAAATAAATTAATTGGTAGATGCATTAAGAAATAATTCATATAATTAGATAGCCAATGAAGCTTCAGACTAGTGGAAGAATATGTATATCACAGTAAACATGAAAATATATTTTACTAAATAGTGTGATGTTGTGGTTTTACTCAATTTTTCATGTTTTCCTATTTTTTTCATCACATGAAGGAGGATCAGATATCTAATTATTAATGTGATTCTAATTGGTCAAAAATAAATAATGGGGAGACCGTTGAGGGATATAATATTGATGGGTGTTCTATTTTTATATTAAAGATTAGATGATATTACCAATGGATATTAAGGAATAAATTCTTATCTCCTACAACCATTTAGAATGGGATTTACATCTAAGAATTTAAAAGTTGTATAAGGAATTGAAAGAATAGTATTATATCTTTTCATAAAAAGGGTCATGGAAAATTTTGTTTTCAAATGAATCACTTATATTTATGTTAAGGTGAAATAGTAATGACTAATGGGCATAGTGTAGACTATACAAATTCCTATGTTAAATTAGGAGAAGTTGTCAATGGATTTTGTGACATTTTTATCGTGAAGAGTTAGGAAGCAGTATTCTATTTGTTTAATTGTCGATGGGAACATGAATAAGCTCATTTTATCCCAAATTGTGAATCACCTATAGTTGGGGACTTATCAAAAAAGTATATACAAGAAGTTGTAAACATGCATGTAGTTCTAGAATTGATTGCGTCAGATAGAGTCCCCATGTTTATTTATCATCATTTAAAACCCATACCACAAGATCCAGAGACAAAATTGAATATAATTATGGATTATCATCCTTAAATGTATGGAAATTCGAAACAAACAATTCAAACATTGGAGGACATTATTCAAGATTATGTAATGGATTTTTTGGATCATGAGAGTAGCACAAACCATTAGTAAAGTTCCTGTGCAACAACATTTATCAGTACTCAACATATATGGAACCATTTGAATCATTCAGTGGGAATCCTAGTCATTTTCCTCTTTGATGGGTTGAAATATGTGAGAATTCACTATTTGGGTCAAGCCTTGTCAAAGAGACAATTGAGAAGTTTTAGTTCATTATAAAGAGAATTACTTCAAAAAGGAGGCATCATAAATCATATGTAGATCACCATTGATGACCGTTGTTGTTTAAGGTGAGTGACCATTTTTTATAGATAATCTATCCATGGTTTGGGAAGTAATTTTTTGGTAAAAATGTCAGGTGATCTAAATGATACATATGACCTTTTGAGATACCTAAAAGAGTCAGCGATATAGATTACTGATAAGAGTTTATAAAATTTTTATGTTTAGTGAATAATTTATTTCATGTATCTAAAATGAATATGTATCAAACTGATCATGATATGCGGTTCAATGGGATCATGTTGACCTCGATTTGGATTCTACATTGGTTCATGTGTTAACAAAATTGTTGAAGGTAAGAGAAATTATTCCAAGGAAAAAATCATTCTAGAGAAGTTTTTATTGAAAAAATGGTCATATTTTAGAGGAAACGTGGAACTATGAAAAGAAAATGTTGGATCAATGGAATGAACTCTTCTAAGAAAATGGTGGTTTTCTTAATTTCAAGGATGTATCAAAAATACTTAGGGAGAATTTAAAACCCTAGTTTTAGGTCTATAACGCTCAATTAAACTTTTTTATTGTAAAATAATTATTAGTTTATGTTTTAGGTGGTATCATGTAGTGTTGTAAATGTTTTTAGGCTTTCCCTTAGATACACAGTTTGAGAATAGTTAGTAAAAAGCATCAAACACCTATAGGAATCTATGAAATTGAAAACATTGAACCAGGGTAGGTGTAAGGTTTATCTAAAATATGTTGATTCCCAGTGGAAACCATTCACTTTGAGATAATTAGAACTCATGTTTGGTGGATGGTTTATTGAAATGTGTGATCTAACCATACATTTTATGTCTAGAGATAGTACCTATTTTTTGGTTAGTGATTGATTTGTCTAATAGTTCACACAAAAATTTGTATAGTGAAATATCAGATCATAAAAATAAGGATCTGACATAGTTTATCTTCTTAATATGTTGTTTTTATATAATTCTATCACAACAAAAAATTAATTTCATTTCAAGCCATGAGTGGTGATTCTCTTTGACCTGAGATAATGTTTTAGGTTATCCAATGTCTGTTATTGATTTATATTCAAGGGTAATTTCTAATTCTTTATCTCTCTTCATAGATCTCATCTTATGTTATCTACAAGAGCTATAATACTAGTCCATATTGGATATATCTAATTTTTATCATGGGAATATTAATGAGATCTTTAGAATTTGTTAAAGGGGAAAATATTTATATTCATGTCTTGAATACCTAAGACTAATTATTGAATAAATTTTTTCATTTTTTATATTTATAAATTATAATATATAACTTGAATCGTTTTCATTTTCAAATTATTAAAACATGATTTCATGGTTTCCAATATATTTTATTTTGTGATATTATTGTGAAAAAACATGCATGACAAAATGGAAACCATTTTAGTGATCATTTCATCAAAATTATGGTAATTGAATGGTATTTTAATGTAATTTGGTTTAAGATTTTAAAATTATGATTTTGAATTTATTATTAAGTATTGATGAATGAAGAAATTTTTGTATAAATGATTTCAAAAAAATCAAAGTTTTATTTAAATGGAATGGTCTTGTTTGTTTGGCATGGTATTTGGACGATATGGTTATAGTGACTACTTTTCATTTCTGTGAACCTACATAATAGGATTATACCATTATGCTATAATGATTTCACCCTATTACAGTGGTTGTGACATAGGAGAACATGAATATTTGTTACCTTTTGACAACTTGTTATATCAAAAAGAGACTAATCATGATAGTAGATTGATTACCTAGGTAAGATACTATGAGTATCTATTTAATCATGAATGGGGTATGCTAGCTAAGATAAGAAATTCATTAAAGGATATGTTTTATTTCTTTCCATGAAAAATTTTGTTGGTTTGGAATTCTATTTTGGATTTTATGTAAAGTATTTTAATTTGTATTAAATTATCTTATATAAATGTTCTAACATATTTTTACCTAGTGGAGTGAGTTTCAAAGTTATTTTGGGAATATTACTAAGTATAGAATCACACCCTACTTATTCACTATTGGGTGTTAGCTAATTTCATCTATCAAGACACAAGAAAAGGAAGGGTATATTAGTTCATTAGAGGTGTAACATGATTCCATGGGCTTGGATTACTAGGTATGTCCTTGGAGAAATTTCCATGTTTTTTAGTTGATGTATTTAGTGTATTTGACTTGTTTTTATTTTGGTCTCCACTCATACTATCATATAATGGATTATTATGTTTTAATATGAATTATATATTCCATGTACTCGGGATTATTGAATTCTTTTCTTGGTGTATTGTGTTTTTATTTTATTATTTTAAAATAGAAAAAAAGTAACAAAAATTTCAATGAGACCCTTTTAATTTATATCCAGCCTTTGGTGGCTTAGTTATGTCTCCAAATATAGGTATTAACCACCCCATCTTCCCAATATAGGAGGAGATGGGTGTGATGTTGCATTTTCTCTACTAACCCAACTTCATCATCAAATTGTATACAACAAAGACTCCAATTAATGATATGAATGTACACAAATTTACACTACATGGATAGTTTGAAAACATTTTAGTTGATGTGAAAAGTAAGTATCTCATTAATTCACTACATCGAAACTCATATCATTATGAAAATAAAATAAATATTAAAAAGTATTCATTGAAGAATTTATTTTCAATTCTACATTAAAATAATATTGGAGAATTTTCAAATTTTTATAAAGGTGTAGAAATTTAATGTGTATCCACATAGGCAAGAAATTATCTTCATAGTTTTCTACCTAACATAAAATCTCTAAAACACATAAAAACAATGGATCAAGTGGATGATTATGCTAAAATAAGTTTAATAATATGTTTCAAAATTTTAAATTGTAATATTTTTTATTTGAAAATATATAAGGGTTCCCCTTAGGAATTATTCTCCACAAAAAATATAAATGTAACATCCAAATCAATTGAGGAAAGAATTTGAATGTTTGGAATGAAAATTTCTGTTATGCAGAAAACCATGTGTCATTAAATTATTATTTTCATTTATATATTTCTAGTCTAGAAAATAAAATCCATCATCAACTAATGTTGAAATATTATAACAAATTAAAACACCTATTGCATTCTCAAAAATTAAATCATGTTATCCTTTCATAAGATAAAATACAAATGAATACCTATGGTTTTATAAAATTTAAATTGAAATGAAATATATATAAATTAATCACAAAGAAAATTAGATTCAATTAATATTATACTTTAGTAATTTTCTAAGAAATTTTATACACTATATTAAATTATATTGAAAGAGAAATTGTAATATTATATAATTAAATGAAAATGAGATGAAAATTTATCAATCAATCTTTATTCATAACTCACTACCTTATCCTTTTCATAAAATAAATTTTCTAACAAAATCGGGATCCTACATTCAAAACAATGATGTCCATATTAAACCAAAATTTCATAATTATCCAAATAAGTGATTTCTTGTTTTCTGTTCACTTCTATTGTATTCCAAATTAAATGTAAATGTTTTTTAATAATTATTTCAGAATATATGGTTGAAGTATTATTAATTATTAAAAACTCATTTCCATGATTTCCCTCATACCTACCTATCTCATTCTTAATTTTCCAAGAAAAATATACATTTTTAGATTAACAAATAATTTAATTAGTTGGACATTCATTTTCATCTTCCATCATACATATCATAATATTTTTTAACTGAACACCCATTACATCCAAAAAAAATTAATATGTGTTGTTTCTGTTTTCTGGGAGTTGGTTATGTCAATATTTTACTCTTCATTGGATTCATATTCGTCCCAATAAGTGGTTGTTTTATTGTTTCATCCTCAAAATCACCCTCAATCACATTTTATCATTTTACAATTCCTTTTCCATCATCAAAATTTTTGATTTTTTTTACCTTTGATCAATTTATGAACTTTCAAAAATTAATTTTTCAGTTTTATGATTATATATTCTTCTTCTATTTGATCAAATTTGGAAAACAACTTCATCATCATTTATCCTAGTTTTGAATAATATATGTGTTCAGGTTCATAATACCCAAAAGTATTATCATTTTAATCCATTTCATATCATTGACTATAGAAACACTTCATAATGGTGTTCCTATAATAGAAGCAACATATACAAAAAAACAATAAACATTTTTTCAAAAACCAAAAAATGATCCACTTTTTATTCTTTTTCCAATAAAAACATTCACTGAAAAGAATATAATTGACATTTATTAAACATTAACCCATAATTACTGTCAATAAAGAATTAACAACCAAAGAAAAATAATAATTAAGAAGACTTTGAAATTAAACACATATAATATATTATAAACCATATTTATATTTCTTATATTTTTTTTACTAAATATATTTTTGTTTTAATATTTTTTATTAAAAAAATAAATCCCTAAAAACTCGATAGATGAATTTCCCAACAAGGATGCCCATATTTTATCAGGTCAGACATTTTTAAGAATATAAAATTGGACTTTATAATTTCATACGCACTATCATTGTGGTGAGCATGGTTAATTCCTACTGAATTCATGTGAGATAATCCAAGGGTTTTAATAATCCCTTTAATACTAATAAATGGGATAAAAACTATGATTTAAATAGTGAATGGGTGTTTATAACATTATTGTATAATAATGTATGTATCATTGTTTATAAAAAAAAATTATGTTTAATATTATTCACTTGTGGAAAAGATTGAAGAGTGAAAATCCATTTTATTTCTACTTTTGTGAAGTAATTATAAAAAATAAATAATAATAAAATAAGGTCAAAATATTTATAGAGTATGTTGACCAACAATTAATAGATATTGTAGTTTTTCCCACACAAATATCATTTAATGGTAAAAAATTCTGATTTTTATTTCAATTTTAAATTATTTCACAATCGAAGATAATATTATTTCCCCATTCTGTTATAAATATATCATATTTTTACAGAATGAAACATGGTCAAAAGAATTTGTAAAATAAGAGAGGAAGAATTTAATGAGAGAGGATGTATTATCTCTCATGTTGATGTAAATATCTTAACTTTATCTATATATATATCCCATATGATAAAGATCAATATAATTTTCCAGAAGAATATTACCTTCTCATAGATCTAGAGTCTCAATAAAACAACCCATTTAGAAATCTGCATCAATCATTATATAAATTTTTTCCCAACCAATTTAATCCATGTGTCTTCTCTATTTTTTTAATAACCACACCATCTTAATTCACCACCTCATATTGAATATTTTATAGTTATGTTTTAATTTAAATGAATTCTACCGATTATCCATTAGTCACCATCCACAACACACTAACATGATTCTCAAAAAAATTAAACTAGTAGCTCACATATCTATAACATATTTATCATGTCACATTAAATAATTTTTTATCTTCAATAATAGATAATTCAATAAATATTAACAATTTTCTCCGTATTGATCTCAAACACTATAGATAAACTATGTAACTAAATTCTATATAGTAAAACTAACAATTTATCTTAGTTATCTCATTGTTATATAATCGTTACACTCTACATTCATTTTAGTTAAACAACTAAACTCAAATGAAAATTTCCATTCTATTATTACTTCATCATAAACTACTATGTCAATCCATTAATAATTAATCAATATGAAACTCAATCCATGAAACTTGACCATGAAGATCATTCATGATTAAATAATACATGTAGAATCAAAATGATGTAGTACAAAAACATCATATAAATATTTGTAAAAACTTGATCCCACTGATGCTCCCCATCAGAACCATTTAATCTAATGTCTATATATATTTCATGCTTCATTGTTATATCTGACAACAATGAATTTAGTTTTGAATAAAAAACATAATAAATCATTACTCAAGTTGACCAAAGTAAAATATTCAATATTAATCATGGAATGTTTCCTAAATACTATAGCTTCAATTGAAGGATACAATAGTCCATGGTGATAATCAATTTATCCTATAATAGCTATACAATTCCATCATACCCACTATGTTCGATTATTTATGATTGCAATTTATAATAACATCCAACATTGTGAAATATTCATACAACCCCAATTTGTTGAACCACAGACTCTAGAATGATGTCTCATTGATGTAACTATACTAGAGGACCACATTACCTGACCAAACAAAACCTTTTTTATTTTATAATGCTTCATCTTCATTGATTACTGAATAAATTTTTTCTAGTTCTTTAATGACAAAATCATGTCAGTAAAAATTTACACCATTAATTAATATTTAATTAAAGATAATAGTGATATGATTTAACTTTGGTTCCCAATATTATTTTAATATGTTCCTCTTTATTGAATACCATAATAGATATGATGCAACTATTAGTCTCAAATTAGTATTTGTTGGTATGTCACCCTTATGAAAAATTATTCCAAACATTAATAGTCAATATCCATTCACATATATAATTTATTCATCATGTGACTAAAAATCACTATGTGGTTCTCTCTGATAATCTACTATTTCGATAGCTCAATATTCTTCTATGTAAAAAATTGATAACCTAAAAATATTGTAATGTTATTATATATAGCTTGGTGAGAAATTTTATCATGTTCCATGCATTGAATTATCATAAAATATTTCCATCTCATATTTGGTTATGTGAAAAACATATGGGAAACAAACTGGCTATGTAATAGTTTCAATTTTTTTCAATTTCATATGATTCCAAAATTTGAGAACATGTATAGAAAAAACAAAAACATACTTAATTACTTCTTTTAATTGACTACATTGTTCATAATAATCAAAATAGCTACATGATTTCTCCTAAAGATTTAATTCGATATAAAAAAATTAACCAATTTTAAAATATAATAATAAATTTCAATATGATAATTAAATATCAAAGTACCATGTTAAAATAAAATTTTTTTACAACAGTTTAATATTAAAAATAAATTCAAGTTATGTAAATAAAATATTTAAAAAATGAAATGAATAAAACAAAAAATTTATCCAAATAGAAACAAGTCAAAATAAAAAATTATATTTGGTTAAAATGTTACAATATTAACTCAATAACAATATAATATATAAGAAAAGAATATACCAAAATTCCAATAAAAATTCATGGATTAACATTATGAACACATTTTGATAATATTATACTAATTTAAAATATAAATTTATTTTTACTCTAAAAAAATTAATTTCCATAAAATAGATGTGGAATAATGTAATTAAATAAAGAAACATAACACAATAAGCTAATTTGATGTTGATTTGTGAAACCAATAAGGAATAAGACATTAGAATAATGTTTTTCTATGAGATCTTTATATTTCATAGGACTCTAATAGACATCATATCAAATATAAAGAATAACTTTTCCACGTGGTTTTGGGAGACCCTTATAGTGGTTATGGGATCTAAATTAATGATGAGAATATCATATCATATTTCTATTAATTTGAAAATAAATAGTTGAATTCAAATTTTTAAAAAATTATAATTGCATATGACTTTGTCATTCGATGTTCTTTGGTTAATAATGTGTGGATAGTGGATTTCACTTTTTATAATAGTTACATTTCATCTATGAATATTTATAATTTTAAAGAATTATATGGATGATAATATAACTCACCACTTTATTGGTCAGAGTTGGGTTCATATTTCTTGGTTTAATAATGTTTGGTGCAGGAAACAACAGGAAATACACAAAAAAATCAAAAGATCGTTATGGTTGAAAGATAAAAATAATATTATACATAACAAAATAATTATCCAGTAGAGATTCATTAAGCTTTATTTGAGTTCATTAAAATCTCCCCATGATTGGGTTTTCAACTATATAAAATGGAATATAAGTTGGGTCATTTTTATAAGGGATGAATAGAGGAAATTAAATGACCTGCAATGGGGGAATATAACATGGAACTACCACCATATATATCTTCAATACATAATTTATTCCATGTTCCTCAACTCAAAAAGTAACAAACTAAATTTACACATGATTTTTTTTGGTAATACATCACCATATGACTTAATATGTCAATGATTAATATATAATGTGAAGCTTTTGACTCCCAGGTAATGGTTCCACATTGGATGTCTATATTGATTGTTTCAGTATATGCAATAATGAATAAAATAATCATGATATATGGGAATGAGAGTCAATAATGGTTGATCAATATACTTTTCTTTTTATGGATCATCTTTATTTAATATAAATTCTTATGGTAAAAAAAATGTATGGTGGGAAATTTAATCGATGAACGATGATTTATTCATGTAAAATTACTATCATATATAATTTACCCTATTTTCACTATAAAATTTAGATTTTTATGGATTATTTCTATCCTTGTTTAGTGTTAGTGTTGTTCTTCCTAAGATTGACGTGAGTGAATAAATGAGACTATATATTTTATTACTATATATTTCCCACTTACTAGCATGTGAGTGATACTAGTGAGCTGGTGGAATAGAATAATATATCACAATATATAAAAGAACTATAGGCTAGTCGGTGAAATTCTTATATCTTAAAGATATAATATATGTGTTTTAGGAATTTATCATACAACCACTAGCTCACTATTTCGTAACAACTGACCAACTTGTGTGATCTGTCGACTGAAAAATGACTAAAAAACTTTCACTAAAATTTAAGATGATTATTATAATTTTTCCATGTAGCAATTTTGTAATTTATAATTCATCCTAGCTTGAAAATTTCTCAACCAATGTAAATTTGTTAGTCCTATATAGATGAATTTTCTTCTTTAAAGGATAATCCTAGATAGATCAAAATAAATATCATTTCCTTCAACCTCTTTCAATGAATCTTGCCTTATTTTATCTAAGATCTATATTATCCACTCATTTACTACTATTGATTATCTACAAATTACATGGATATCTATTTTATCTAGGTTTATAATTGGTAATTTTCATTTTGGTGATCTATTTATTTCTTTAACTTTTTTATATATATTAAACTTCTGGATTCATTTAGGTAGTCTAAATTACGTATGTTTCAAGGTGGGTGGTTTCATGAAATGTTGTTATTTTGTAAACATAACATCATCACTCTACTAAAGAGGTTTCTAAAAATTATTTCCTGCATCATAAATTATTTTATGATTATTTATATTTTTGAATATTGATATGAAATAGAATTAATCATCCATATCATTGATTGAATTTATTTCAAAGAACATTTTTTTATTTATATTTTTTTTTAAAAAAATGTGATACTCAGTTTTATTTTTTTAGTCATTAAAAATTGTATGCACCTATGTATGATCATTATTGATGAATAGACCCACTCGCTCGAGTGGTATATCACCACCTTGGACCTTTATTCTATGGTAATGCATGAATAGGGTGGCCAAATATCATTTATGATCAGAGACACTATTGGGAGTGATCAATTACAACCTAAAACTATTTTCCTATGGAACTATATGCACAATAAGGATATTTATCAAAATATTTATAAGAGTACCATCACTAACCTGTATCTAATTTAACGAGTTCCAATATTTATATTTATACTCTTTAAGAAGTTAATTTTAAATTCATTGGAAACTATTATTCGATTAAATTACTTGATAAACTAAATATTATTAAAATTTATTTGAAAAATGGTAAATTTAGAAATTATTTGTATATTATTCATGTATGTGGATTTCCTTTGTTAGGAAATTTGTTATTATAAACTATACAACAACACTTGTTCTATTTAACTGAGAATAGATCAATAATTTGATAATGAGTTATTAAAAAACACATTGTTAGATCCCACTGGGAATTTTTTCTCACACACTACATACATCTATTTTGAATTGGAATATATTATTTAATCTAAGATAGGTAAAAGTAAAGGAATGTCCATCACTAGATGGTTTTTTTAATAAATGGGTGTGGTATTTTTGTATTAAAAACATGTATAATCGATATATGTTATTGCATTACTTATAAACCATTGTTCCATTTACGGTTATAGACCATGCATTATCCTTTATTTTAAAATATTCAGGTTTTTGACATTTATGGTCATACAAACTATCCCACTACATTTTTCATCTTGATTATAGATCATCATAGATAAATAATTCAAATAGGTAGTTTTTTATTCCATGGAGTATGTTTCCTTCCTATGTGGATGTAGAACACCCTTAATTCCATGTTAGGCTTTCTCAGTTTTCAAGCTGATTGGGTGATCTTGGCTGGTTTATAACACATAGTCTACTATGTTGCGGGATGAGATTTTTCATAAAGTAATGATTTCATGGGAGTCATAATTGATATAACATGTGATTAACTTATATATTTTAGACATTTCTAATTCTCCTTTCATTCAAATCCATCATTTTTTAATATATAAATTATGCCTTATGTAATAGTTCGAAGTTATTTTTTACATTTTACATTTCAAACAGTATTTTTTCAACATAAAATGGTTATATACAATGATTTTTATTATATATATATATAAATATTTTTTCTTTCTTATAATCTAAATTTATTCCTTTTTATGGTTAATATGAATAATTTTTTACCCTTAAAGTTAATCTATTATCACCCTTTTATTAAATTTACATCCTCCTTTTTAAAGAATGATATATCATTGGATATGATTAAAAGGGAGTAAACATTGATTAAACCATTTATTAAACGAATAATTTAGTTTAAAATAATTTTCGTAATAAATCTAACCTACAAACACACTAAAAATCTGGTTTTTGGGGTGTGATGTTTTGAAATATATAATTGATACTCATGTATAATGACTAAAGTTTTATGTATGTTTTATTTGGTTCATCTTAATTGGAATCTCTTATTGTTTTAGTTGATTTCATAGATTTGGGAATGAAAAATAGTGAAATAATATATAAATCAAAATAGGGATCATCAAATGTTACACATGTTCAACCATGAGTGAATAGTTTGTCTTTAACTAAATTTACCATAAAGGTATTATTATTTAAAGAGTATTGGAATGATTTTTTCTATCATAATATTGTTTAATATGCCTTCATTATGATATTATTCTTTATAAATCATGTTATCATATTGGTTTTTAAAAAATTATTTGAACATGAATCAAATGGAGGAAAATACACTTTTTATCTATTTATGAATATAAAATGACTTAGCTAATTATAGTTCATCCCACTCTTTCATACCTTGATTGTTTGTAATGATAATTAATTAACAACATTTATTATTAGATTCTAGATTACTATTTAAAACACCATGTGGTGTAAAACAATATTTCCCAATATATAAATATTTTATAATCAATTTATATAATAATTTTCATCCTATTGATCTATTTATTCAATAATATGTTGAATTTTATGACATTTTATGAATGTATTTAATTGATTTAGATAAATAAAATATCAATTTTTGGGATTAGAGAACTAAATTTAATATCCCAAATCAACCCATGATCATTTAATGGTTCACATATAACTATGAAAATTTTATAGAAATTACATCACATAAATGGGATTTTTTACTGAATAATTATAGAAATTTATCCATAATGACTTAGAAGAAACTCACCATTAGTGATATGTCCGATTTTAATGACCATTTTGATATATTTTTCAATGATTTTCCTAGTTTTCACCTAAACCATGTCATAATATTTTAAATAGAACTCATAGCTAGTTTTATTCAATAATATACGTTAAGATTTAGTTTAAAACACTAAAATTGTATAAATATAAGAATATAAGAAGAAAGGAAAAAATATAAATTGATTTTATACAACCTAGTGTTTTAATTTTGGGAGAAAATGTATACTTTGTGAAAAAATATTTTTGAGTCATTCTTATTTTTTTGAATTATCAGAAAGAATAAAAGAACATTATTAATAGCAATTATACTCAACGACATTATAATTATATATTGAATAAATAATGAATGGATAAATACTTCTGAACAATTGAAAATCGATATACATTTAATCTAATAATAATGAAATGGAAGTATATACTTATGAAAAATAGTTGTATAATATATATAAACTAGGATTTTAGAGTGTTACGTTTCAAAATTAAAAATTACCTCCCAATAATCATTGGTTTTATGAATATTTTCTTTATTAAATATTTTTATATTATTTATATTCCTTAGAACTGATTTTATTATAAAATAAAAGTTGAAGTAATAAAATATGGATCATTAATTGAATTTATTGAATAGTTTAGAATTGGGGGAACATTATTTTGAATAAAAAAGGTGTATATTCTAGTTATAGAATTTTTCACTCGAATTACCTATCATCATAAAAGAGTGTATATCTATAGATTCATAAATGATATTAGTGATTAAATAATGGACCATACCAACCCATGTAATAGATATCAATATTTCCCTTGGATTATCTAGATACTATATATTCTTTTTGATGAATTTATCATAACTTTATAATACACTAACAATGTGATTGTGGATTGTAGTTTTGTTCCAATAGATCAAAAAAATTTAATTTAGTTTTAAGAAACGTAAGATAATTTTGATCACTATGCCTATACTAAAAAATAATTATATTACCGAAGTGTATTTGAAATAAATATTTTCATATGAAATGTATTATATTGTGAACCTTTGAAAAATGATAAGGTGGTAACTAATGTAACATGCTTATTAAAGGATATTGGGAAAATATAAAATACACATAAATCCCAGATAAAAAATAATTTTTTCAAACAGATTTTAAAAAATTATATATATTGTTGAATAATTGATATATACATATTAGAACATCATAATATATTTACATTCACAAAAAATGATAAGATAAATTTTAATGGGATTATTATTATTTATAATTGATAATGATTTCATAATAATACTCCTTCAAGGAAGGAACATAAGGTAGATAATTCTGTTCAAATGATGGATTATATTACCTTATATCAGATAAAAATAAAAAGAGATTAAGTGTTCATGGATATTCAATAAATGGACACAGGAATAACTCTATGATGGGGAATGAAAATATTTTCCAAATAATATATCAATGATACATCCATATATTTATCAAGGAGGAAGATAATAATAATAATACAGAGAGTAACAGTTAAAAAAATAATCTATTGTTGAACCATAAAAATTATGGAATATATTATTCCACAAGATAATATGTTCTCCAAACTATACCAGAATTAAAAATGAATACACTAGATAATTAAAATGGCACAATATTAACTATTTATACTAGATTCTGAATCATCTATAATGATTTTAATAGTTTCATCATCACAGACAACATAAAGTGGTAGATAAGGGAGTTTATATCATAATTCTTTGTTTACCAGTATGTTTTGGCTGAATTTCATATATATAATTGGATGGTGAAACTATAACCCAGATCTATATATAAACATTTTATTTTTTTGTTTCAATTTTTTAGTATGAATACACAATATTTATAAATAATATAATGTTAATTTTTGTTGATGATGGGATGTTTATTTTGTTGTAAATCATTAATTTTCATGATTATTTCTTACTTGATAAAAATAAAAATTTCTATAACTTTTTTGTTGTAAATATATTTTTAGTGACACAAATTATTACATGAAGTCAGATTCTGATATTCCCCTTTATGTTCATGATGATAATTTAATAATCACTATATATATAGAATTTTACTATAACAACTAATCAAAAATGAAGCAATGATACCTATAAATGGTTCATTAAAACATTAGATGATATGATGAGAACATTTCTGATGGATTTCAAGTGACATTGGGATCAGTATGTTCATTTATTATTCTTCATGTTAAACTATATCATACAGAAAAATAATTCAAATGGAACCATGTGTATCTATTTATATATATAGATATCAAAATCAAATTTATGCTTGGATAGACAGATATACCGATTGTTTTTTGAAATGAATATTTCTTTAAATATGACCAAGTAGAATCTATTTATTTGAAAAAATATTAATTTAGAAAATAATTATATAATTATTATTAAGATAGTCATTAATGTGATTTTTGGTGACATGAATTGGTAACAGGATGTTTAATACATGGAAAATTTATTCCTTGAAATCTTATAATAGAGGAGGATTATGATATTCTTAATCAAGAGAATGTTTCTCCAGTGAAACAATTTTTTTAATAATTTTTGTTTGTGTGGGTGTTGTGTAATATTTCATTGTGCCTATACCAATCCACTTAAAAAATATATTATCCACCACATAAATTGAATGAATTTTTTTACATATAAAACATATTATCCCCTATAAGGAATAAGATGTAGAATTCATTTATTTTAGAGAAACATTACTATGAAACAAGTCCATCCACCAAGTTAATGGAGTATCAATAAATGGTAAGTCAAATAAACTAATTTTTTATTATATTTATAATGAAATTTTAGTAGATAATTTATTAAACATGGTAGTAGTGTAACATCCCCATTTATATTTAATTGATATGAAAAATAGACTGATTTACATGTTACTCAAAAAACAATAGAAAAGCTATATATTTTATTATGATAAATGTCAATATAAAATTGTAAAAGTTATATATTTTTTACTTCAATATGAAATATCGTGGTATAAATTATAAGAGGAATAATATCATAAATAAATAAAAGGACCAAAAACTAGAAATATCCAACCGATTGGTTCTCCTTGAATATGAAACATCCCTTAATAAAATAGAAATATGGATAAAATGGAAATATAATAGAATTTTTGAGAGAGGTTGAAAATTAATAAGATGAATTAATATTATTTAAGTATTTAATGCATTATATTAGAGTGAAAATTGGTAATAGGATCTTGATATCACTACATGAAATATTTATGACTATTGGAAATGTGAATACACAATTGTTAATTTTCAATTCGTATAATGGATATATAATAATTTGAAAGAAATCAATAAGGTCATGTTAATAATATATCTATGAATAATAAAAAATAGTTAAACCCTTTAGATAATTTAAGAGAGATAATAAATCAATCTTTAATTTCTGATTACATTATTCATTATTTTTATAATAAAATTTTTTATGTATATTTATGTACATATTTTTAAAATAATATATTCAAAGACTAAGAAATTTTATTTTATAAAATGTAATTTACTTTTAGAATCAACTCATAATAATTATGTAATATGTTTAATTTCATTTCCAAAAAAAGATAGGATGAATAATGAAACATGTATTCTATTAAGACTGTAAAATAAATAAAATTATTAAAATAATGTATAATATATGAGAAGTAAAACTAAATTATTATATTGGAAGGAATCCTACTACTGTTTTTTCACTTATGATTCACTTTTCAGGTTATTTTTACCTTCTATAACTAATAAATATCATTAAATTGGAAATATTACACTCAATAATGTCAATTAACAAATTGAATGGAAAATGTATGAGAATGTATGAGATTTATTGCATAGTTATAATACAATTATTAAATGTCCATGAATAATCCATGACCTGTGATGTTTTTATAAAATGAATTGTCATTACATAAGTATAAAAAACATGAATGAAGCAATAAAAAATGAAGGCATGTAATGATAAAAAAAATAAAAAGTTAATATATATATGTGAAATGATTAGTAATGAATTGTTTTAATTGTAAATGAAATGAATTGGGATATAAAATGATGTAATAAGCCCAAACGGATCAATATATTTTGGCTAAAACATGTTCATAGGTGTGATGAGAAAATGCAATTTTCCCATTCATAGTCTCACTTTTCATTTATCATCATAGATATCCAACCCTCCATACTGATAATTGTTATGTATATTCCATTTATATCCCTAATAAATTATTCACCTCTTGATATGGTGTTTATTTATATGTATTATTTCCATTTCCACAATCATTTATTTATGATTCAACTAAAATTTCATTTTTAAAGTGGATTGTTTGTGTCTTTTTTTTAATCAGTGATATTTCATCTCAATGTCTATAGTGCAAAGGTTGGGGGCAAGCCCCTTTATTAAAAAAAGAAAAATACAACAGAAACCCTTTTGATTTTGGTAAAGGAAAACCCATAAAAAGCCAGTAGACCTAGGGAGATAAAACCCAATGGAAAACCCAGAAAAGAACCAATTACATAAAACCAGAGGCCTAAATTCAATGACCCGAGGATCAGTGGGATAATACCCATGAAAAGCACTGGTCCAAAGACGGACACCGTCACATAATAGCTATCATGCATTCACCCATATCCCGAGGTCCACACAGCTTGTCCTGAGGTTTTCACCTCACTGTACACCCGATGCTCCGCCTGAGCCAGCTTGCATCACCGCGACCCACCCGACCCTTGCCGGTAGCAGATCCATTACACGAAGATCCCGCAATCTAGATCAGCATCCCTGCTAAAATCCAACACCGATGCCGAGCCCGAGAGCGACGAATCCGCTGTGCAATCTCTCCCGACCTTCAACAGGTTTGGAACCCCATCTCCATGCAAGATTGAAAACACCCCAGAATTGTTCAGCTGCGACTGAAGGTCTCCGACACAAGGTTTCTGAATCGTTGAGTCCGAGATCCATCTTCGCCACCGACTCCTCCTCCACACACCAGGATCTATGAATGTCGTCGCCCAAAGACCATAGCTGAGATGAGAAGACGCCGCCGTGATGAAGTCCCAAACAAAGACCTGGAAACGCCAACCGCTCCAGCCACAAACACTACCGCACGACGACTATAGCCGAGCCAAGAAAACACCGCCGTGCTGGAGACCTGGATGAACCTGCAAACGCCTTCCATTCACGCCGCCAAGGAGCCGAAGGGAGACTGCTTCCCTCAGAATAACAGCCGAAGCAACAGCCGAAACCTCCGATGACTTGCAACTCCTCCATCCGCTTCGAACCGAAATGGCTCCCTGATGAGTCACCGTCCCCATCGACCCGCAGAACCCACTGTCCAAGACCAACTCCATGCCGCTAGATAGGCCGTCATCTGTGCCGAATCGCCCGACGCCGCAAAACCCTAAGGCGCTCCCGAGAACAGAGAGCTCCCGAGAGCACCTCTCAAGTCATAACTCTTTCTTGTTTCTTCATCTCAATGTCTATACTAATAAAATAAACTAAGGAATATAAATCTATATACATAAATGATGGACTAATATTTCATTTATAATTTTTTTACATTATAATATTGTATAAATGGTATCTATTCGGACCTAAATCCCCATTGTACCACATAACGTAGTAGAGAACAAGGATATGTTCAAATTTACTCCTAACATAAGTTGACCTTTATCGTATCAAACCATTAAAAAAGATACAATAAATCAATTATAGTAGTCCCACAATATAAAACCATAATGTATATTTTAATATCATATTGCACCCAAATATATTTTATATGGTTCACTTGCACTGGGCTACATCTAAGGAACAAAATTATCTTCTCTATTTATATGAAAAATATATACTAGACCACTTGTTTTTTTATCAATATACCATATGATATTATAAAATTACATAAAAGGTATAACCGCACAGTACATATTTCACTTAATACATTGCATGAATTTTATAACAATTTATAACCTTAAAAAGTATGTCAAACTAAAAAAGAAAACCAATTTAGATATAATACATATCTTGAACGGGTATTTTGTTTGATGTTTATACTTTTCATTCAATTAATTAATAAAATAAAAAAAACAATACATATATGAAATAATTTTAATATAATTTAATCTAATCACTCTTCACTTCCTAATTACATATAATCATTAAATTAGATACATAATTCCCTTTTATTACTCCTCATCTAAATATAGTAAATATCCATTTCCATTTTCTATATGTGAAACCTTATATTTTATAGTAGGTTCCAATATAACCATGTAATTTTTTAAATTCAAATTCTAAATTCTTTAATCAACCTTATTCCCACTTTTCATACATCATCCATGAAAATTATATAATCTTTATCTACATCTCTAATATTGATCATTAACAACCTAGATGATGTATTTCCAACCAAATATTAATCCTACTTGCAAAATCCAAGTCATCAAAAATGTTAAAATCTATATATTCAAGCAGTAGTGGTGTGAAAAAATTTGTTACAACATGAAATATCATATCCTTCTAAATTTATTCATCAATTTCTAGTTTCATTTATGAATGAAATAAATTTTCACATCATGAAATTTATTTTTACCAGAAAATAGCATAATGATTAACATTAAATGTCCTACATAATTAATTATAGAATCTATTTCACATCATGTTTCTCATAATTATGTAGTGTCATGTTTATAATTTCATATTAAAATTAAATTATTACAGTAATCCTTACCTAAGGTGGCTTGATTCACATCCATCGTTTGTGAATCTCATAATTTATAGAACCCCTGATATTTGTAAATGAATCCTCTTTACTTGTATAATATTTCATAGAAAGATAGTGTTATTAAAATTTCTTATAATTATGAATCCTTCTATTTCACCACTAGAATCAAATTTATTTCTTCTTATGAAAAACTCATGGATTTTCTAATATCACAACAGAATTACCAAATATTAATTATAAATATACATTTTTATATTTGTTGTAAATACCCATATATAATCATTCTATTTAAGAAACCCTATAGGTTAAATAATCCATCATTAATAATTCTACATCATTTAAGATAAAATAAAAATGGTTTCACAATTATACAAATATGATAATGTTTATTCGGTCATGAAAATATAGATTTTCTAAAAAAGGAAAAGAAATGATACAAAAATATACTATCTAAACCAATGAGATTCAATGTTCATTGAAGGAAAAAATAAATATATATTAATGTTTAAAATGTATTCCAATACATTTTATGAATGGCCTTTTTTATTATGATATTTTCCCAAGTATTATGTATTACCGTATCATTTCATACCCAAAAAAATAAAACCTTTCTAGAAAAGAGAGTATCAAAATTATTATTATGTATAATGGGTAGAAGGGATAATCAAATATCATAAGTTTTAGAAAATTATCTGATTTAAATGTTTTAACTGATACTTATGGAACACAAGTGGAATAATGAGTTTTTTGATTATATCATTCAAATGATTATCACTACTAAAATTCCATTTACACAATGTTTTTCTCCAAAATCCCTTTATAATTTAAAAACATATCTGAATATGATTTTTGATATAGTGATGTATTTGATTCACTATTAATACAATTTTACTATTATTGTCACATTGAATCAACATTTTCTATTATACCACTCATCCAATATCCACTAAGTACTACATCAACAATAACACTTTTGAATAATAAAATTTGACATAAATATATCCTTCCTCTGAAGTAGTCATGTATACGTAGTATGAGTTCATAATTATCTATATAACACAATCTCAATCATCAAAAATATCCACCACGTTTGTATCTACAATTCACAATATCATCACACAATTCTTTGTTCAAATAGGCCACAAAATTTTGAGCTTCTGAGTAATTTAAAAAATATGAGGAAATGTTCATTGTTTATACCTTAGTATTATATTCTATATGACGGTATATATTCTAATTAGGAATTTTAAAAAAGTCCAAGAAAGTTGAATATATTATATTAGGTATTTTCTTAAATATTATGAACAATCCAATAGATTTTTAGAATTACTGTAATTATGGAAAAAACATATAGAATTAGTTAATTTTCTTTAACATTATATTATGAGTTTTTATTATGTTTTATAAAATATTAAAGGACACCATTACACTTTTCCATGTGTTATTAATATTTTATGTAATTAATATTTGTTGAATAAATCTTCAAATTATGTTCAATGTAAATTTCTATAAGATGTATTCTTACTTAGTATGATTAATTTTAGCATTTTTGTAGAGAATCAGCACAAATATAATAATCATTAATTGAAAATTTAAATAAAAAATGGTTTTTGATTTAATTTTTTTTTGGTTATTTGGATTTCAATAAGTGTAATTTACTTTCATTTAGGTTCATTGACATTTATATAAGTTTTATTATGTAAATTGTAAGGTCATTTGAAATCAAAAATGTTTATAATATTTTAAAATGGGTAATCGTAAATTTTATATTTTTTATATCAATACTCTATAAATCATTGCTAATTATATAGTTAAAAAAATAAGAAATTTTTAAAATTTTTATGTTAAGTTTGGATGTAAACTATGAATATTTTCTATTTTCTATTTTAAAATTATAATATCACAATATGGTAGCTCATTTTATGATTCAGTGTAATAACCCAAAATTTTATCAATGGAAATTCCCTTCTTATAATTATTCCATATAGTATAAACCACATAAAAATACTTTTTCAAAAAATAGAAAATTTATAAATAATTAATTAATGAATGAAGAGGAACATCTAGAATTTAAGGAACCTTTACCAACGTAATAGTAACATTAACTTAAGAATAGTAATGTGAACATTTAGAATAATAGTTTGGATGATAGAATATAAACATTATCTATTATGTTTTGAAAAAATCATTCATCTTTTAAAAGAAAATATGATATTATTATATCATAGTATAATTAAGTAAACATTTTAAATATTATTTACTAAGTGTGGTAATTATTATAAAAACTAATTTTGTATTCATAACATTAAAATTAATATAATTTTTAAAAGAAAATTTCTTTTAAAGAAACATATTCAAAAATTATTTTTTTCTTATGATTATATATAATTTTATGAGACCTTAATTAATTCTTCCAATTTTTATGAAATCAGTTATAATTTTAAAATATCTATTTTTAGTAAATTATGATTTTAAATAATAATTAAAATTTTAATATTTATAAAATTATCATTATAATATTTATATAATTTTTTAATTATTCATGTCGAAAATTGGATATGGATGATTTTTTAGATTTTTCTAAAATATTTGAATTTTGTGAATACTGGAATACAATAGTTTATGGTGAATACATATTATAAGTTAAATAAACTCTTCATTGAGAAATCTCTGATGTATCAACCATAATCATGAAATACACTTCATTATTTTATTATATTTTGTGATAATTATCATACTATTCATAGACATGAGATGAAATAATTAATTTTTGAATAATGTAATGAGAAAACATCCTTCTCCACCCCTATAAATACCACCCATCACCGCCTTTCCTACTCACACCTTCGAAGATTTATGACCTCTCCAAATTACGTCAATTTATCTTTCTTAGACCCTCCCCAGACCAAAAATAAATTTTTTACATCAAATAAACAAAACCTTTTCCCTAATGAGGTTCTCAAGGAGAATAAATTCAAGAGGAAAACTCCACTTTGTTTTTTTAAATTTCTTTTTAATTTCATTGAATTGTTATCATCTCCTTAACACCACCTATCTTAGTGGAAGGATAAATCCATTTTCTTTTACATCGGAATTTTATTACATTAATTTAATAATTCTTCATCTAATATGTTCCATTTTCTATTTTTTTATAAAACTAAAAATATCATCTGTGGTGAATAGATTTACCACCACCGTGGATAATGCATTTTCATTTTTCCATACCTCTTTCATGGATGGTCATTAAACCATTATTATTGTTAAATAAGAATTTATTACACACATTATACATTATTTAATTTTTTTAATCATCATATAAATATGTTGTTAAATAAAATGATATAATCTCAAAATGGTCATAAAACCGCCAAAATTAATTAAATCATTTTCCTTAACATTCAATATAGTAAATAATCCTCATACCATATTACCAAATGATAAATAATTTCATTTAATATTCAATATTTTGATAAATAACATATAATTTAAATTATGTCTTACTATCCCAATATTAAATAAACTTCCATACTCATATACAATCAAACCAATCATGAAAACATAGAAAACGATCACACCTGAATGATGAAATTAATCATTATAACTCATATAAAAGCACATATATGAACTTAATTGAATAATAATGAATAATATACTTGTATAATATAGTTCTAGAATTATTATTTAATTAATTTAATTTGAATATACATCATATTAGATAGAAAAAAGAAGTCATGCATAAGGTTAGAGAATTCTTGATCCCATCTCTCTTCATTTACGGTTTCCTTATTTCATTTCTTTTTCAGTATGGATGTTCCATTAATGTTCCATAAATAAAACATCCTTATCCTATAATTTTATTTTATTGATATACATTTTTACAAACTTATTTTCTTATAAATGAACAAAATAATCAAAGGGACACTTCTTCAAAAAAAAACACAATTGTTTTACATCTCCAGAGATTGTTTCTTCTTCACTCAGGGTTGATGATTCATATAATAATTATATTATAACATCATTATTTTGGGAATTCTAAACATTATTCACGAATGTATGATTTATTAAATAAAATCATAGCATTTCGTTGGTTATTTTTATCCATGATTGATATATGTTCTATGTGGAATCCATGATAATGTAAATGCTATGTTTTGAAGGGTTGGCCTATAATTTTATAGAGCATATAATTTTTTTGATTTGATGGGTTAACCCATAATTATATAGTGCTCAAATGCTTGGGTAATGTGATTTATCTCATGAGAAAAAGTTAAATATGAATGATAATGATTCTACATTTGTTCAAACCTATGTGTGGGATTTGTCCAATAAGTCCTGATGTTTCAATTTTATGAATTTCAACCTTCCATGAATTTATCTAATGATTCCACTCATGAGTATGATGATGATTTTATGATGATGATTACAATCACCCATGTTTCATGTCAATTATTTGTCCTCATAATATGATTTAAGCTCACCACATTTTTTGATATATCTCCACATGTGTGTACTTGTACTTGGAGAACATGAGGGCCAATAAGATTCTAGATAATAAAGAATTAATTAAATTTTACATTTTACTATGTAAAATATATGTATGGTTTTTATTATCCCAATATACTGAACCTCTGGATCCTGGATTGGTAACACTACAATTTCATTTATCATTAAAATGATGTAATTTTTATTTAAGAAAATTTAGGGTTATTATAGTTGGCATTAGATTACTATTTAGTTAATTTGGAAATTAGGATCAGACAACCTTAGCGAAAACCCTTTGTATGGGGAAAATTATTTGAAGAACCAAATAAGACTTGTTTTAAAAAAAATTATAATGATATGGATCCTATATGATATGAATTTAGAGTTAATTTTATTATCAAATAAATTATTCAATACTTGTTGGATTATGTTTTATTCTACCATTTTCTATTTTAGAAAATGGTGGGAACAAAGACAAGTGAGGCCAAAAAACTGTGTGATGGAAAATGATGTATTTTTCCAAATGACATCCCCAATTCATTAAGTGGTGGAGTTTAAAATTTAATAGCGATTCTTACCCATATATCCCAGGATATGAACAATAACCTGAATAATTTTGAATGTCCTCCTTCACCTGGTATGGTGAAATAAGATATTTAATATAAGGACACGACCTTTAAACATTCCATAATATTTAATTAAACGAATAATTCACATCGAGGATCTTTTTAGGTTTAGAGATTTAGAGAATTAGGATATAAATATTACATTTCAAAAGATTACAAAGTTGACATTTCGACACAGTTTCCATTTTTTCATTAAATTAAAACTCTTGAAAAAAAGATTCATGTCTAGTTTCAGGTTTTAGATAGCATGAATTTTCCTTGATCCCATCCTTGACCTTATTCATCTTTATGTCTGGTGAAAACATTTCAAAATGTGGGATGATCTTAAAAAGCCTTGTAAGGGCTATAAAACATAGAATTAAAACATTTGGTTATAAATACATAAAAAACATGAACTCATTTACTTACCTCATGAAATTATTAGATTTATGAAAGACACATAGAAATCATATATCATAATGGTAACTTGTGGCATCCACAACATACTTACATTGTAGCTATCACAACTACATAGGGATTTACATTGGAATACCCATCACTGTATATTCCCTAAATATTTTATGAGAAACATCCATGTTTACCTCTATCACATTACCTAATGCATTGGAGAGCTATCTAGGGCTCAACCGCCCTAGCTTTATCACAGAACCACCTGTATACATAAATAATGCCCAAGAACCATAACATGATCATAACACATAACTTAAGCATAACGGAATGATAATATTTCCACATTGCAAGAACAAAATATCATTTCAAGATATTGAAATAATTAATCCATTCTAAAAATCATTTTCAATACCAAAATATGTAAAAATATTATATGGTATTTATTTTTCCTTTTAAAAACATTTCGGCTTATTAAGGAAACCTCATATAAAATAATACTCACAGCGTCGGAAAGGTCATTGTCACCACTTACATAAAATAAAACATTCCATTTTTTGTTTAGTAAAACACTTCATATAAAAAGATTCCATTTGAATTAAATGGAAATTCAAAGGAGTTTATACAGTTTATAAAAGAAAATCATTTATTGAAAAAAAATATTCTTTAATGAAAGGAGATAGAGACGAAGTCCCTTACCTCATGTAAGACGTGACTTGATCGTTCTTTAATCTCCTTAATAATAAACTAAAGTTAATTTATACTTTCTTAAGAACCTTTTTCAAGTTTATTATTCCTTTTATATCACTTACTACCATGTTATAAACAATATGTAATCATTCAAGTTAATAATGGTCCTTTTGCCGAAATTTGGTACTTGAGTTAAAAATGAACACCTTATATTTACAAGTTGTCCATGTGGTCAATTGTACATTATGTACAGAATGATATTCATGATCTAGATATCATATATATCATATATATCTAGTATATAAATGTATTTATAATAGTACATAACATTTGACGTAAGAAATGAAATGCACCGTTCAGGGAGACGGTAAGCTGTACGTACGCATAAACGCTACTTTAATTTCTATTTATTATTTTAATGGAATTAAAACATAATGATACATAGGTATATTATAATTCCATTATAATATCATATATAATATCATTAACTCCATTCTTTATAAGTCTCACATATGGCATTAATGAGTCATATCATTTTGCGGGGGGCGATTTCCCGCACTTCTTCAAATGAAATTATCATGTTTAACCATAATGGAAACCATAAAGGTATGATATAAATGGAAAATAGAAAAGCATAAAGAAAACATAAACATAATATATATATCATATATTAATATAGTTCCATCATAATGGCCACCATGAGAGGTGGTAGGAGGTTATTGAACAATCTTTGTTTCGTGAGGCTTTAGTTTTCCTTCAACAGAAACATTATGTTCTTCACCCATTAGATAGAGGTGTGTGTAAGTGTAGTTCTAATACTTCTCATAAAAACATCCTACTATATTTAGAATACCAGTGTTGTTATAAAATAATAGAATAAAAAGAGTATATGGGTTGTAGAGGTAAAATAAAAGAAAAGAAGATAAGAGAAACTGTTACCTTTAATTTGGGTAACTTTCTATGGTTTGAACCAGTAGGACTTCTTGAAGTGCTTTTTGACTAAGGTAAAGATTCTATGAGGAGGAGAGGGATGTAAGGAGGTTAATTGGACAATGTTTGGACGTTTATAATGGATTGGGAGGTGTGATGAATTTTTTATAAGTGGTCTCTTTTTATAAGGGAGAGGAGGGACTCTTTAGAAAAGTGTGAAAATATTTTTTTATTATATAATGATATTCGGTTTCTAAAAGTCCAAAAATAATTATAGTCGAATATAAGATGACTCATGGTCGATGTAAAATCATCCAATAGGAATTGTACATGTTTTGGATAATAATTTAATCATTATAATATTATTTATTTAAATCATTTATTATTGAGGTAAATATTGCATCATCATTATGTCATATATATTTAATTAATATGATGTATAAAAATTCTAAAAAATACTATAATGTAGGAAATATTTTTAGATTTCTAAATAATATTTATAGTCGAAAATATGACTTATATAACACCATATAAAAATTAATTTACTAAAATATTTTTGTTTACGTCATTTATGCCTTTACTTTAAATTAACTAATTTAATGTGTCATTATCATTCATAAGTGGCTCCATGGGGTACCGAAATAGACCCAAAGATTCCCATGTTCATAAATGACTGAAAAAAATAAGTTTTGGATAATTGTTAAGTTAATTTTGAATTATTATAATATTCTTTTTACCTTTAATTACCTTATTTACTTTTAACTACGGTAAATAAAGGTCAAAAGTTACTATTCACCAAAATTTATTTTCATCTTATTGAAAAAAATTTAATTACTAATAATAACCATGTATGCCAGATTATTTAAATTCAATTCACAGAAGTAGTGAAATTTCTTTTAAATGAAAATATCAGTTTTTTTAACTACTAGTAAGTGGTTTCACTATTTATAAAAAATTGATGTTTCCCAGAAAAATACCCAAAATTCAGCCTAAGATATATTTGACTTTACAAATTCAAAAATTATGTATATTTTACCAAATTATAAACATAGAAGTTTCATTAATTAATTAAAAATTAATTCTTGTTGTTAAAACAAATAGCGTGTTTTTAAGAAACAATAACTATCAAAAGATTGAAACTTTTTTACGTCCAATTTCAAAGTGAAATTAATTTCAATCACCAACATTGGATTAAATGGTAAAAAATATTCTAATTACACTTTAAACCCAATTAAAATGATAATCTAACTTTATAAATAAATTATATTAGAATGCAGTTTTGGATTCATTTCTTTCTGAGTGAATATATACTTTAATCTTTTGTGGTTAATATATATTTCACATTTTACTCCATATAAATGATGCCTCAAAATTTTTAAAGAAAAAACAACATCAGATAATTCCAAATCATGTGTAGGGTAATTTAACTCATGTGGTTTCAATTAACGTGAAGCATATGCAGTTACCTGATCATTCTACATTAGGACACAACCAAGTCCATTCAATGAAGCATCACTATAGATAAAAAACTCACCATTTCTGGATAGTAGTTCCAAAACTGGAGCATTCACCAATTCTATATTAAATTCATGAAAACAATCATCACATTAATTGGTCTATATGAACTTAACACCTTTTTTCATTAACTTAGTCATTGGACGAGATAACTGTGCGAAATTTTCAACAAACCTCTGGTAATAACCTTCAAAACTAAGAAAAATACGAATATAGGTTATATTTGTTGGTCTTTGTCATTCTTCAATGACTTTTGTATTATTAGGATAAACAATTATGCCATTTTTTTAAACAATATGGCCAAAGAAAGAAATTTTCTGTAACCAAAAATCACACTTGCTGAACTTCCCAAAAAAATTCTTTTCTTTTAAGGTTTTGAAGACAACCCTTAAATGAATTTAATGCTCCTTTTTAATTATAGAATAAACCAAAATATAATTAATGAACATAACCAGAAACGTATCCACGAACTCAAAGAAAATTCTATTCATAAGAACCATGAATATCATAGGTGCATTGGTTAACCCAAAAGGCATAACTACAAATTCATAATGGCCATATCTAGTACGAAACACGATCATCATAATGTCTACTTCCTTTACTTTAAACGGATGGTACCCCAATATCAAGTCAATATTCAAAAAATATTGAGCTCCCTAGAGATGATCAAACAAATCATCGATATGAGGCAAAAGATACGTGTTCTTAACAGTGATGTTATTCAATGCCCTATTATCAATGCAAAGTCTCATTGAACTATCTTTCTTTTTAACAAACAAAACAGGAGAACCCCATGGTGATGTGCTAGGTCAAATGAAACTTTTATCTAATAAATCCTACAATTTCTTCTTTAACTCTAAATGTTTAATTTGAGCCATTTGATAAGGGGGTTTTGAAATTGGCTTAGCATCAGTAATTAAGAGAACAATAAATTCAACTTCTCGGTCATGTATAATACCAGGAAACTCCTCAAGAAAAATATAAAGGTAATCATTTACCACTAGCACATCATTAATCAGAATAGTTATATTGTTTTCAAAAATATGTGCAAGGTAACATTCATTTCAATCTTTTACAAGTTTCTCAGCTTCTTGATATGTTATCAAAATCAATGGTTAATTTTTGTATACAAACTAAAACTCTTTCTGAAAAGAAAACTATTTAGCTCTGTAGTCAATCATAGCATGATAAACAGAAGTCCAATCCATACCCAAAATAACACAAACTCTGATAAGGGAAAACAATAATTTTTCCAGGTAGATTCTTTCCGCACACAAGAACATGAATATTCTTATGTCTTCTTTTTGTCTCAACATTTCCTCCAGTTGATTTTACCATAAGTTCCATATTAATATCTTGTGATTGAATTCACAATTTACTAGAAAACCTATCTAAAATAAAAGAGTGTGTAGACCCTGAATCAAACAACACATTGGCATAATCTGAACAAACAAAGAGTGTACCTGATACAACATTATTTGATGGCCCAACATCTGCTGAAGTAGTTGCAAAGGATTTCACCACCCCATTCTGCTTGTAGTCTGGCTGCTTTCCTTTGGTTGTGTTCTTTTTTTGACACTCATTTGCATAATTACCCATTTCATTTCACATAAAACATTTTACTGACTATAAATAAGATTTTTTCTTACCATTACCCTGGTCTTTTTAAGTGCAATTACGATCCTTATGTCCCATTTAACCACATCGGTAGCACCTACCAGGATTCAAAAGACATTCCCCAGTATGCTTTTTACCATAATTTCACAAATTTTAATGTTATGTTTCTTACCATCAGACTTTTTTGAAGTGTTCTTCCCTTTCGCCTGCCACCTCAACCTCTTATTCTATTGTTTTTCAAAGAACACCTGATCATCAGAAAACTCCATTTCCACCTTCTCCACACAGCGAACATGTTTTTTATAACATTTGAAATAACAAGGAGCTTAGGCCCTTATATACTTTGTCTTTAATCCTAAATAAAAATGTTTGATTTTACTATCAAGATCTCATATGGAATTTGAAGCATACCTTTCCCGTTGAGTGAATTTTTCTTCATACGCATCCACAGAGTCATCCTCCTACCTTAATTCTAGGAATTGTTTTTCCGTCCTAAGACGAACCACCTTAGGAAAATATTTCTCAAGAAAAAAACCTTTGAATTCATCCTGATCAAGAGAATCAATCTCTTCACTATCCCTGATAATTTTCACCATCATCCACCACTGATCAGCTTCACCTTCAAAACTGTAAACAGAAATACTAACCTTTTGATGTTCTAAACAACCCATGACATCGAAAATCTTTTCCTATGATTTAATCCACCCTTCTGCTAGAACCAGGCCAGATGAACCCTTGAATGATGGGGGATGTTGCCTCATGAAATTCTCTACAACTGACATGATCCTCTGTGGTTAATCTGGCTGATCTCAATCATGGATACCACCACCATTTATAGCCTGAGTCAACTGTGCCATCACTGCAACAAACTATTATGTTCCGATTCCAACCATATTAGGTAGCTTATTTAGATGGTTGTCTTCCTCCCATCATCATCCCAACATAGCTTATATCTTTCCTCTATGGAAAACCATTCTGAACACAGAAGTATCTTAGGAAAAGGAACATGGTAATCTGTAAATTCTATATGAATTCAATATTAACATAAATTACATTATGGATATTAATTTAACAATACCCTAACTCCTAAAGTTATCTAAACTGACCTATGATATCAAATATAAGGACTCGGCCTTAAAACATTACATAATATTGAATTAAATGAATAATTCAAATTGAGGATCTTTTCATGTTTAGTGTTTTAAAGAATTAGGACATAACTAGTACATCTCAAAAGATTACAAGGTAGACACTTCTACAAAGTTTCCATTTTTTTTCATAAAATAAAAACTCTTGAAAAAACATAT
>OY728163.1:1697604160-1697691764 GCA_963277665.1 Viscum album
TAAATTGTTTTTCATGTCCTTCTATGAAAAAAATAAAATTATTTTGAGAAAAATTTAGCAAATTAATTGGATAAAATAAACTTCATTTTTTATTTTGTAATGTTAAAATTATATTTGGGTAAACTTTCATGATTTGTTTGAGAAAAGTTATCTTTGGATGAATAGAGGAAATAATGAAGTTTAATTCAAAACTGATTTTTCATATAATTTATTTATAAGGTTAAATTATACTTTAAATTTGTTTCATGGTTTAATTACATAATTTATTTATCAATTAATAAAACATTGGTAATTTATGTCAATTTCTCTTTACACATGGTTTTAAAAATATAGAAAACATTTTAATGTTTTTAATCCAAACACCTACATTATCAATTCGACTGCACAATTACTTTTAAATTATTTTTGTCCACTTCTATAATTTTAATTTTGAAATATATATTCAATATTTTATAGAATAATAATTTATAATATATAATATTTTCAACTTATTTTTTGACAAAATTTATCAATTAATTTAATTAAAATTAATTACATCAATTAATGTAAAGTTACGCCTACTTATGGAAGAAACCTTATATTTATTTCCCAAAAATACCTACACACTTTTCCAAGATCCAATGGATTTCCATATTTAGACCATATACCACCTTTTATAATATTTGGTTTATTATTTGATCCATATCACATGTCAAAAAACTGTTTGGAATTCCTTAGTCAAAATATTACAAAAATGTCACTCCTCCTCCACTATAAAAATGCCAGTAGTACAATACCTCTTTACATGTATAATGCCACTTGGTTTAATTAACTAACTTCTAAAATATCCTCACAATAATACTCTATTACTCCTTCAATCCTCCATTTGGGAATAAATCCTTCCATTGAATCTATATTGTGAAAACCAAAAAGAGTTACCTAATTTAGAGGAAACACAATCCCTCAAACACCATTCCTTTATTTTCATTCTACAATTCATAAAATTTTATAATTCCATGATTTTATAAGAATAAAAATATTATGAATATAATAGGATGTTATTATGCTAATTTTTCAAATTAAAATTACAAATATTTTAATCCAATGGGTTAGGAACATAGTGTTTATGTGTACAAAAAACTACCACCACACTAAACGATGATTGTTCATTTTTCCTTTATTTCCTCTCATAGTGGACATTATTGAAAAAAATTATATTTATATATTATATATAATATATTTATTATGAATAAAAGATTTTGTAATTTTTTAAAACCCATATCTTTATGCATTCCATTTTGTGTTAATATGATATTTTCATTTATGGATGTGTGGACTACCAGCCCCTTAAAGCGATGTGATTTGTTCATAAACAATAGAGAATATAATAAGGATGTATTTAGTGAATATATATAACATTTATAAGATATAATAAATATACTATAATAATTACACACACACACAAACAGAGAAATATATATATATATATATATATATGTTACTTTCTTTCATAAAAAAAATTAAATAGAGATAGCGTTCATGCATAGGTACGGTCTACCATCTCCAAGAATTGTGTATTCAGTTTCATAATTATATATTTTATGGATTATTATAATACATATACAAAAAAAAACATTATATTTAAATTATTTTTTTCATTCTTGAATCATTATATAAGCATATGGACCAAAGATATAATTAATTAAGATATAAGGGGAAAACAAAGGGAATATTACCTAAAGCATAACCTTAACATGAAATTTTTAAAAAGAGGGTGATATAAAGACATAATAAAACAATATATGGTATTATATATAATAATATTCTTATTTAAAATATTTATAATAAAATTAATCTTATTATAAGGGAATCTTCTATGAGTGTGAATAGGGTCAAGACACAAGGTAAGGTAATTTCATATCACTTTTAATATCTATATGATACAAGCAATGTTCACGACACAATTCTCTTTTGCGGTGTATATACAACTCATTAATATATTATATGATTCATATTAATAAATTTATGTGAATTTAGATAACCATTCTATGATATTTCTTTAATATGTTTTATATTCTAAAAGGTTTTGTAACAGTCATTTATATGTTTTAAAGGAATTTTTTTGAAATATTATTCATGCTTTTTATAAGTTTCAAGTAAAAATGGTTTCAAAGTATCGTCAATATTACATTATATTTTTGAATGTTTATTTTCAAAGAAAATATTTCTAAAATATTTTTAGGTTTAAAAATAATTTTCAAAGAATAATTATATTTTCCTCAAGGAATATTTTTAAAAGATATTTCATAATTATTTCCCATCTAAGATAAAATCAATGGGTGTCAATCATTACATTATGGGTAAATGATTCAATTTTAAAATTTTTATAAATTTAATTAATGGTTTATGTTTGGATTCAATGATGTTTTTTAAACTCCTTCATGTTTAACAAGTTTTATTCATTTAAAACCCACATGTTTCCCAGGTAATGTTTTTGATGAAATGATTGCGAATCTTGTATTGTTTTCCATAGGTTATGATATGATATCATGTCCATGATACCCATTTGATTTCATGGTTTATGATACGATTGTTTGTGATTTTTTTCATATGTATGTATTATTTCATTATGATATAGATTGTACCTATATCTCCCTCCAATGGAATTAGTTATGATTTGTATCTCATGAGATAGACTAAGATGGCATTAAGAGTGAATTCTGGCTTCTAATATAGACATGGGAGTGAAACATGAATACCAAGAGGGTATGAGTAGTGAACTTATTCTACTATAAAAGACATGGTTGTAAACCATGACTACCTAGATGGTATAGGGAGTGAATCCATACTACTAAGATAGTCTAAGAAGTGATTCCTAGGCTACAATGGAAATCACATTATATTATTTTATGTTTTTTACAATTCCATATTTTATTCCAACGTTATAATTTCATGGATTATGTTATTTATTTCCTTATTATTCTTGTCTCATAAATTTTCATGATATATTACATGATTCTTGTTTATGGTCTATGATATTTAGGGTATGATCTTCAAATGTTTTAATTGCATTCTCATTATCTTATGCTCATGTTTATGATTATATGTCACTCTTGTTTACCCCTACAGAGCATCAAAGGTCATCCATTTTTATGTTTATATCACTATGTTTATGAAGATACATATTATGTTTTTTTGTGTATAATTAGGATTCTTGTCAAGAAGAACCTAGTGAATGATTATGTAGCATGCTTATGTACCTGGGTTTATGTATCCTGGTTTCTAAAGGATATTAACTGATTTAGTCTTTGGGAATCTATTATTATATTGATTTGAGTATTCTAAAAAAGTAATGTAACATTTATTTATGTGATGTTATAGTCTCTATAGTTGGAATCAATGAAAAATATTAGTTAAAATTTGGAATCTAGGATGATAAAACCATAGTAATAACTCTTAGGACATGTCTAAGGATATATAAAAATGTAGGAAGATATCACGGAATGTTAGTAAATGATAGAGTGAGTTTTATCCTAGAAATACATTCTTTTAAATATACTAAATGTAGATGTGGATCTAGAAAATATGTACTTAGAGATAACAAATTTGAAAAAAAGTTTACATCCTTACTTGGGGTGATCTAATACACAACAATGTGCCTTGCCGCATACCAGGTTTGACACTCCCATGGGACATTCTTTAGAAATTTAGAAACTCTTCACATAAAATTTTAAATGAATTTAATTGAATATAAATATGAATAAATTAGGATAAACAGAATGTGTCATATATTAAGTACGATGTAATATATTAGACATCATATAAGTAAATTTTCATTTTAAGTTGTTCTTCATTATGATATTTATTTCTTACACTATGCTTTGGGTTTTAATAAATGGTTAGAACCTAAATGAACTGTGTTAATAGTGATTGTGTTGGATAGTCAAATGATATTCCTTCTCATAAATAGAATTATATTGGAGATGGAAGGAAAAATCATATTTTTTTGCTAACATCTAATTATCAATCTATAAATCATGGTGGTCATCCAAATGGGAAAATGTGGGAAAAAAATTATATTGACCCTTTTATGAGGAAACATCCATCTTCATTCAGAGGCTCTTATGATCCAATTTTCCTAAACAATGGATCAGTAATACAAAAAAGATATTCCATGTTCTATAGTGTTTGGAGGATGATAATGTCATTTTGTCTATTTATCAGATAGAAGGTGAAGTATAACAGTGGTGGACTCTAAAAAAGAATACATAAATAATGATGAAAATGATTCCATGGAAAGATTTGAGTTCAAGAAAATATTTTTCAATAAGTTCTTTCCTTGTATTCTTTATACTAATCTATAGAAACATTTCCTTGAGTCTATGCAATGGGATAATGAATCTATCGGTACATATGAGGCTAATTTTATAAGACTAGAGAGGTATGCTTCAGGATTTATCATCTAACCTAGATGTAAATTCTATAGGTTCTTTGGTGGATTAAATCCAATACTCATATTTGAATTGCCCATTGTAGATTATATTAGTAATAAAGATATTTTTTTTCAATAATTCTTTCAAATAGAAGTTGGAGTCACATATCAATCACATGATTTTGAAAAAAAGGAAGATAGTGCTTAATAAAAATCAAAAAACCATAAAGAGAAAATTATGATCTTTCTATTATGATCTATGTGTGGGATGTATCATGGAGAAATTTGTTTTAAGGGGACTATTATATTTTTTATGTGTATAAGAGAAATAACATTGGACATCTGATTATCAAAGTGATTGTTAAAAAGCTACGTAATTGTTGTAATAGAGAGAAAGATATAGAAAATGCTCCTCCCACACACTAATTTTACATGTGTAAAGTGAATGGGTATTATGAAAACTAGTTATCAAACTCAAGGGTTGGTGGTGATGATCCACGTCATAAACCTCTTACGATAAGGGACAAGGGGAAATCTCATGCTGTTTCTATTTCAGATGAGGGGTGCGTTAACATCATAGTTAAAGGTACACATATCATCCACTCTATAACCACTAATGTCTTATTTGATTCATGATCTACCCACTCTTTCAAATGAATAGAATTTTATATTAGTGCTAATATTCCACATAAATTATTAGATGTGGAATTAGAAGTGAAATCCCCTAATGGTACTATTATTTCATTCAATTATATGATTCCTCTCTAGTGGGAATTTGTGGGAATATAATTCTTGTAAATATTTTCTTTCTTACATTGGTTGAAATTGATGTCATATTAGTCATGGATTGGATTTATCTGCTTAAAGATCACATAAATGGTTGGGGAATAGAAGTTATGCTTGATATTTCAGACTCCCATATAATTGTATGTCAATGTGATGAAAATAAAAAACATCCTATTGAGATTACATCCATTGTATGTGTCTTAATTCCCATTCAGAAGGGGTTTTTATCTCGAATGGTTGGGGTGAAAATCGATATTCATGATTTACCAATTTTTTTAGAATTTATGGATTTTATTCTAGAAGTGTTTCTAATCCTTACACCAAAATGTGAATTTGAGTTCTAAATAAAACTATTACCTCATTCCACACTAATTTCAAAGACTCCCTATATAATGGACGGAATTGAGTTGCAAGAATTGAATAAGGAACTTCCATAAAACTTGGTCATGGAATTCATTGGTCCAAGTGTGTCACCTTGGGGTGCAACTATTTTTTTTAAATAATGATAGATCGATGTGATTCTTCATTGATTATAGGATGTTGAATAAGATTAGAATCAAGAACAAGTATCCTCTTCCCCATATTGATGACTTGTTTGATCAACTGTGTTGTGATCAAAAATTTCCACATTGGACATTGTATATAGATATCCTCAATTGAGGTGAAATAAAGAGGATATAACCTAGAAGAAATCCTATAAAATGTATAGACACTATGAATATATAATAATTCGTTTTGGTCTTAAAAAGTCCTCTTCTCTTTTTAGGGATTTTATGAGTAGGATCTTTAGAGATTAACTTTATATGTTTATGGTACTCTTTATAAATGATAATATTATCTATTCAAAGAGAAATTAAGAGCCTAGAGGTAACTTGATTTATTCACTAAATACCCTAAGGATGGTGAAAATATAAAAAAAATTAAAAAAGTTCAATTTTTGCTACAAAAAGTTTCATTTTTTAGTTAACAGAATCTCAATATAAGGTATTGTAGTATATCCATAATAAACGGTGGCTATTGAATGATAACCTAGACCAACCACATTGACTGAGAACTATAGATTTCTTTTTTTTAACTAGATATCATAGATGGTTTGTGGAGAATTTCTCACAAATATATAATCCTATGACCATGTTAACTCGAAAACATTTCATGTTCCTCTGGATGGATGAATGTGAGGAAAATTTCAAGGGACAGATGAAAAGGTTGGTCAACACACTTATGCATACATTACCATAATATATTGATGGGGTTTTAATATATACTGATTCAACCAAGAAGGGATTGGGATATGTTCTTTAATAGAATAACATGGTTATAGCATATTTAAAATGATAGTAGAATATTAATGAGAAAAATTACCCGACTAATGATTTGGAGTTAGCAGTGGTAAATTTTTCATCAAATATATGGTGGATTTGTATTTATTGAGAAAAGTGTGATGTATACACTGATCATAACTGTATGAAATATATATTCACAAATACGGAGTTGAACATGAATCATAGAATATGGTTGGAGTTCATAAAGATTTTGACAGCTCAATATATTAAAACCATTGGAAAGACAACAATGTGGTTTATTGTTTATGATAAATAGACAATGATTTCTTTTCCACGTTGTGGATCAAAAAAGATATAATACTTCAGTATTTGAAATGGATGTATCTATAAATCCTGAAGTATGGGGAAAATATTATCTTTCTCAACTAAATGATCAACCCTCTATCGATGTGATGATTAAGGATTTATAGAGGGAAGATTTATAGCTATAGAAGAAAGTTATAAATTTTCTGATGTTTAATCTTGATTACGATAGAATGATACAATTATTGAACCATGTATGTGCTCCTTCCATACCTTATTTGAAGAAGGAACTATTAGAGAATTCTTATAGTCCTTCATTCTATATTCATACAAGAAGTATAATGATGTTTATGGATTTGAAACAATTTTTTTTGTTGGATGGAATGAAGAGATAGATCGCATAGTTTGTATCCTAGTGCTTGGTATTCCATCATGTTAAGGCAGAAAGAAAAAAATTAAAAAGGGATGGGGCATACATTTCCCATATCAAAATTCAAATGGTAGAATATCACTATAAATTTTTTCATAAAAATAGACAAAACCTATAAAGTTTGTAATGTTATATGGGTGTTAGTCGATCACCTTACTGTATTAGTGAACTTCATTTCTATCAGATAAAATTTCTCTAAAGATCATATTTCAAAGATATACATTAAAAAGGGGAATAGATATATGGGGTACTATAGTCCATTGTATCTAATCCGGATATGAGGTTTATCTCAAATTTCTAGAAAAGAACTTAAAAATCACATGATACAGAAGTGTTTTTCAACACCTTTTATCATCCTGGGAAGGATGCAAAATCTGAATGAACTATTCAAACCCTAAATTATATGTTGATACCATATTCGTCGGACTTGAAAGGAGGTTGGGATTTACAAATTCCTCTAGTAGATATTTCATAAAATAATAACCTTCACTCATGTATTCATATGTAATCTTATGAATCCCTATATGAAAATAAATATAGACCTCCAATGTGTTGGATTAAAGTTGGAGAATGAAAGCTATTGGGACCAAATATCACTGAAGAAATAGAAGGGAAAGATTGAGCCAATCAGTATCATATCAATGCAGATAAAAGTCAAAATAAATTATATCTTGATAACTATCAGCATTATCTAGAATACAATTTTGGTGAAATGGTGTCTCCATGAATCTCTACCTTAAAGATGGTTATGAGCTTCAAGGAGAAATGGAAAATAATCCCTACGTATATTGGTCCCTTTGATATTTCTAACTGTATCAGGATGGTAGCCTGTCGCTTGGCACTACCTCAAAACTCTATTAATTACATGATATGTTCCATGTATTTCACATGAATAAATTACATACCTAACACTTCATATGTACTGAATTTAGTGGTCATACCACCGGAGGATGATCATTCTTACAATGAACAACCTATTGAAATTCCGGATCAATCAGAGAAATTTCTATGAAACAATACCACAGACCTGGTCAATGTTTTGTGGAGAAATATTTAGTTAGAGGATGATCCATGGGAACATTAATATATGAGGAAGTATATGTATCTTTGTTTTTTGTACCAAATTGATGAATTTTTTGGGAGAAACTCATTTTAATGGTGAAAGAATGTAACATTCTTTGTTTTTATAGACCATTTATTCTCCATTTGAATGAATTAATTTTAATTGATGTCTTGAATTTAACTAATTAAAAAATTAAATTCACACAAAACAAACTCAGAACACCCAACACTGACTTGTAATTTTCTACATGCAACACAGACATACTTTATGTTATAGGAAATACTGAGTTTCAACGAAACATATTTTTATTATTATAATGATTTAAATGGTATAATTATAACCAAACAATTAAAAATCGTAATAAAAATATTAATAACTACCTTTAAAATATTTTTCATAATGTTATCATATAAATGGAACATATTAATAATGAAAAATAATTTTTTTTGTAAATAATTAATATGCTTAAAAATTCTATGTTCCCAAATAAAAGTATTTTCACGTCTTTATGTGAAAGGCAATAAAATTAATTTTAAAAAAATTAATATTTTATATGATTAAATAGACTTTAATTTTCATTTTATAATTTCAAAGGTATATTGGGGTTAATTTTGTATATTCTTCAATGAAACATCATTTTTAGGATGAATAGTATGAAATAGTGATATTTAATTCAAATATACTTTTTCAGCAAAATTATTTATAAGGATAAATTATATATCAAAGTGTTTTAATGTTTAAATAGATAATATTTTTATCAATTAATACAATATAGTTCATTTAGATCAATATCACTTTGATCTTTTGTATAAAAACATAGCAATCTTTTGAATGTTTTTACTTTATACCGCCGCACTGTTGATGCGACTGCGAGAAAATTTTAAATCAATTTCACCAAATAATATGATTGAAATTTTAAAAAATGGATTCCATATTTTTAATTAGAATAATTTATAATGTCTAATAGGGTAAACATAGTTTTTTTCCAAAATTATTAGTGATTATAATTAAAATTAATTACGTCGATTAATGTATAATTAAGATTAACTATGGACTAAAACATATATATATTACCAAAAAAGACCTATAAACTTATCCAACATCCATTTTTGAGCTGTATTTAGGCACTATACTTGCATGGATCTGATTTGGTCCATCATTTGATCCACATGACAAGTCAAAACCTTTAATGGAATTCTTTTGTGAAAATATTATAGGAGTGCCACTCCTCCCCCACTATAAATAGGCATCCTCATATCCACATATTTACACCTCTCATTAAACATAGGATTATACAATATCAGATCCAATATCCTCCCAAAAATTATATCTTCATTCTTGAATCCTCCCTTTGGGAATAATTTCTTCCAAGGAATCCCATTTGGGAAAACTAAAATGAGCTACCTGATTAAGAGGCACCCCCCTCCCTCAAACTCATTTATTTTATTTTACTTCTCCACTCCCTAAAATCATATTATTCCATTATTTTATAACAAAAACATCATCTTAAATATACTATGATTTTCTATGCTATGTTTTCGACTCACACATACGAATACTTCCATATAATGGGTACAGAAAATACTCTTTACGTGTACAGAAAACTACCACCTCACCAAATGATGATTGTTCATTTTTTTACTTTACCACCTCTCATTCTGGAAATTATTATAAAATCAATATATATATGCTATATAATATATTAATTATTTCTTCAATATTTTTTTATTCCTTTACAACGCATATCTTTAAAATTTCTATTTTTATTTAATATGATAATTGTGTTTGAGGTAGTGTGGACTACCACCCCTCGAAGTAATGTGATTCATTCATACACTACATGGAATGTAATAAGGATGAGTTTACTGAATATATATGATATAAATTATCTACCTAATATTGATATATATATATGTATATATATATATAAGACTTTCACTTTCATTCCTTCAAAATAGAAATTAAATGAAAATAGCAGTCATACGTACATATATTCTATCATCCCCATAAATGGTGTATTATGTTTCATACATCTATATTATATGGAATATCACAATACACACATAATTCAAATTAATTATATTTAAATCATGGTTTACATTCTACTAATATTGATATAATTATGAGGAACAAAGATATAAAAAATTAGGGCACAAATTAAAATCAAAGTGAATATTACCAGAAGCATAACCTTAACATGAAATTGTTAACAAGAGGGTAATATAAATTCTTATTATACCCATAAATGGTAATAGATAAAATTATTTGCTTCTCTAAATGATTTATAATTAACTTACAATTTTTATATAGGAATCATGTATGAGTATGATGATCGTCATGACATAAGGTAAGGGAATTTCATCTCACTTTTTATATCAGTGAGATACATGCCATGTTTGTAACGACCAAAACATTCATTAATGAAAATTCAACTTGATCTAATAAAATGTCTTATTATTGTTATATAAAAATTGAACATCATTGTTTTTATGTTTCTGGATTTTAAAATACCATTTAGAATTGTGATCATTGCAAATATAGTCATTAAATAGGGATCACATGATTAGAATAAATATAGAAATTTAACAAATCTAATTTACACAGAAAAAGAAAGTGATGGCCTCATCCAGTACAATTTCCCCATACGAAGCCCATTTATTGGATCTTGGAAAGGAGGTGGAATCATTGGGATTCTCTCTTGACTAAGCCCAATCTGAACATGAACACGTTAAGATTGTGCGGTACCGACTACTGGATAAGTGGAAGTTAATAGAGATTATCACACGAGCGATGTTATCCGAGACACCGGAAGGTGCTGTTACCTTCACACACCATACCCTTCAGTCTTATGAGGGTTTTATAAGGGGTTATGTAACAATTCCCTATCACTATGACTATGTACATTATTTTTTTATAAGGAATGTACATTCATTTATTATTATAACTTTATAAATAGTTTTTTTAAGCGCAAATAGTATATTCTAGTTAATATTTAACTAAGGAATCTATTTTGATGAATTAAGGTATTTTTTGGAATAAAATAATATTTTAATAAAATATTATTATTATTATAAAATTAATTTTTATTAAATATAAATGATCGTATAATTTTATGAATGCAATTTTAATTTTTATTATGGTTTGAATGTTGTTTTTTCCAAAACCCATAAATTTTCAATACAACTTGGATTTTATTTTAAAGGTAAAAAATTAAAATATTCAGAAAATTATTTAGATAAAACTAATATTATTTTTGGAATCAGGATGAGGAAATTATCCAATAGTTAATGTTTCATAATTTTTTGAGACAGTCAGATTTTTATATAAAATTGTAATACTGTTTTAAGATGTAATGAGTTTTATGACATCATAATGACCCGATACTGATATAATTAAATTATATAAACATTATGTTGGGAAAATATATGTTTTAATTTTAAAATAATGTGATTTTAGATTTTTTTTATTTTACAATGCTTTAGTGGACCCTCAAAGACTTATCAAACATTTTGTCTTTTTAAATTGTTTTCTTTCAGAGTATGACTCACCTCCACATAAGAAACACTATTATATTATGAATTTCGGTCATTGGACACATAAAATATTTTTTTACACTCCCCATTAGAAAAACCCATGGGCCAAAACCATGGGATGCTTTTTGGTTTTGATTAGTTTAATGTGTGGTGTCCCAAACCTAAAAAATAATGAATTCCCTCTCATTTCCTTTATAAACCCACCCAAGCTCCCATTTCATATTCACTAAATGTCTATGGAGTTCATCCAAACTATGTAATTCTCTCTCTATAATCCTCCCCAGTTATCTATAGCTCCCAAGAAGCCTCTCTTAAGCCTCTCCCAAGCCTTTGGAAGTACACTTCCATGTAAAGGATTTCTTCCTTTCTAAATGTTTTCATATTTTCATTAAGCTATTAGGCCCTTTTTTTTTCAATTAAAAATGTTGGGGTAAGAATTTTCACCTACCCCATGATTACCTATTTATGTTTTGATAATGGGAGTCCCCTTTCTCTCTCATTAAGGCCTCCCACGCACACCTGTTACCATGGTGAAATTCCAAAAGTGATTTCACTCTCCTCTTTTACATCCAGGTAATTCTCCTGTATTATGCATCTAAATCCCATTAAATTTTTTGGTACATGTATCCATATGACCCCATTATTGTAAATTTAATTTAAATATTATGAGACACCCATTTATCTCTCATCAACCATTTTTATGAGTTTTTATTTCACACCGTTGTTTTCCTGAAATTGCACTACAATTTGCCAAACCAACGTCATTATGTAGTGAATACCATGACCATTTCTCTAGAAGGGGTATTCACCCTTATAAAAATTTACTTATGTATTATAAATATTTATGTATGAATTCCACATAGATTTATCTTTGAAGAAATTATGATGATTGATTCCATGTTTTATGATCCATTTGGCACACTTATGCATAAAATGAAATGTTTAGGAATGGTGTGCCCCGATATCCATATAACGCCTTGGGAAGAGTATAGTATCCTGATATATCATATGAAATGAGTGTTGAGTCATTCTAATTCATTTTAAACAAATGTATAATCATGATTCATGTTCTATAAGGGTTTACTCGTGCTCTATGTGCAATGAGCCTTGGCTCATGAAAATTCCATGTTAAGTGTTGTTACCACATTTCAATGTTGTGATTATCATGGATTATCATGCCTTTATGTTCAGGATCCACTTGTGCTCCATTAATATTTCTATTTCTTCACATGGATTTTAATCTTCATTTTATTCCTTGATTACTCATTTATTAGGCTTTATAGCTCACACTTTTCTTTCTCATGTCCTCATGTTAACGCATGAAATGACAAGTACGCAAGAATGTATTGGTAATGTAATGGGAGTTTTCAATAAGATGTTGTGTTCTATGTCTTAATAGTTTATGTAATTTTCCTAAGACCCAAATATACTAGACCTCTCAATCATCTATGTTGTTTCAAGTTATGTTTTATTGTAATAAATCATGTTTATTTATGAAATAAAGAGCAGGGTTGTTATAGTTGGTATTAGAGGATAGGCTTAGTTATTTTTGAGATTAGGATTATAAAACACTTTTAAATGCCATTGAGATAATTCTGTGTATAATAAAAACATCCCTACATTTTTTTGATTGTTGAGTAAGTTGTTTATTAAGAAAATAAATCCCACTCTGGATACGAGCTGGAAGAGGCGGCTCTGTTACAGATGTACTGAAGGGTGCAAACCCCGACAAGGAGATTCAGGCTTGACCCAGGGTATCCTTGTACATGAAAATGGGTCTTCCTGTACTCTTGGTTATGAAACCCCTAGGGGATATTCATTGGTAAATTCAAAAGCTTAGTATGAACCATTATTATTGGAATTAAAAACTAAACCCCTAAGAATATATGTTTGAAATTATATCATGTATAACATAGATTGAATCCAATATATTCAAATGTTATGTAAATAAAATCTATTAATATGTAATCTGCTTTGTCCTTGGATTATCCTTTATGTGTTACCCCTAAAAATCCTTTTATTCTAGCCAATGACCGGTAATTGGAGGACTCGGGATAATAAATTGATGTGAAGACCCAGGTGATGATTGTGCTAATGAGATACCCAATCTGATGGGAGGGGGAATCGCAAAAATTGACACAATTTTCTCTCAGTTAACTCATGATTTAGATAGAAACATGGGTCAATAGTTACGTTCAACCCCCCACCCCAAGAAAAAAATGTCGCTATAGAGAGCTTTATGGGACTAAGGCATCCTACTTTTAATGGATCTTATTATCCGTCATTCTCCGAAACATGGATAACACCCTTGAAATGATCTTCTCCATCCATCAATTTTTTGAAAAAGAGAAGGTTATTCTGGATACTTATCACATGCAGGGTGAATCTGATCAATGATGGAAATTGATAAAAAATACGAAGCCTATGTAGGAGATCGAGTCGTTGGAAAGGAAGGATTTCCGGAAGATATTTTTTGACAAATATTTTTCATGAACCATCTAGCTTATGATGGAAAGGGACTTACATGACCTCAAGAAAAAATATGATGAATATGTTTGAGCGTATAAGGAATATATTAAAAGGCTTCCACGATACACTTTCATGTTTGTTGTTTCCCAAGAATGCAAGGTTGACCACTTCATTGATGGGATGAATCCAAGCCTACAAGAAATCCCTGGCGATCTGTGACTTTGACAACAATGAATAAATTGTCTAATGTACCATCAAAGATGAAATGGATATCGTCAAACCTCAAAGGTATCATGGGGATAGGAAGCATAAGTTGGAATTCAATTCTGACACTCTAATGGATAAATCCAACATTTCTAGGAATATCCATCACCCCACTTGCCAAAAGATCAGAAAGAAGCACCCTGGAAATTGACTTATGGGGACATGGAAATGCTTTAGGGGTGGAAGAGAAAGGAACCTAGTCATTAACTACAGACAAGAAAAACCCGTGGCTACGATAGAGGAGAGGAACGCTCTGTTCAACTCTCAACGTGTTGTATATTGCATAAACTACAATGAACTATGGCACCATGAAAATTAGTTCTCTATAACAAGGGTTTTCAATAGAAACCAACAACCTCCATGGTAGAAAGGGAGATATTTTTCCATCACTACTGTCGATGTGAACCCCGACAATGAAGTGATGACAGGTACGCTAGTTATTCATTCATGAATAGCAAATGTACTTTTTGATTTAGGTTCTACACATTATTTGATATCCTGAATGTTTATTAGAACAATACCAACACCACTTAAAATCATGGAAGTAATGATTTTGGTGAGTAGGACAAATGGGGAAATCATTGCATCCCATGAATATTACTCCTCCCATATCTTAATTGGTGGATTGAACTTCCTGGAGATCCTCCTCGTACTCTATGTGGTGAAATTTATTGCAATTCATGGAACGGATTGTTTTTCCTTATATAGAGACAACATAAATTGTCGTTAGAGGGAAATCACTCTCCTGTTGAAGAATCAACCCCTCGAATCTGTACAAGTGTAAGGAAGATGATGAATCTTCTTTAGATCCATCATCTCAAGTGTTGATATTACTACAAAATGAGCATGCATATCTGGATTAGATGATTGAGTCTAGGGAGGCACCCATCCTTGAAGAGATGCCTATTGTGAGGGAATTTACTGAAGTGTTTTATGAGTAATTGATTGGTTTTCCTCATTGAAGAGAAAATGAATTCTAAATTGATCTTATACCTAGGGTTTTTCCAATATCCAAGTCTCCAAATAGTATGGTTGTTGTAGAGCTTAATGAGGTGAAGAAAAAACTACAGAAGAATCTAGATAATGGTATTATATGCCCATGTGAATCACCATGGGGTTAACCAGCCCTCTTCAACCTGAAGAAGAATGGGTCAGTGCACCTTTACATCGATTATCATGAGCTTTGCAAAATCATGATAAAGAACATGTATCTCCTCCCATGAATTGATTACATGTTCAATCAGCTATATTGACACAATACACCTCCAAGGTATATTTTCAGTCGGGATATTATCACGTAAGGGAGAATAAGGAAGAAATTCTCAAGACTACTTTTCGTACAAGATACAGGCACTATGTATTCATAGAAATGCCTTTGGGACCCACTAATGCTCCAACAATCTTCATAGACCTGATGAATAGAGTCTTTAGAGATTATCTTGACAATTTTATTTGTATTCTTTATAGATTTAATTCTAATATACTCCGAAAACAAGGAGGGTCAAGAGGAGCATCTATGAACTGTACTAGATATCTAAAGAAAGGAGAATCTCAATACAAAGTATAGCAAGTGTGAGTTCTGGTTGAAGGAGGTCTAACTCTTACGCCATATCATCACATGAAATGGGATATCTATGCATACCTCCATTATATATGCAATAGTGGTATGGTCATGGCCAACATTGATAACAAATATCTGTATCTTATTGTGGTTAGCTAGATATTATCAACGATTTGGGAGAAATTTCTCACGATTGTCCAACCCTCTTAACAAGATAACTCTGAAGGGTGTAAAGTCTTCTTGGAGTTATAAATGCAAAAAAATATTCAAGGATTTGAAAATGAAGCTTATCATTGCACATGATCTCACATTAACCACAAGTAGATAACTTTTTGTTGTATTTAGTGATGCATCAGAGAAGGGCATGGGATGTGTGTTGTTGAAAAATGAAAAATTCATTGCCGATACATTAAGGAAATTGAATGTTCATGAGAAGAATTATCCAAAACAAGATCCGGAGTTGGATATGGTGATCTTTGATTTATTATTCAGGTGGCATTATCTCTTGGGGGGAAATGCGATATATATACGGACCACAAAATCCTCAAGTATATATTTACACAGAAATAGTTGAACATGCGCCAAGGAAGATGGATAGTGCTGATTAATGACTATGACTTCTAAATCTATTAACACCCTGAGAAAGAAAACTATGTGGCAGATACTCTATATAGAAAGGACCAAACAATTCTATCATTAATGTGAATTGAGAAGGATCATATCTTCCTAGATTTGATGAAGATGGACAAGGTAATCATAAAGAAGGTAACATCAGCAGTCCTTTCACAAATTATTGGTCAATCATCAATAATGGAAAGGTTAAAGGATGATCAATGAAATGATGTGGGAATTTAGAAGAATTTGGATGCTGTCAGAAAAGGTAAATCCTCTATTTTCAATGTCATAGAAGAAGGAATTGTGAGATTTGCGAAAAGAATATGGGTTCCATCATGTCTAGAGCTAAAGAATGAACTTCTGGATGACACACATAGTTCGAATTTCACTACTCCCCCAGGAAACAAAAATTTGTATCGAGATCTATAGTAGCATTATTGGTGGGATAAGATGAAGAAGGATATTGCTGAGTATATATCAATGTGCCTAGTTTGTCAACAAGTGAAGGTAGAGAGGAATAAGATTAATGGTATGATGCAACCATTTCTCATACCATCATGGAAATGAAAGAACATCACCATGGACTTTGTCACCATACTTCTGAGGACATCTAAAGGAAATAATCCAATCTAGGTTGTTGTGGACTATCTTACAATGTATGCACACTTCATTTCAATTTGGGAGGATTTCTTATTAGATCAACTGACATAGATATATACCAGAGAAGTTGTATGGATGGATGGAGTACCATAATATATTGTATCCGATTGAGATCCAAGATTCACCTCTATGTTTTGGAAGACTTTTCTATATTCTCTGGATACTAGACTAAACATCAGTGTGGACTATCATCCTCAAATGGATAACCAATCAGAGAAAACTATTCAGTGACTGGAGGATATGTTAAGATCATGTTCTATGGATGTTAAAGGAGGGTGGGACCAACATCTTCCATTGGTTGATTTCTCCTACAATAACAGTTTCCACTCGAGCATCTGATTGGAACTTTATGATGAACTATATGGGACAAGGAGCAGAACACTGGCATGTTGGGATGAAGTTGGTGAGCAGAAGCAGCTAGGACAAAAAATGGTCGACGAAATGATGGAGAGGGTGACAAAGATTCAACAACATATCAAGGAAGGCCAGAGTCGATAGAAGAGTTACGTAGATAACCATTGACGAGACCATGAGTTTTATGTTGAAGACATTGTATTTCTACACATATCTCCATGAATGAAGGTCATGAGGTTTGGAAAGAATGAAATGTTTAGTCATAGGTACATCATCCCCACTAAGATTATTGATCTTATTGGGGTTGTGGCCTATCGAATAGCACTTACACCTACCATGGACAATATGCATGATGTCATTCTTGTATCCCTATTATGGAAGAACATACCATAACCTTCACATGTACTCTCTTCAGAGGTATTAAAAATATAGGATGATCTATCTTATGAGGAGAAATTAGTGAAGATCTTAGAGTGTAGAGAAAAAGTTCAAAGAAATAAGACAATTCCCCTTGTCAAGGTGTTTTGGAAAAACAAAAAGTATGAAGAAGTGATGTGGGAATCAGAGGAAGTGATGAAGAAGAGTTAACCGCAATTGTCTTGTTGTTGGAAAAGGAAATTTTGAGGGTGAAATTTCTTAAGGGGGATGATTGTGAAAACCCAAAAATTGATTAATGAAAATTCCTCTTGATATAATTAAATGTTATTTTATGGTAATATAAAATGTGAAAATCATTGGTTTTTTGTTTCTATATTTTAAAATACCATTGTGAATTTTGACCATTGCTAATATATCCATTGAATAGTGATCAAATGATTAGTATAAATATTGATCTTTAACAAATCAAATTTACTAAGACAAAGGAAGTGATGGCCACATCTAGTAGAATTTCTTCTTAAGAATTTTATTTGTTGAAGCTTAGAAAGGAGGTGTAATCATTGGACTTCACTCTTTACCTAGCCCAAACCGAGCATGAACACCTTAAACTTGAGCGGAACTGACTATAGGAGAAGTGGAAGTTGATAGAGATTACCACCCAAGCGATGTTATCCAAGCCACCCCAGGAGTATGTCACCATTGCACACCTTACACATTAGTCTTATGCAGGTGTTATAAGGGGGTATGCAACAATACCCTATCACTATGACTATGTACATTATTTTTTTAAGGAATGTTCAATCATTTTATTTTTGTTACTTTGTAAATAGTTTTTAAAGCGCAAATCTTATTTTCAGTTAATATTAAACTAAGGACTATATTTTGATGAATTGATGGATTTTTTTGAAATAAATAATATTTTAATAAAATAATATTTTTATTTTTAAATTTAATTTTTTAAATATAAATGGTCGTATAATTTTATGAATGAAATTCTAATTTTTATTAAATTGTAAAAGCTTTCTTTTCAAAACCCATGAATTTTCGATAAATGTTGGATTTCATTTTAAATGTAAGAAATTGAAATATTTATAAAATTATTGACCTAAAATGAATATTATTTTTGGAATCAAAATATCAAAATTATCCAATGGTGAAATTTTCATAATTTTCAGAGACAGTTGAATTTTAGTGTAAAATTTTAACACCGTTTAAGGATATAATGAGTTTTATAACTTCATAAAGACCCAATAGTGATGTCATAAAAAACTATAAACATTCGTTTTGGAAAATATTTGTTTTGACATTAAAATAAAGTAATTTTCAATTTGTTTTAGTTTGTTTACAAAGCATGAGTGGACCCTCCAAGACTTATAAAACATTTTGAATTTTAAATTGTTTTCTTTGAGAGTGTGACTCACCTCCAACTACGAAACCCTATTATTTTATAAATATAGGATATTAGACTCATAAGATATTTTTTTCCACTCCCCTTTGGAGAAAATAATGGGAAAAAACCATCATCTAGTTTTTGGTTTTGATTATTTTAATGTGTGGTGTCCCAAACCTAAATAATAATGAATTCCCTCTCATTTCCTATATAACCCCGCCAAAGCTCCCACTTCCACTTCACTAAAAGCATTTTTATTTCATTAAACCTCTTATATAATCTCTATAGAATCCTCCCAGGGTGCCCCAAGCTCCCAAGAATACTCTTTCAAGCCTCTCCCAAGACTTTGGAAGCACACATCCATGTATGGGATTTATTGCTTTCTCATTTTGTCCTATTTTTTATGTTGTTATGTTTATTCTTCAATTACAAATGTTGGGGTATGATTTCACAACTACCCCATACATAACTATTTATGTTTGGATGATGGAAGACCCATTTATCTCTCATTAATGTCTCCCAAGTACACCTATTACCATACCAATATTCCGTGAGGGATTTCCCTCATATTTTTTACATCCAGGTAATTATTTTGTATTATGCATCTAAATTCCATTATAATGGTTGGTAAATGTATCTATATTACCCCCTAACTATAAATTTCATGTAAATATTATGAGACAACCCTTTCTCTCTCATCAATAAATTTTTATGAGTTATTATTTCACATCATTATGCGGCCGAAATTGCACTATGATTTTCCAAGCCAATGTCATAGTGCAGTGAATAACATGCCCATTTCTCTATCTAGGGTATTCTCCTTTATTCACATTTAAATATTGATTATAAATATTCATGTATTTATTCCACATACCTATATATTGGAATAAATTATGATTATTGATTCCATGTTGTATGATCCACGTGGCACACATATGCATGAAATGGAATGTTTAAGAACAATGTGCCCTGATAGCGCTCCAATTCATTGGATAAAGTATAGTATCATGATACATCATGTGAAATGAGTGTCGACTCATGATAATTCATGTTCAATGATGTTTTACACAAGCTTCATGTGAAATGTGGGTTTACTCAATCTCCATGTGTAAGGAGCATTGGTTTAGTCTAATTCAATGTTAAGTGTTGTTGCCGCATTTCCATGTTAGGATTATCATGGGTTATCATGACATTATGATCATGTTTCTATTGTGCTCCATTGATATTACTATTTACTAACATGTATTTTAATCTTCATGTTATTCATTTTTTACTCCATTACTGGGTTTTATAGGTCAATTTTTTCTTATGCATGTCCTCAGGGTTTCCCATGAAACGCTATGTACGAAGGAATGACGTGGTCATGTGAAATATGTTTTCAATAAGTTGTTGTGTTCTATGTTTTAAGTTCTTATGTAATTTTCATAATAACCAAATACACTAGACCACTTGATCGTATCTGTATCCTTAAGTGACAGTTTTATTTAATAAATCATGTTTAAGTATGAAATAAAGAGACTTGGTTTTATAATGTTCACCACTCTATTATTTTGTGTGGTGTTTATTCTACTCATGAATGTATTATAAATTTCTTATTAATAATTTTTTTTGGTATTTTCCTATCCATTTTATGATCTTTATTTAATAAGGATTATGTTCTAAAATTATTTTCAAGAGTCTTTTATATGTTTTCATGGAAAACAATTTTGAAATGGATTTCATGTTTATTTATAAGTTTCAAGGAAAAATGTTTTCAAGATTCCATTATAATTTTTAAGTTTATTTTCAATGAAAATATTATTAATTTTTTTTTTAAAATTTAAAAATACCAATTAAGAAGGATATTATCCTCAGGAAATGATTTTATAATATCATTCAAAATTATTTCCAATATAATTTAGCATTTTATGGGGTTAATCATGCTTTTATGGGGAAATAATTCACGAATCTATTCATATTATTTCACTAAATGGGTTTTTAAGGAACGATTTTTATTAAATATATTAATCGTTAATGGTTAATATTCTTTTAAAACTAATTTTTTCATGGGTTATGTTTTGATGAAATGATTATAAAAACAGTTTCTTTTCAACCTGTTATGATATGATTTCATATTTATGATACCAATTTCATTTCATGGGTTATGATATGATTTTTTATGATTTTGGGGAATATTTATGTATTATTTCATTATGATATTTGTTGGACCTATATCTACATCCAAATATTTGTGTAAATATTTATATCTCACAAGATAGACTAAGATGGTATTGGGAGAGAATATTGACAACTAAGATGCTCATGGGAGCGAACCATGACTACCAAGACGGTATGAGGAGTGAACTAATGATACTAAGATGGGGATTTAACCATGACTACCATGATGGTATGGGGAGTGAACCCATACTAATGAGATGGTAATTGTAGTGATTACTTGACTACTATGGAAATCATATTATATACTTATGTGTTTTCCATAATTAGATGTTTTATTCCTATATAATAATTTAATGGATTGTATTCATTATTTCCATAAGAATAATGTCATATTAACTGTCAATATTTATTCCATGATTCATGTTTATGATATTTTATTTTTAGGGTAAGATCTTAATACTTTTTATCATATTATCATACTCTTATGCTTATGTTTATGCATATATGTATTTCTTGTTTACACATACTGAGCATCTGAGATCACCTATTTTTATTTTTCATTACCCCTATTTATGAAGAAAAATATTATGTTTGATGTGTCTAATAAATATTCTAGTCAAGAAGAACATACTGGGAGATTATATAGCTCACTTATGTACCAGTGTTTGTTTATTCATGTCTTCAAAGGCACTACACTAATATGGTCTTTGGGCATCTATTTATATAATGTATTATGTATTCCACAAAAGTGATGTGATGTTTATGTATATCAAGTGAAGGTAACTATAATTAATAACTATAAGACAATGAAACAACATCAATAGGGTATATTTTCGTCTTTACCTATTCTTATTATGAAATGGGAGATAAAATATATGGATTTTGTGATAGGTCCCCAATGTTAGGTTCAGAAACTAGATATCCTATGGGTGACAGTGGATCATCTCAAGAATCTAAACCATTTTATCACTATTAATTAATCTTATATAGTGGATAAATTATCAATAATTTATATCATAGATGTGGTAAAGAGGTATTGATTACCAGTTTTTATGGTATCAGATAGAGATATGATGATTACATATTGTTTTTGGAAATCATCACAGAAATTCCTTGGGACCTAGTTGACTATGATTACAATGTATCACCTTCAGATGGATGAAAAGTATAAAATTTTGAAACAAACATTGTAATAATAAATTCTTTGGGAATCTATAATGGATTTCAGTGTCCCATTGGAGGAGAAAATACTATTAGTAGAGTTTTCATATAAAAATAGTTAGCATCCATCAATACATATGGCTCATTTTGATGCACCACATTGGCATCCTTTTCATTATCAACTTTGATTGGTCGGAATATGTGAGACTTCATTGGTTGGACAAATACTTGTCCATGAGAAAATATATATGACTATGTTGATCATAAATAGGAAGGATATGACTAATAGTCGTCCCAAACCGTATGTAGATCATCACCAATAATTGTTGTCATTTAAGGAGAGTGATCATGAATTCTGGAGAATCGCTCTAAGGATTGTGAATCATATTTTTTGAAAGATAGGAATGTTATCTCCTCAATAAATAGTCCCTTATGAGATACATTAATGGGTCAGTTAGGTGGAATATAGGTTGGATTTTTTCACATGCTTTAGTTAAATACACAATGTGTTTCATGTATCCTAGTTGAAAAGGATAATCCTGATCCCGATCATGTGATTCGATGGTACCACATTGACCAAGAGAGAGATTATTCACTAAATAATATCTTAATATATATTAAGTAATGGGAAGAAAAATTCCTTCATGGAATATTCAATGGTCAAGTGACGGTTTTGTGGAAACATGTTTGAATTCATGAAGAGATGTGGTAAAGGTAAAATGAAATGATAAAGAAATGAACCAAACTATTTTAGACTAGTGGTAGTTTTCTACATTATAAGGATAGGAAGGATAATATTTTTATCATGTATCATCCCTATTTTCATTTATGTAACCCTTTATTTATTGGTTTTCTATATGTAAAGTGTTTTTGTAATGTTAACTAAGGTTTGGATGAGTTTCTGAGTGTTTTTTGGATTTTAGAGAGGTTCATGGTTTGAGAATAGTTAGTAGAAACAATGAATCTCTTTTAACAAACTATAAAAAGATAAAAAATGGGCTGGAGGATGGCTCCTGATTATTGGAACAGTTTCACCGAACTATGTAGCCAACAAGGAGAAACTATACATTTGGGTACTGAGGGATTCTATAGGGTTTGTATAACAAACTTGCTCTTTATTGCACATTGAAACAAGATTTATTACATAAAAATTAACTTAAAATAACTCTGAGGATTGAGAAATGTAGTTTCTTGGGAAATTATGAAAATTACATAACAATATAAAACATGAAATACAACATCTTTATTTCATACTTCTTTGACATGACCAACTCATTCCTTCATACTTGACACTTCATGGGATAACCTGAGGACATATAAAAGAAAGGGGTGAGCTATGTAGCCTTGTATGGGAGTAAACAAGAAATGAAATAAAGAATAAAATACATGTTAGGAAATATGAATATCAATGGAGAATATGAGAAACATGACAATAAAGGCATGATATAGAACGATTATCATAACATGGATATGTGGTAACAACTACACCATTATATTATCATGAGACAATGCACATCTCACATGGATTAGCATGAGTAAACACTCATCTCACGTGAATTATCATGTGTAAACCCTCATTGAAAAACGTGTATCATGATACTAAACATTACCCAATGCATTGGAGCACTATCAGAGTACACCATTCATGAACATTTTAATTTCAAACTTATGTGTGCCACATAGAGCATATAAAAAGGATTCATTCAACATCATCACTTATTCAATGAGAAACGAATGTGGAATATATTTATGTAATTTCCATTAAATTAATATATATGCATAAAATGGAAATACTGTTGATAGATAAATGGGTATGGTATTCAAAACATGATGATTTTTACTTGGAAAATCACGGTGTAATTTCGATAGCAAAACGACATCATTTTGAAATTCTTAAACTTGGTTGATGATAGAGAAAGGGGTATCTAATAATTTAAACATGAAATAGACAGCAAGGTAAATATTTAAAATAATAACCCAATATATTAAATTTGATTTAGATGCATAATATAGAATAAATTTTTGAATAGAAATAAATAGAGATAAATACATTATGAAATTTCGACATTGTAACTGTTGTGCACCAAAGGCGAGTCACACTTTAACAGAAATGATTTTAAAATCATAAAATATTGAATATGTCTTGGTGGATTTACAAAGGATTTATAAAAAAAATAATATGAATATAAAACAACATTATTTTAATTAGAGAACATATATTGGGTCTATAATATATATTATATTATTTATTACATAATTTTGGGACATTATATTGTCATAAAAAACATATTTTATTTATATGGTATTTAATTTTTACCCAATAGTTCAACTATCATAGAAAATTATGAAAAAATCACCATTTTATTATTTTTATGCCTTGATTCAAAAATTTATATTCTTTTTATCTAAATAATTTTCTAAATATTTAAATTTTCACTTTTAAAATTAAAACTATCATTTATTAAAAATTCATTGGTTTTGAAAAATACACTTTTCCAACCATAATAAAAATTACATTTTAGTTCATAAAAATTATATACCCATTTATTATTCTTAAAAGTATTTTGATTATAATATTTTACTAAAATATTTAATATTTCAAAAATAAATTAATTCTATTAAATAAATTCTTTCAAAATAGTCATTCTATTTTTTCATGTAAAAATATAACTCTTATCAAAATGATTTCCTAATCATTTACAGATAAGGAATTGATATAATACTAATTTATTTGAATTTTTATAGTATTATTAATAAAAACATTAGTCTTATATAATAGTGTATATATTTCTCAAAAGTGCCATTTTTACCCGATTAATCAATTTATCAAATTCCTAATATTGTATGAAATACTATTTTCATAAAGGAAATCATGGAGTTAGAATTTTATTTATAAAATTGGATTAAATAATAAGTAAATAATAACTTATTACATAACCCATTATAACACCCACATAATACCTAAGGGTACGGAGTGTGATAGTGATAGACTCTTGTGGTGGCTCAGATAAAATAGCTCGGGTGGTAATGTCTATTTACTTGAACTTCTCCCATATGTGATTCCATTAAAGATTAAAATGTTGAATATTGGCTTCGAATTGGTCAAGAGTGAGGCCCGATGATGCTACCTCATTTTCGAGATCTGAAAAATGAATTTTGTATGGCCCTAGTCTACTGGATGTGTGCATCCTCTCATTTGTCGGTGCGAAAAGGATTTTTTAGAAACATCATATATATATGAGTCATGTGATCACTGTTCAACAACTATATTCTCAATGATAATGATACTAAATGGTTATATAAACCCAATAAAAATGAGTGCATGTTTTTCCATATCCATAAGTAATTAAAAGGAAGTAAATTTTAATCATAAAATATAATGTTGTTACAAACCCCCCCACCAACCATATAATTTTCTCCCTCAAAATTTCCTTTTCCCACACTAAAATAGATCAGGGTAACTATGCCTGATCACATCCTCTAGTTCCCACATTGCTTCATCATACTTGTGGTTTCTCCACAACACCTTGATTAGGGGCATCATCTTATTTCATTGTACTTTTTCTCTACGATCTAAAATCCCCGATGACATATGTTCATAAGATAGGTCATTCTCCAATGATACCCCTTATAGATGGAGTATATGGGATGGGTTGGGTATATACTTATTTATGAGTGGTTGATGGAGTACAACATTTACTTGTTACATGTTTAGTGGGATTAATAGTTGATAATCCACAACTCTCGTGAGATCAAGGTTCTCAAATTTTCTATGTGCCTTAGACTAAGTTTTTTATTCTTCCAAAATCTCATCACACTCGTACATAGATATATGTGGAGGAAAACAATATCTATATCATTAAACTCTAGGTCTCATTGACTATTGTCTGAATAGTTCTTTTGTGAACTCTAAGTACCTTTGGTGTGCTGTTGGATTGTCTTAATCTTATCCACCATTTATTCGACCATTTCTAGACCTATAGGTTTTTTCTCACGAAATCCATCCCAACATGCTAATGTTATATAAATATTCCCATAAATGGCTTCATAATAAGACATTTGGATGCTTGATTAGAAATTTTTATAGTAAGAGAAACCCATCAATGTAATATTTTGGTCTCATCAACATTTGAAGTCCACTGAAAAAGCTCTAAACATTTCCTCAAGTGTATGGATTGTCCGTTTAAAATGGCCATAAGTTGGAGGATGATATGCCGTACCGATGTTCATGTCAATATTTAGATCATTTTGAAAAATATTCTAGAATGTAGAGGTTAATCTTGGATCTCTATTGGATACAATCGATAGTGGTACTCAATGAAGCCTTTCCATTTCTGTAATGTATATTTTTGATAGTTAGTCCAATGAGAAATCCTATTGATTCCCATGGAAGTGTGCAGTCTTTGTAATATGATCCAGAACAACATAATTAGAATTAGTTACAATATATTTCATCATAAGTCTAGTGAAAAAGTCAACGGTGATGTTCTTCCATTTCTATGTTGGTATGGGTAATGGTTGTATCCTCACATTATACTTCTTCCTCTCATCCATCACTTGCTGACATACCAGGCACATTGATGTATACTCAGAAATATCCTTCTTCATTTTATCCCACCAATAATTCTCTCAGATATCTCGATACATCTTTGTGGTTCAGGGGTGAATAGAGATACTCAAATGATGTGAACCATCCAAATGCTCATTCTTTAACTCCAGATTTGATGGAAAACGAATTCTTGACCCAAATATCACAATTACATTTTAATTAAAATTTAACTCTGAGGATTTCCCTATTATGATAGTTTCAAATTGTTTCTAAATTCCCACATCATGCATTTTAGAATCATTTTATATGTCCAAAATAGATGGTTGAGAGAATATTTGTGAAAGGATTGATGATGTTCCCTTCTTTATTTATCCCATGCCCATCTTCATCAAATCTATGAAGATTGGATCCTTTTAAATTCTAATAAATGATAAAATCATTGTGTCATTTCTATATAGATCATCTAAATCCATGTTCACATTCATAGGGTGATAATGTATTGATCAGTCATTTTCTTTGATCAGCTATAACCGTCTTCATTAGCGCTTATTCAACTCTTTATTTGGGAATATATAATTGAGGCTTTTCTGATCCGTATATATTTTAAAATTCTCCCAAAAGAGTTAATGTCTCCAAATTTTAAAATTGAATATTACTAAAACCAACTCCAGATCATGTGTTCGATTTATCTGGTCATGAACTATCAATTTCATTGATTCATTGGAAATTACATTTTCATTTTTCAACAACACATTGCCCAATCCCATCATTTAATCATCACTTAATACCAGGAAATGTTCACCACTTCTGGGTAGTGTGAGAACGAGTGCAGTGATAAGCCTCCTTTTCAAATCCTTAAATATCTATTCACATTCATCATTCTAAGAAAACATGACTCCCTTATGAGTTAGCTTAGAAACATGGTTTGACCATCATGAGAACTTTCACAAAAATCAGTGATAGTACCCAGCTAAACCAAGGGAGATATGGATATTTATCACATATGTTGGCCTCAGCTATCCAAGAATTTCATTTTTCATGTTGGGATCTATATATATCCCACTACTTATTAGGATATTCCCCATGAATAAGACTTCAATCAACCAGAACTCACACTTGATGTACTTTTCATAGAGCATCTCTTTTCACAAGGTCTTTAGGGTAGTGAAAAGATTCACATAATGCTCCTCCTTGTATTTGGAGTATACTTTAATATCATCTATAAATATTACCACAAATTTATCTAGGTAATCCCTAAATATTCTATTTATCATGTCCATACAGATTACTAGAGAATTAGTGAGTCTGAAATGCATTACTATGAATTCATTACGCCCATACCTTTTATGAAACAAATAGTCTTGGTGATATCCTCTGTTTTCACCCTTAATCTGTAATAACCTGACCATAGATCAAACTTGGAGAATTATTGATCTCTACCTAAATAATCAAAAAAGTAATCAATTCATGGTAAGGGATACTTTCTATTTATCATGATTTTTTTGAGCTCATGATTATTAATGAAAAGTCGCATTGACCCATCCTTCTTCTTGATGAAGAAGTCTGGTAAACCCCTTGTTGAAGCACATAAGCATATAAACCCATTACCTAGATTCTCTTATTGTTATTTATCTCCTCATGCTCCACAACTCCCATTATATATGGTGTATTGAATATTGTAATTTCCCTATGCATGATATCAGTCATTAATTAAATATCTCTTCTAAGAGGAAGACCGGGAAATTCCACGGAAAACCCATCAAAAAATTCCATCAAAATAGGAATGCCTTAGAGGATGGTTCCTTCCTTAGAATAAATTATATGAGAAAGATATGTGTGCTCATAGGGCAGTAATATCCATGGTTGAGATTATAGTGCTTAAAAACATTCATCTTTCTCTGTGCACTTTTACAGAATCAGGGTTTGATTTACCATATAGAGAATGATTTCCCTATCATGGAAATTTATGTTGGATCTATATAGGGAATTCTTATTCATGCCAATCATTTCATCAAAATCCACAAAATGTTCAATCATAAAATTGTTATAGGAGAGGAATTATATTCATGCGATTCAATAACATCCGCATTTGTCATTATCACTAAAATCCCTACATCCATGATTTGTGATGTTATTTTGATTGTTCTACAAAACTATTTGGATATAAAAAATGTGTAGAAATAGAATCCAAAATTTTATTTTCTATCCCTAAATGAACAACTAAAATACTTGTCACCAATTTCTTTTTAGGATTCACTTCAGCAGTAGTGATGTAAAAGGCTCGCCCATGCTGCCATGGAGGTTATTTGTTGCCTCAGAACCCCATTGGGTTAGGGAACTGGTTCACAAAGTGATCTGGTTCTTTTCAATTGTAGAAATGAACAATTCATAGAGGATTGAATAGAGTGTTCCTTTCCACAGTCGTAGTAGAAGGTTTTTATTGTCAGAAATTGTTGGTCGGATGCCCTTCTTTATGAAACGTAAAGCATTTCCCCTTCCCTTTTAGTCATTTTTATGGTTCTTATTCACGTACCTTTGGCAAGTGGGGTGATAGAGTTTCTCAGAAACTTTGGATATATCCATTGGATTGACAGAATGAAATTCCACTTTTCTCTTCTTATCTCTATGATACCCCTATGATTCTTCGATCTCCATTACATCATTGAGGGAAAATTAGAATATTTCCTCATAGCTATCAAATACATGGATAGCAATGGATTTTTGTAGGCTACGTTTTATCCCACCAAAGAAGTGTTCGACATTGAATTTTGGGGTAATGACAAAGCTAAAGGCATAAAATACCTGACTTGTGATGTTTTCATCAAATGCTATAATGGATTCATCATCATTTTTCTTTAGGTAAAGGAAGTCCATTTCCATCTTAAGTTGGAGGGTGTGAGGACAATATTTATCAAAAACATTTTCAAGAAATAATTTCAATGCGACGCTTATATATCTTACTCAGGATTCACATTTTTAATCAATGTCAACCATTGATCAGCTTCACCGTCTATACAACAAGCATCTAGAAGAAACTTCTCTTGTTGAGAAAATTGACGTATGGAGATGAAATTCTCAGTGGAGTTGATCAATTGTTCAGTGATAAAGGGATCATATGTTCCATTGAAAGTATGAGGACTTTGTCTTATCAATCTCTCGATTGTGGATTGTTCTTTTTTAGGGGGTGGATGTTCCTCTTGACTCATGATTCAACACAAAAAATAAGTTAACTGAGAGAGTACTGTGAAAAATTATGTGATTCATGCTCCCATTGGATTGGGCATCTCATTAGAATAGTAATCACATTGATCTTCACATCAGTTGTTAGCATGAGTCCTCTTATTACGGTCCATTGGTTAGAATAAAAGGAAAATTAGGGGTAATTAATTTAAACTATTAAACACACAAGGGTAATTTGATGAATATATGGATAACATATAAATTACATTTATCTTCTTAACTTATGAATTTATGGGATTCAATATAAGTAATTCATGATCTATTTCCGAATGTATATTCTTATGGGATTTTTTATTACATCTTTAATAATGATTCATACTAAGCTTATAAATTTACCAATTAATATCCCTTGGGGGTGTCGAACCAAGAGTCCATCATAGCATATTTCTGTGCACCATTTCTCATTCGAGTCTTACTCAAAAATATAATCTTATAAAGCCCATTATAGGAACAGAAATGGTTGGTGATTAGTTACTAGGTAAAAAATATAATCTTATGAAGTCACTATGTATTCTAAAATAGTAGGAATGAATCCTATTATAGTTTTGCAAATAATAATCCTTATATATTTCTAACTCATATACTGGTAAAAGGTAATTTTTAATCAAGTTCATTTTTGTATATTGGGAAATCATTGTAGTTTGAACATAGGATATAATATCATGGTTTTCCTCGGGGATTAGACCTGATAAATAAATATATTGGGACCTAGTTTTTTGTGCATTATTCTTACAAATGTGCTATTTAATAATATAAATGTCTTATAAATAGTATTTATGTACCAAAAACCATCATGTGGATATAAATATCATGTAGGTAAGTAGAGACTTAATGGATGAACTACTCTATGCATTCTTTTGGTAATTCTATATTGATCAAGTGTTGTATATTTTAACATTATGTGCAATGGATTCAGATACTATGTAGTCTAAGGTTACCTCATGAGGGCCAATTCCAATATGTTTTGTGTTGGGAAATATAGAATTTGTTTTCATTCAGAATATGGTCACACCATGAGGACCATTCTATAAGGGGTTTAAATAGATATGTCTCATTAGAAAAAAAATTTTAATTACATCCTCTCCATGATGGACCAGTGAAGAGAAAACCAATGTGGTGGATGTGATTGGAGAATCAATACAGTGTAGGTTTTTATTGGAATTAATAGATTAGAAAACAATCAATAATTCTGGTGTTAGTAAATAATTGAATTATTTGGAATCAATCCATAAATATTTTTGATATATGATAGGGAATAATATTATTGATGGTTTTTGTGAATTATGATACCATTTTTGAAATATGTAACCATATATATGATATATATATTTAAATAGATCTCCCATGTGGAGTGAAATCTTCCACAAGGGGTAGTTATTTTCTTATATATATTAATGTCATATATAAAGAGATATTCTTTTACCAGAGTTCATATTCTATGAATTACATTTAGTTTTTTAATACATACTAGGAAGACAATTCCAAATAGTTTAATTCCATCTATTAAATACTATGTGTGTTTCTGTTTAATTTGAATAAAATAGACTGAGGTTCCACTGAGTTTATGATTATTTGAAACATACAAATATCCATGGGACATTTTTTCTTTGTTTCGATCACATGAAAAGTTACATAAACATATCTTGTTGCTAAGGGAGTAAGTAATGTTTTCTACATCAAGATCAGTGGTAGTTTGACTAAAACATATGGTTATTCCCAATATATGTGATATTGTTATCAAAAATTTAATTATATGGAATAAAATCTTATAATGTTATTAATAAGGTTATAGTTTAGGGTTTATGATATAAAACAATATTTTTACACAGAGGTCCAAAATTATAGTATTAAATGGGGAATGAATCTAATGGATATGTATTGTTGGACATATGATGTATGAAATAAGTATCTTTATATATGATAAAATTTTAGGAATTAATCATAAAATTGTACATATATATAATCTCACTACACATATTTGGAACAACAAATGGAATTTAGGATTGAAATTAATGAATGCTTGGTTAATAATGAATAAAGATAACATGAACAAAATTAAGTTCAAACTCATCTTTTGAGCATGATTATTTCTATAAATTGATTTTATTGGATGGTATTTGGATTAGACAATAAAGTCTCCTTATATATCATTTGTTTGTAATAATCTTGACACATGTATTTCTTATAAATGGGATATTTTAAATGCCACATTGTAGGGTGACCATGTCTCTTTATCTATAATGTATATGAATAAAAGTTTCAACCTCAATGAAATTACTAATTCCCTAATATAGATCGATAGATTCTATTGGGGATGGGAACACACAATCCTGGGAATATGGAGTTTTCTTTCTAAATAGTTTAGAACTAGTAATACGGGATAATATGTCATGTATTTTGATATCATGCATGAGGGATTCAGGGTGAAAAAAATATGTAGGATTCTTTTTTTATTACGCATCTATTACCAATTAATTAAATGTTATAGGTTCCTATGTAGATCATATTTTTATGAATTAGAATGTTTTGTCTCAGGTAATAGACCACTCTAAGTAGTTTCATGTCCTTTAAGGAGGAAAATATTTCATCTTGCGTATCATCATATGCTAAGGATATAAATTCTTCAAATTTTAAGTTAATAATTTGTAAACCATTATATAAGAGTATTTTAATTTATATACCTTATAAAAAACATTGTCACCTTATCATTGGGTAAATAAAAAAGGTAAAAATTGACATGAATGAATATGGCTGTTAGAACTGACATAAAATAGGGGGAGAATTATAATTAAAATTCTAGTTTTCTTAAATATTCAAGAGAACAATACATATCATATAATAACATGACTCAAGAAACACATATTTATTTTTTAGTGAGGTAATTTTATCTCATTTTAATATAAAAAATGAAGGAAGGGTATATGCAATAAGAATTTTTATATTGCTTTCAGTAAAACGTATGGAATTTGGTTATCAAAATAAGTCCACCCAATGTAATTTTATATATCTTATCCCGAAGAGCCTATGTCATTTAGTTTAATATTAAATTAAAATAACTAAATTTGACGCATATATTATTGTCATATAGATCATAAAAATGATTAACATATTAAATTAATATAATTTGGATTCAAATGATATATGGTATATAGGTTTATATAAATGATTTTTTTGATCCTCTCATGGAATTATGCAATTTATTTGTTAAGAAAAATGTCTTTGGTTGTTATCATAATATGATCCCAAACCATTGTTATCATGGAATATGTTTTTATTTAGTACACCTTTTACATCCCATAATGTCATTCCCATTTATGTTCATGATTAAGGGGCCCCATATCTTGTATTATGTGGGTCCTCTGAGCTAGAACAAATTCAATTTATAGGAAATATAGGTGGAAAATCATTTTTTTGAACTATAATAAGACTTGGTTGTTATAGATTTGATGTTTATGTGGTATTTTTAACCTATTATAATTGATTAGTTGAAACTCATACACTTGAATATAAGACATCCCAAAATCAAAAAAAATATTTAAAATAAAAATGTAGAGTGGAAAAATTTTAACATCAATGGGAATGACTACCATAATACTGAATAAACATGAATATGGGTTGCCATGACTATTAGTAAGGGTTAGAATATTGTAATCACAATTAAAATATAAGTACTTTTATGTACAAGACATCTGACCCACGAAAAAGATCTTCTAAAGGACAGTAAACAATGTCGTTTTGAAATAATGTATGAATCCATTAGGTATGTAATAGTAGTAGGATGAGTGGTTGGACTGAATATTGTATAGTAATTTAATATTTTTAACTCAAAAGAGTATAAATTTCAACTATTTTCTATAAATATATATTGTGGGGCCCCAAATATGGGTATTCTATTAGTATTAAAGAATTTGATGATATCCTTGGTCACATGTTCTATGGGGATTATATCCTAAAAAATCATTGAGAAGATATTAGTTACATTAAAGTTTTATTTTAACTACCTAAATATATATGTGGGATATGGATCAATGTTGTTGATTCTCTATAAAAACATGAAACAATTTATTTGGGGTAAATGCATTGAAGGTATTTATTATGATAGAAGTGATTGGCTCCTAGTTATTGGGATCCAAAAGTGCATATTTTAAAATACAATAAAACATCAATGTATTAGGCTCCATCAAGGTAAATAATTATGAATCCCCAAAGTAAAAACATATTGCGAACATTAATATATATCATGTCAACATAATTGAAAAAATTTACTACCCTTTATTGGATACATTATTTCTTTTTTCAATAAAATCATAGAGTGCCATTTTAGATGTACCATATTATAGGATAAATCCATCCAAATATGTTGTTATATTACAAATGTATGTTCATTACTGATTTTGGTATTTTACTAACAAAAATAAAATCCTTAATTTAACAATTATTGAGTTGAAAGACAACCCTATAATATGTGTTGTGAATGGATGTCCCATCTTTGACTAGTTTTTTAAGGGACCAAAATATATTTTCTAGTACATCTATAACAACGTAATATAAATGTGATATTTAGGGAAATGATATATTTTATAGGAATTTATCTACTAATCCTTACACTAATTCAATGAAGTGTATAAATTATTCTTTCTTATACGAATATTCACCAACTCATTAATTGATCACTCAAAGTAATTCACCCTTGATGTTAAAGTGGGATTCCCATACCTGAAATTCTAATTCCCATCAATGAATGAGGCCCTCATATTCTAACTCATTTTTAGTGAATACTTATCATATAATGAAAAAGGGTATAAATAACATGGATTGGGATAAGAGTATAATTTCTATTCTGACATGTTATTCATCATGTACTCTATCCATCTTCACATTTGAATTCTAAATGAACAATCCCAGTTTGTCTCCCATAATTTTTCAGTTTCCTTGATACATAAAACATCATAATCTTGGAGCATTAATTTTTTAATTATTTATCTTATACAGGGTGTGCAATAAGAAAAATCATTAAAAAATTTCCATTATTTTAATTCATTGACATTATCTCTTTGAACATGTACTATATAATTTCATCCCACAGTACAAGATTCCCAATTGACAATTTGAAACAATAATATATTTGTGTAGGTCCATATGAGATAAAATATGGATCGCCTGGTGCTACAACTACTCTCTCATCTTTGATATGGTAATGATCAATAGAATGTGAATATTTTAGATATCCAAATATTGGGTATAAATTTATTGAATATTTAATTTGGAATAACAGAGGTTTTTGTACTTTCCACATCATTCATCTTGTAATAGAGGTGACTAAGTGATCACCCTTTGGTTTTTATACACAGGACAAGATAATTTCCTTATGTGGATTGCATAAATGATTATGGTAATAAGAGAAAATCATTGAGATAACTAGAAAAATTTTTATAAAATATGGAAACCATGGATATGTGTCTACCGCTGTTATAAAAATCATGGCATGAAAACATTTTTAGGAATAATAGACAATAAAGAATATACTATTTCTAACAATCACCTAGAGTCTTCTCTGTTCTATGATAATAAAATGTTGTGGTTCATCATAAATTTCACATATATTTCATAGATTATAATTCAATGTTTCAATTTCATAACACAAGAATGTTTAATTTTATATATATTACACTAAAGGAAAATATAAAGGGATTTATCATCAAGATGTGTTGCTACAATTTGTTTTAATGCATCTCAAAAATTGCAATAAGGAAAAAAATAATTTGACATTTTATCACTAATTAAGTTTCATATAATTATATTATCCCACTAATGGGGGTGAAAAATATATATTATATGTAATATTGATATATAGTAACATTTGTAAAAAATATAAATAGATTCATTTGACAACAATATACCATCTGTTATTTCCGAAAGGTAGTGTAATTCTCATCATCAGTGGCCATCCAGATCAGGTTATATTTTAAATACCTTTCCATAGCAAAGAGGTCGTTGAAACCATTGGTACTATCAATAAATACTTCATTTTATAGGTCACAAAAATTATATTTTGTTTAGTCTGGGATGGGATCAATGAAATTGATGAAGTCATGGATTTTCCAATTATATTTCATGAATAGAGCAATATTGGGTACTCAATTTTGGAATTAAATATCTTATATGATGTTTCATTTAATGATTTTTTTTTCATATTTTACTTTTTCATTATATATATGATGTGTATTCTACCATCAAGATTCCAATTTAGAATCATAGTGTCTATTGGAAACCCACAGAAATGATTGGATACGTTTAAATCACATCTGAGAATCTTAGTGTAACTTATGGGTAACATAACACTATTTCTATTTAGGTAAATAGATATATGTCCATATATATTCTTTTGGAATCCCGGTACTAATATTCATAGGTAATAGTTTCTAATAGATACCAAAATTCACCTAAGAGATTTCACATATAGTGGTTGAGACACCGTTCAAGAATACTATAGGGGTGTCCCTTTGATATTCCTCACCCTCCTCGGGTTCCTAACTATTATTGGAAGGGGAAGATAAATAGGTATTATCAAACATAATGGATGACATGGGGGAATTAATACTTTTCATGAATAAGTGGGGGTTATCTTGAATATCATCCCTTACGACATATTAACAACTTGGGTAGATGGAGAACCAATTCCTTGACATTTAGAATACGCTATGGGCACATTATCATTGGGGATATAATTATGTTTTCTATATTCAAAGCAATATTCTATAGGTTTTAATCTTGAAAATATAACTAATATCTTGTTGACATGGTAATATATTCCCAATACCTAAGACTTCCGTTTTTTTATTTATATCCACTTGTTTGAAGAATAATAGTTGTGTTTCTTGAGGAAGAATATCATCTGACCACAAAATATATAAAAATGATTCAAATCCATGTGGATATCCTTGTTCTAAGAAGTTTTAAATTATTTCTATTTTGTTGGTTTCTCTATTATATATTTTTCAGGGACTTCATATAGAAGGAAGGTGTTAGAATTTCTCATCTTATGATCAATGAGTAATCACATGATTGGATGACATTACATATAAGAAGTGTCTAACTCGATCTAGTCAATTGGAATCCTATATTATTTGATTAATTCACTCTATGAGATGGTAGGGCCAAAATCTGAGACATTATGGTTAATAATTTGGTCAAAATCATCTAACATCTATTTGTTCCCTCTATTTTTAATCCATATATCATTATATTGATAATCAATGGACTCAAATGGTTAATTTCAATTACATGGTATAATTGGAATATCTATAAATAAAATATTTGATCTCATAACGGTTTAAGTTTGTACGAAAAAGATTATATGGAACCATGGACCTCTTAGTAAGTTATTTATGTTTATATAATCAGTAGCCATCATAAATCCAGTGTTTTATCTGAGATCCATAGAATTGGATTTGGATTTTTATTTTGTCCTTCCATGTTTCATTTTATCACTAAAATATTACATTGGAATTTATTGTCCAGAGGGATTAATAAGGACTCTCTGTAAGCCAAAAAAAAGTGTATCCAAACATGTATTAGGTTAATTCTAGAACCATTATCAATCAGAGCATGAGGGTCTTAAATATCACAAAAAGTTTCAAGATATATTGATATTGGATGATGTCTCAAATTTGTATGCTTCTAGGTTTTTCTCATTGAGGAAAATGATTGAATAAAGATTTGTACGTCAAATAACTACATGAGACACCAATACTCTAGTGACATTTTCCTCCAAAATCAACGGGATTTTACTGGACTTGATGAGGGAATCCAAGGGATCCTTGGGAGGTTAATATAATCTATAATATAGAGTTTGGATAGAAATTTGGGGATCTATGTAATATTTTCAAATATCATAGTCATGGTAAATAACTTCATTACAAGGGGATATTCCTTGGATTTTGGATTAATGGTTTCATATTTACATTCCCATGGATCAAATTAATGAATGAAATTACATTCCACATTTTCATCAATCTGTTGGATTGATTCAAACATCATGGAGTACGGTTTTGATTGGAAGACTTCATATTTATATATCCTAATTCAATTATAATTCTATTATAAGGACCCTTTTATTATGTAGAAAAAAATTGGTGTTCCTATTGGTATTTTTAGAGCTCTTAACTTCTAGTTTATAGAGTATATATTCCATTTTTAGAAATAGTGATTGGACATTACTATCAATGTTCACCTATTAATTCAGATACTCTATGTCCTATGTTATGTAATCCTCTATTGATAGTGTGAGTTGATGTTTGTAATTTTACTCAATATAGTTATAAAAGTATCCATTTACTTGGATATATATTTCAAAATGGAATTTTGGATCCCTATCTAAGGGAATATAATTTTTAGGGGGTAGTTTTCATTTTATTATTTAGTGTGACTATTCCCAAACTCTTAGATATTTAGGCTGAATGTCGAAAAGAGTTTGGACTGACATAACTACTAGAATGGAATCCTCTTCTTATTCACTATATCATTGATTATTGATGTATCATACATTAAAATAATTAGTTTATTAATATATATTAAATGATAGTCCATGAGTTATGGGTTCACAACTAGAATATAGAGTTATGAATTAATTGTGGAATGCATCTGAATGACTAATATCTATGTTACCAAAATCATCAAATTTATGTCCACACCATACTTGGACATCTTGGTATTCCCCATTATTTATATTAATAATAGGTATAATAATGGCTCTTTATGACTTGGATTTTCCTAATGTTTCTTATCATAAATAAATTATCATCTAAAAAATATCATTAAAATTGAAGTAGTCGTTAATATTTTTCCCCAAAATATACTAAAAGGAGTTGTATTTTGGTTATCCATTTTATCCAACATTATTGGGCTTCCCAGGCATCAACATTTTTGTTAGTTTTTTTTCTATATAAATATTCAACAACCATATATTTATACACCTTTTTAATGAATATTGATTCACATATGGAAGTCATACATTGGTAATGGATTATACCTTTATATGGTTTTACAAGTGAAATTCTTCTTTTTTATAAAATAATTTGGAGTCACTTATAGGTATTTCAATGGGATGGGTTCCTGGCATGGTTCTAATTATATAGTGAGTTTAATGGGTGTGTTATCTACTCTGATGTGTTTAATCCCTTGTGATTTTAGTTTCATCCCTAATTATACATTAGTTTAATAGATTTCATCCTATATGTATTGTGAAATTTCCACAATCTTAAAGAACCCACTCGGTTCTTTTTGAAGAATCAGTATTATGTATAGATAATCTCATAAATAATATATAGAAATATCTAGTAACAATTTTTAAATAGGTTTCGTGTTGAATGTGTATGTAGAAATTTTCTGTTATGATATTAATTACATAACACAATTTTATTCATTCTATTTTAAATTTTATAGGAATTGGCTATTTTTATTCATTTCTTTTACCCATAATTGATAATGAAATTTATGAGAGATGTATTCCCATTTTTCATTGCATCATCATAATATATATATATAACATATCAATGTAGTTATTTATAGGGATTGTTAAAATCATTTGACATTAATCACTTCTTATTATACCAATATTACCATCAAGGGGTCAAAAAAGCACATGATGTTTATCATGCGTTTCATTGGGTCTCCCAAGGAATTAAAGAAGAAAAGGAATGATTCAAAAAAAATTGATAAAGTGTATGATTTTCGAAGTTATGAAATGGATTCTTTTATAGATATATTGGCATACATTAGAACATTGGAACTTCCATTTATATAGAATGGGATATGATAGTGTGATATAACATTATTGGTAATGTCTCTACTGATTTTCTCAATTGTAACTAAAAAGTAAATCCTAATATTATTCACTAAACTACAAATATTATTCGTATCTAGATTATTATATTCAAGTTTATTCTTCATAAAATAGAAGCATTTATTGTCCTATCCAATGAGTTACCTAATACTATTTATCTCATATGTTTAGATAAAGTGATAATTAATTCACATTTTTAATAGGTTTGATGGAATACGATCTTACTTATTTAGTATTTCTTTCATATTGGATATTTATTGGGGAGAGATATGAGAACCTACTTAAGAATTATAAAAATATATGATAATATCTCAGATCATTTCAATATCAAGTCTCTTTATCTCTTCATGTTTAGCTTCGTATCAGTGAAAAACCTCAATAAATAAAGACCCAACTTCCTCAGGTGGTGGGTTGCCTATTGATTTAGTCACCCACATCAATTTTCCATTGGGCAAAGAACACAGAAAACATGGAAGAAGATCATTTATAATTATACCAAGATCCTAGGAAAACCATTAAATCCATTAATGAAATTATTTTTCATGTATTTAGGTGTCATTCATATACAATATATAGGCTTCCACATCATATAACATTATTTAAGTATATTTCTCGATGTTCTCTATATATCTATTACTAATAACATTTAGTAATTTATAACAATCATCTTGGATCATCTCCCCCTATGATTAATATTTTAGTTGTTAACTTCAAAACATATTCTAACATACAAATCAAACAACTTTGTGATGTTTTATTTATTTAATGACTTTTTTAGTTTAATAACACATTGATGTTTTTACATCCAAACAAGATCAAATATGATTGTTGGAGGATCTCTTATGGATTGAAAAAAACACACTCCAAATGAATAGGTTTTTTGGATAGAGTAAATAACTGTGAGGTGTTTTCCAATAGATCTTCCCCAAATTTAGAGAAGATTGATTTCATTATATTGAAGAATTAATATGTAACATAAATTCCTCTAACCATGTAGTATTGGATTGAAACTTCTCTAAAATACTTATGTTCTATAACACCAAAGGCATTAACGACTTAACTAGTAGTTATTGTGAAAAAATTACTCATGCACTATGTGGTGGATTATAAATTCTAGAGTAGCAGGGATAGCTTATATAATGACTATAGTACTATTTTGGGCATATAATAATGTTTGATTTGTATTTCAATAAGTTAATTTCATTATATTATTGTTTTTTTTATTTTCAAATGGTTGGAATTCCTTAATATTGATGAATTTATGAAACTATTATTATCTTGTTTCATGAATTTTTTATTTTACAACTCTTATAATGTATTTTTCTTTTAGGACATAGAAATAGGGGTATTTTTTAGATAATCCAACTATAACATATTAAAACAGAGCATGATTCCTACCATGAAGTGCTGAAATTACTTGTTTTTCTTAAAATTTACCTAGATTGACCATTGAGAATGTTGTTTTATAGAGCCACATACTCTTCCCAACCCATGATATTAAAATATATGGGTTTATCCATAATTATATGTTAGAGTTAATTCATTTACATTATTCATTCATGTTCAAGGTTATCAATTTCAACATTTCCCATAGTGTTTAAATAATTTGAGGAGGTGATTATATTAGTATGATTATAGAGATAACATGTAATATATATGTGTATAGAATTATAATTATAAGGAAAATGTTATATCCTGATATGGTGGAGATTATACCACATGTTATGGAATAATGTTTCCTTAAATTCCTCATTTATTTTCATCTGAAAGTCATACAAGATATAGAATGTGGTCATAATCTTAACTGGTAATTATTTCATGTATATATTGTCCCATATAACCTTGAAATATTATTTACCCTTAGGGATGGATTCCTTAAACATATGAAACCATATAATCTATTTGCCTTTATATTTTTCATGGGTAGTAATTCTATTAAGAAACTACATAGTTTTATCTGATGGTAAACATTTCATGTGAGGTATATATGGATAGGGTATCAAAAGTTTGTCCTTTGTATGGGATAAGAATTTATTAGTATGTAATGGGGAGGTTGGTTTATTCAGAATAAAACTCAAATTTGTGGACATATATAAGGGAATAATCAAATTATTCTCATCATAGTCAGTGTAATAGCTTTAAAATGTGAAAATAATAACAGTTTATTTGATAGTGTGTGTGACACACAACCCCAAGTGTATAAAGTTATATAACCTCTTAAGACAGTATAATATATTTATTATTTCACATAAAATTAATCTATTATATAGAATTATATTGAATGAAACACTGAAAATACATTGTTTCATGAAATATTGAGTTAACTTATGTTTCACGCAAGAACTAATTTTTTGATAAATTTAATTTATGTATGACTGAGTTTTTCTGAAGAAAAATATATTACTATAATATTATAGTGCAATATAAATATATAGATTCTATCTACAAAATTGGATTTTATAAATAATATTAAATAAGATATGAAAATATTTTTTTAATTCAATGTATTAAAATTAATTATAAGTGAATATAAAAACCCATTGAATATAAAAAATAAACGGTTTTATAAAATAATATTTTTCTATGCCCAAAAAAATTAATTTTAACAAATTAAATTAATTAATATTGCTGAATTATTTTAATAAAATTTATATATTATATGTCAAATATAATTATTTAAATTTTTTATATATATTTCATAGTCATATGATGATAAAAATGGTAATTTTATGCATAAAAGTAGAATTATTCTAATGGCGGATTTTCAGCCTTTTATTGGAAGAATAGTTTAATTTTTTTTGACATTTAATAAATTTTATTTTATAATATAAACATAATTTATGGATGTTTTATGTCAAAATTATCTTAGGGGGAATTTTCTTGTTTTTAGGAGAAGTTTAATTTTTAAATGAATAATGAAAAATACTAAATTTTAATTGAGAAATAACTTTTCATATATATAATTTATAATGTTTAATTATATTTATAATTTGTTGTAATGTTTAATTAATTAAATTATATAAATTTTAATCCACTTATGTTCATTATAATAGTTTATATATTGAATTAAGATATATAAATTCAAACTTATTGAACATTATCACTTTAAAAACCTGTTTTCACACCCCCTTTGTGGGATTACTTTAAAATTAATTTCAACCAATTGTATGATTTTAAAAAGTAAAAATGAATCCAAATTTTGTAATAATAATTATTTATAATTTATAATATTCAAAATAATTTTTTACCATAATTATTAGTGAAAGCTATTATAATAAATCACAGTAATTAAGTTAAAATATGCTTACAAAGGACTAATCAATAAAAAGAAATGAAGAATTCACTATAATTTTTATAAAAACCACATTTTATGGCCACATTCTAACCATATACCGAATTTTTTTAAAATAAATTCATCGTTTTAGGCACATGAAGTAATGGAGTCCTCCCAAAAGCGATTACCTTTTGGTATTTACATGAATATCACTCCTCCTCCACTATAAAAGGGAACTCAACCACTACATAATTAATACATATCCATCCATTTGGATAATAAAAACCCTTCCCAATTAACTTTAATACATACCTAACCTCATCCTATAATATTTTTTTTATATAAATAATATCACGGAAGGATTTAGGTACAGACTAAATGGAGTTTCCCATAGAAGAGTCAATGTTTATAAATAAGAACTTTTATTTTACCTTATTTTCACCCATTCAAATATTTTTATTTATAGATTATATAATATAATGAGTATCATAAATATAGTTATATTTTTTATGATAATATTGCGACATTAAACATCACACACTTCCATTAAATGGTTTGCCCAATAAATGTTCACGTGTTTGACAATCTACATCCTCACGAGATGAAGTTTTTTCATTCATCCATTACAACCATTTGAGGTTGAGAATAATGATATATTTTTATTTTATATATTATATATATAATATTTATGATGTAATAATTATTATTTAGTAACTTGATCAGAAACATCATATTGCCTTCCATTTTGTGAAAATATGATAACATCGTTCTTGTGTACAATAGACTACTGCCTTTCGAAGCGATGTAATTCATTCATGCTTTACATGAAAAGTCGCATGGATAGATTTAATTAAACTATTTAATTTGTTTGACATAATTTTTATAATAGAATAATAATTTAAATATATATTATTTAATTTTTATTTTATTCAATACGATAATTAAATAGAAATAGTCTTGATGTGTATATATGGCCCACCGTCTTTATGAACGATGAATTTTATTTCCTATCACTAAATTTTATGGAATACCATAAATTAATATACAATGAGTATATAATATATTTAAATCATATTTTAAATTATTTAGATGATTATATCACGATTTAAGTGAAGGGAATAAAAAATAACTAATAAAAACATACTCAGAGAGAAAAGTAATTAACTACCAAAATAATGAAATATTATTAATAAAAATTTAATAATATTTTTAAATGGACTATATATTATATCATAAATATTAATATGGTTCTGGTATAAGTTAATAACATGTTTAGAACCACTATATAGGATGTTAAATCAATTACAACCAAAATGAAAACAAGAGGTAAGGGATTCTGTCTAAAAATCATTTCACTAATGAATATTGTAATTTTATGCACTTAATTAATTTACATGGTTTATATAATTTACCATCACATGTAATAAAAACAATAATTCATTATTACTGGTATTTTAAGTCTCAATTTGAATTATTTCATCTATGGGGGTTTGAATTAAATCTTACGAAGTGAAAAATAATTACATAGCACAATTTATCATAATTGGGTTATATTACTTCTTCATTTTATTTACTATTATAATATAATTTGTATAATATAACGGGATAATATTATGTTTTATTTCGACTTATTTTATTTGTTTTTATAAATTATGCACATAATTGATTCATTTGTTGATTCCCACTTCTGTGTTATGACCATTTGAATGGTACATTTTGTAATCTAATTCAAATCATAATTAAAAATTATTGAATTCTAGTAAATCGAAATTATTTGATAATAGTGTAATACCCTATTATTTTTCTATATATTGGTTATTCATAATTATTTTCTATTCATTTTTCAAATTTATGAAACTATTTTTACTAAAATTATAGATAAAATAATTTTTAAAAATAAGTCATCATTTCTCTCTATGTGTGGAAATCGGTATTCCTAACAAAACTATTTTAATGTTATCGAAATGATTTATTTATACTCTAAAAATGATTTATTAAATTAAAATTTTACCCTTTTTACAAGATTTTTTCAAAATAATATTCTTGTTTCTTTCTTAAAAAGACACTTTTTCTATCCATTTTACAATACAAATTAAATTTTCTTTTTACCACATATGGAATTACTGGCCATAATTTATTGTAGGATACATTTTCAATATTACAAATAAATTTTTTAATTACATAATTTTTTAGGTAATTTTAAAAGAAAAATATTTTTCAAATTGTTATTTCAAATGAATTGAATCTTTTAATCAATATTTCTATCAAGATATTTTCATTGTATTTTAATTCATTAATGACAAAAAAATATTCTTACTATAATCAGTATACATTTTTTTGAAAAAATAATTATTCATTTTCTGGATGGATTATTGTTATTTTCACTAAGGATGGTGTTAAAATTCACTTCCTTGATTCATTTTTTAGTCCCCTTGAAATATTAATAGGATATTAAATTTCTCGTATTTATCGAGAACATTTATTATGGATATGATAATTTCTTAAACCATATATCAATTGTTTTTATGGTGTTCTATTTTGAATGTTATTTGATTAACGTGTATTAATATGAAAAAAAATATGTGTTACTCAATATAGATATTTCATGTTAAGTATCATTGATTAAAAAATTAAATAAATAATATCATATGTGAGGAATGATTATACATGATGAGAAACATGGGGTCCAATATAATATAACCCATTGCTGCATAGATAGGTATCATAAGATAAATCAGTAATGGTATCATTAAACAGATTATTTCCTTTAGATTAAACCATATTGTGAATGTTATTGATGGTAGTGGTTTCATTATCTTCATACACAATTTCCAATAATTAAACAATGCCTTTGCTCAAAATTTAGTAATAATTAACTATATAATTTTCACTATGAAAAAATATATGGATGTATTTAATTAAAATTTTATTCATTAATTAGAATGTGTTTTCAGTTATTTACCATTACATATGAATTATACCTTTCTATTTAGTTAAATTTCATGTTTTTTTAGTTACTTACATTGTCATATTGATTATGGAGTATCTAGATATTTAAATGGAATTCATGTTTAGTTATATAACATTACATTTTGAAAATAAATTGTTGATTCATGGAAATTTTTGATGTACTTAACCCTCACTGAGAATTTTGTCTCACCCTTATTTTTTTCATTTCCACCATATTCTATTTATTTTACTATGAAAAATATATAGGGATAAAATGTATAGAATTATGTTATTCTTAATAAAAAAAGAAAATAAATTATATTGTATTTTTGTATTAATGTGCAATATGGGAATAAGGTATGTATATGTCTTTCCAAAACTACTGATCAAATCTCTCCTTCGGAATGTGTTTCCCTGTAATGTATGAAAATGTAATTGTATCATGTATAATATTAAATATTATTAAGATGCAGTCACTACATGTAATATAAAAGGAAGTTTAGTAACAAAAAAATATTTAGAAAAAAAATAGATTAGGAAACACATCACTATGATATAATTTTAGGATAAGTATATTATAACATCATAATATTTTGTTAAGGTTGATATGATATGGTTCTACCACTATTATTAGTGATTCACAAACTATTATTTTTGGTTTTAGGAAATTTCCCCTTCTAATGAATTCCCCCATGAAAAAAGAATGAAATATGTTGAAATAAAATGGTAGAAGTATTTGATGGAATTCAAAATTAAAATTTAGAATTATTTTTACAAATCATAATTTTGTGATAAGGATTATGAACCATCGAAGGATTGGTTTTCATTTTAGAATCATATGTTTCATCATTAAATAAATAGTTTTGAATATGATCACGGGATTATGAGATTTTGGATGATCATTATTCCAATGTATTAAACACCAATTCTAGGTTTTATGAGATGGGAATCTACCAATATTAGTGGTTCATTGGAAGTAATTTATGTTAACAGAACCCATTTATTTAAAATATATTTTAGTGAAAAATTATTTGAATATAAATGCGTTCAAATTTTATTGAAATAAAATTAATGGTATTGATAAATACTTAGGTATATAGGATTATTAATGATATTATAGTAACATAATATTATAATAATGTCAAATAAATATTTTGTATTGAAAACTATTGAGAAGAGGTAATATAATGATTAAATTTCAATGATTTTCAGGGAAATGTTTGGAAACATTATCAAAAATAAATTACTATAGTTCAAAAAAGGACAAACATTAGGCATAGCGCCAACCCATCATATCTGGCTAGGTGGTGGGCCTTGAACCCATGATCGATGGGTGATAAGGTTTCTATGCCAACCACTGGCATGTGTAATGACCAGGTTAATATTTTACTTTTTAATGAACAAATTTGAAAAATAAATATTAATGATGAGATATTAATATTTATTTTTAGATTAAAAATAAATATTTTATCCATATTAGGATTGAAAATATTTAGAGATGGTTAAAAATAACTTTCACACATTTATGTAGTAAAATAATTAATCAACAGTCGGAAAATAATATTGAAATAAAATTTTATAATAATACTTAAATTTTTGTTGAACCAATTTTATTTGAAATCATCCAATATTTATATATTTTATCCCCTTAACTTTCCAATGATCATTCACTTTTTAGGATCATTTAACTGAATCACCCTCTAACTATATTTAACATTTCATCTATTTCCATATCTTTACATTCTACTAATGTTCTCCTACCTGTAAACATAGTTATATGTTGTTCTATAGGACCATTGTACTTCCCATTCTCACATTTCCATAGGATGTTTTACCATCCAATCTCATGATATAGGATTTCAGAAAATATAGTTTTAAAATATCAAAACAATTTATTATCATGATTGAGGTTAAATTGTGGAGATGGAATTTATGAAATGCAGGGATAATTGAATAACATGAAAATTTAGGATAAACTTTATTCGATAGAATGTATGAATCACACCACCATGAATATAAAGGAATATAACATATCATGACATTAGAATATATATAAATTTTTCAATAAATTTAATCTATTATATTTCTCTAAATTAATACACTACTGAGTTGTCTTACAACATTAAAGACATTGATTTGACTTTAATTAAAACAAAAATGGCTTTATTCGATAGTTTGGGTTACACACATGAACAAGTTTATCTGAATAGCAATTTATCATTAAAATATTATTATTTAATTTAATAAGAAATAACATTTATATTAATTTGTGGTTATAAATAGGATTAAAAAACTTTTAAAATGTATAATTTAATTCATTAGATTCCAATTAATTATAAATGAATATTAAAAAATTAGAATATAAATCAATTTTTTCTATAAAAACTATTTTTCTACCCCCAAAAGCATTTTATCTTAATATATTTGACTAATTAATATGAGTGAATGGTAATAATTAAAGATTTTTCTAAAGGTGGGGGATAATCCCTTTAAATAAAAATAAAAAAATGGAAAAAAGAAATAAGTATATAGGCTCATCCAAATGACCTTCAACATGAGGATCTATGTTTTTACCTAATTTTTTCAGTAATCTTTCTATCTTCCTCTTGTAAATATCTCCAATCAGTTCCCTTCACTCATCCACATCCACGACCCTTGCATTTTATCTAAATAATTTATAATATTAAATTATATTTTAAAATGGTTTTAATTTTTTTATAAATATTTCAAAAATTTATTATCCTAGTTTAGATTATTTTAATCATTTTATTTTGAATTAATATATTACAATATTTCAAACCTTTAAACAATTTATAAATAATCAACTTTCATATCACATATATGGGATTAATTTTAAATTAATTTCTACTAAATTTGTGATTAATATTTGGAAAAATTGATTCCATATTATTACTATTTATATTTTATAATATATAATATTTTTAAATTAATTTTTGACAAAAATTATTAGTGAAAATAGTTATTATTAACCAAGATTATTAAGAGATAATAGTGTTTACTAAGGGGTGGAAAATTAAACACAAGGAGGAAATAATCCATAATGGTTTCCAATACCAATTGAAATGGCATATTTTTACCGTATCTTCATTTTATAGAAAATTATTCATTATTGTAAGAACATGTAGTATTTTATACCTCCATGTAATGTTTATATTTTGGTATTAACAACAATGCCATTCCTCTTCCAATATAAAGGGAAATTCACCCCCTCAATTATTCACAAAAATCAAGCTATTTTTCCCATTTAAACCTTAAATAATCAATCAAAACATATCCCCTCACATAATATAATGTGTTTTTTAAATAAATAAAACCACACAAGTATTTTGGTATAAACTGAAAGGAGTTACCCAAAGGTGAGGTAACATTGATCAATGATAAATTCTGTTTTATATCTTTCTTTAAACCTTAAATTGTCTTTTTAAAATGATTATATAATAAAATCACCTTAATATTTATAATTATATGTTTTAATGGTATGATAATGACCTAAAACCTCAAACACTTCCATCAAATGATATACATAGCATTGTACGTGTCTATGGCAGACGATAGCCTCATGAGGCGATGTCGTTAATTTTTCAATTACAACTATACATTATTATACATAATAATATATTTATAGTTCATATTTCATATATATGAAATTTATAATTTTTTAATTATTCTCTAATTATTATCACACGTATACCTTCCAACTTTTTATTTTTTGAGAATACAAAAACATTGTTTATGTATACAGTGGACTACCAACTCGAGAAAAGATATGATCCATTCATACTTTGCATGGAATGTATTAAAGATGGTTTTAATAAAATTATGTGTTATATATGAAATAAAAACTATAATAAAATAATAAATTACATATATATTATTTACTTTCCATTCTTTTCATATGACATGAAAATTGAGGTAGTGCTCATCTATATATACGACCTACCATCTTTATGAATGACACCATCAATTTCCAATCACTAAACATAATGTTTTACTATAAATACATATATAATGAATATATATAATATTTAAATAATTTTTTATATTATGTAGATGATTTAATCATGATCTATATAAAACTATAAAAAAGTTGCGAGTCAAAACATACTAAAAAGAAAGGAAATTATCACCTAAAATAATGAAAATAATGACTGATTGTTAAAAATCGGGTTATAATATGGAATAAATGGAATATTTATTAAATAATATATATTAATATGGTTCTTTTATAAGTAAAAAACATTTTCAAAACCACTATAAAAGTGGTTAAATCATGTACGAACAAAAGTAAAGCACAAGATCAGGGATTCTATCTCAATTTCATTTCATTAAAGAATACTATAATTTTGTACACATAATTACTTTAATATAGTGTATATAATTCTCCATTATATGTAATATCTTTTATAATTCATTATTATTTATATTTTTTGGATTTATCAAAATTAAATCATCTTTGGAGATTTTAATTAAATGTTACAAAGTGTTAATGAGTTACATAACTAAATTTATTTTTATTAGGTCATATTACATCCTCATGGTCAATAATATAATATGATCATGTTTATATTGTATTTTAATTTTCTTATGTTCTACATATAATTATTTTATGTGAAATTATATATGATTCACATAATTGATTAATTTTTTTATCATCACTTCAATATTATGATCATTTGAAAGTTGTCGTTTATAATCTCATTTTAATAGAGATTGTTTATTCTTGAATTTCAATTGAATTAAATTATCTAATCATTGTATAATTAAAATTTATTTTTATAATCCTCAGGATATTCAAGATATTTTTAAATTGATTGTATTAATTTTGAACAATTTAGTACTTAAATCTTTTTATTAAATGTTTTAACAAAATCCAACATCGTTTCTCTCATCGATAAGAAATCATTTTTCATACAAAATTGTAATTTTTAAAATTATTCCAAAAAATTTTCCTTATCCTTTTGATAAATATTTATTAAAATAATTTTTTACCAATAACGAATTAGTAAATTTTTTATTTAAAATTAATCTTCATATCTGTTTCAAAAAAGGTACTTTCATAACATATTTATATTGAAAAATGAGTGTTATTTTTACCTCATACATAATTACCATTAATAATTTTATTGAAGAATAGCTTACTTGTATAAACATTAATTTTTAAAGAAGTTTTTTTAAATGACATTCAATGAAAAGTATCTTTTCAAATATATTTCAAAATAAAAAGGATATTTTACTTAAAAATGTTTTAAATGCCTTTTTATTTTATTTTTATTCATCAATAAAAAAAACCATTTTTTTAATCTAATTGGTATATATTGTATTGATATAATACGTATTATTTCTATGGATTGTTTTATGATTATTTGGATAAATTATATTATTGACATTTACTTCATTGATTTATTTCTATTGTCCCCTTGAAATATTTACTAGAAAACAAAATTCCCCTTATTATCCATATAATTTATCATTTATATGTTTATTTCTAAAACCATATCACATCTCTATATATGGTTTTTAAGAATTATTTTTATTTAATTTATGGGTTAAGTGTTGATATGTCATTATCATTCCATAAATACAGATATTTGATGTTAAGGCTCATTGACTAAGGAATTAAATAAATTATTTGATAGGTGAGGTGTTCTTGGGCCTCATGTGGTAAATGGTGCTTGATATAATATATCATATCAATGAATCAGTATGTATCATGAGAAAAGCATTTATGAAAGAATTAAATATTTTATTAAATATAGATTAAACCATATTTATCAATGGTGTTTATGGTAGTGGATTAATGCTCCACACACATGATGTCTAAGAGTTATGCATTACCTTATTTAAGAATTAATTAATTATTATTGGGATGATTTTCACTATGAAAAAAATATATGGATGCATTTCATTTTAATTATATTTCATAAATAGAATATATTCTTTACGTTATAATATTGACAATTCCTTATAATTTTATTTAAATGGAATTTGGGTTTATTTTTTTACCTATACATATTGATTTACCCTTATCCATATATTTAAATAGAATGTGTGTTAAGTTATTTACCTTTCTTTATTTATTATTCATTATTGATTCACTATAGATTCCACTAAACATAACCCTTACTGATCACTTGATCTCACCCTTATTTTGATTCCAACCCCGTGATTCTATAAGGTTTACTATGAAAGATATCTACGGATACACTATATAGAATAAATTTCTTCTCAAAAAATATAAGAAAAAAAATATTTTTTAATTTTTTGTATTTAAATGTAATATAGGAATAATGTATTTATCATGTTTTATAAAACTATTATAACAATTAGTTCTTTATAATGTCATTCCCTATATCTAATGGAAAATTAGTGGTATTAAGCACCAGTTCTGGGTATACTGATGTCGGGTCCCTATAGTGTGGGCCCTTATACTGAGATTAGATGTTAATATCGAGTTAACTCTTCCCATGGTAACTAAGAAGAGGAACATAATAGATATTGTATTTATATCCACGTATAAGATCCATGGTGTGGTAAACTATAATTGAGTTGTTAATCGGAGTAAATTCTTCACTATTAATATTCCTACTACTTGGAGGACCATTATATGTTTAACCATGGGGATTAAATAGGGTTCCATACTTATATATCCAAGAGGGGTACTTTGTGGATGGTACACTTTGTAGGTGCTATGAAATTTCAGATATATGTGCTATATAGAGCACCGCAGTATCCATTACTAAAATCACATGTTGTTTATAAGTTGAAATATTCTTTGGATGATATCTAAATTCAATAATGGGCCTTAAGAATTTTAATGATAATCACAAAAGGAATATTAGTCCACAACAGGACTACGAAAAACTAGGGAACGCTCTTAATACACAGGCTGAACCAACTCTAACTAAGGTAATCGTGCTTGGGCTGCCAAATATTACCACTGACAGTCATGTGGATCAACAGGCGGATGAAAGAAACCTGTGCTGGCCATGGATCTCAGTCGAGCCGAGGGATCAACACACGAGTTAGGGGCAGGGGATGACTGCCCCCCAAGACATACCATAACTATTTTGAAGGCCATTTCCCCCATCTTCTAGGCTACAGCCAAACTGCAAGGAACCACCAGTACCCATCTTAGGGGTAAAAAAGCTATGTAATGACCCGCATATCCGGTTTCCAGTTTAGATGATGTTACACCCAGTGGTACCCCTCAGGTAGTAGATACCATGACAGGGATCACGTTGATATGTACTATAAAACTTCATAGGTGAAAAATAATAATTAGCAGGGATAAGTGTATGGTATAAGGACCCGACCTTAAAACATTACTTAATCTTGAATTAAATTAATATTTCACATTAAAGATTTTTTCATGTTTAGAGTTTTAGAGAATTAAGACAAAAATTTTACATCTCAAAGATTACAAGGTAGACACATCTACTCAGTTTCCATTCTTTTCACAAAATATAAACTCTTGAACAAAAGTGTCATGTCTAGTTCCATGTTTTAGACAAAGAGACATTTCCTTGATCCCATACTTGACCGTATTCAACTTTATGTCCAGTGGAAAACATATAAAAAACATGGGATTAGAACAAAAATCTCAGTGAGGGATATAAAAATACGAAAAGGAAACATTAGTCCACGTATACATAAGAATCAATGAAAACACACATTACTCATAAAACATTAGCACCTTAACATACCTCATGAAATCAAAATATTTATGAATAACTCATAGAAATCATAAGACATAAAATTAACTTGTGGCATTCATAACATTCTTATGTAGAAGGTAACCCTCACGGTTACGTTTGGAATACCCATCATAGTATATTCCCTAAATCTCTTCTAAGAAACCTTAGCGTTTAACTCCTACGCGTTACCCAATGCATTGGAGAGCTATATCGGGATCAGTTACCCTTAGTTCATCACGTAACCACCCGTCTTTATAAACAATTCCCATGTACCATAACATGATCGTATCACATAAAACATGCATAAAGGAAACATAACATTTCCACATTTCAATCACAAGATATCAATAACACATTGAGATAATAAAAACATTATCAAAACCATTTTCAATACCAAAACAAAATAAATGTAAAACATGGTATTTATTTTTCATTTAAAATAAGTAATGGCTTGTAGAGTAATCTGAAACTCAAATAATGGTCACAGCGGCAGAGAAGTCGTTGTCGCCGCATACGTACATCAAAAACATTCCCTATTTTGTTTAGTAAAATGATTCATATAAAAAATATTCCTTTTGAATAAACGTAAAAGTTAAAGGGGTTTATACACCATATAAAATAATGTTGTGTATAAAACAAAATATTCCTCAATGAAAGGAGATTGAGACGAAGTCCCTTACAAAAATTTGACAGCCTAACGCCGCCACTTTAAAATTTAAAAAATGAGTTGATAAGAGAGAAAATGGTATCTCATCACTTTGAAATAAAATTTACATCAATATAGATATATAAGAACATATCCCAATATAATAAAATGTAAATTAAAAGGCATAAGAAAATAATTCTTTTAAAAAGAGGTGGGTGAAAGGTTCCCCTACCGATTTGGGTAACTATCGAATCATTCACCCCATGAAAGAAGGATCGTACAACGTTGACGTAAATACCAATAAAAGAAAGTATATTACACAAATAGTAGAATAATGGGAATTACATACACCAATCAATTGAAATAGTGGCAAATGTTGCATAAATCTCATGAAAATAAAAGTGAGATGAAAAATCCCTTACAAAAACTCGGCAGCCTAACGACACCACTTAAAACTTCCAAAAAAATGGATTGATATAATCAAATAGGGTCTCTCATCATATAAACATAGAAATTAGAGTAATAGGAATGTAAAAGAACATCCCCCAACATAAGAAAGACGAGCTTAAAAGAAATGACATAAAAGAGAGTACTTAAAAATAAAGAGAAAGGTAGGATCCGTTACCTCAAGTACGACTTGTTTTATTCATTTCTTTATATTCCCGAATAATAAACATGAGTTATTATCCACTGGATTAATATCCATTTTCAAGTTCATTATTCCTTTTATATCAATTATTACCATGTTATGAACATTATGTAATTATTTATGTTAATGATAGTCGTTTGGTCGATTATTGGTACTTGAGTCAAAAATAAACTTCTTATAATTACAATTTGTTAATGTGGAAAAATATCCATTATAACCCAAATTATATTCATGATTTAGATATCATATATATCATACATATCCAGTAAATACTTGAATTTATAATATTAAATAACAATTAGAGGTAATAAATGAAATGCACCGTTCATGGAGACGGTAAGCCGTACGTACGCATGAACACTACTTTCATTTCTATTTCGCATTTAATTGAATTAAAACTAAATGATATATATATATATATATATATATATATATTATAATTCCAGTATAATATATATGTTATATAGGTCACATAAGTCATTAATTTCATTTTCTATACATTCCATGTATTGCATGAACGAGTCACATCATTTGAGGGGGCGGTAGTCCACACTTCCCCAAATGAAATTATCGCATTTGTGCAACATGCAAAGAATAATGGTATGTTTTAAATGTAAAATAAATAATCATATAGAGGAAATAAATATAATATATATCAGAAATAAATATAGTGCCATCATAATGGCCACCATGAGAGGTGGTAGGAGAAGATAGAACAATCATCGTTTCGTGAGGAAGTAATTCGCCATCCACAGAAATAGTATGTTCTTTAACCATAAAACGGAGGTGTGTGTAAGTGTAGCACTAATACTTCTCATAAAAACATCCTATTATATTTAAGATATTGGTTTTGTTACAAAATAATGGAATGAATAAAGTTTAGGGTGCTGGGGAAGCAAAATGAAACAAAAGAACATAAGAGAGGACATTACCTTTAAATCGGGTAACTCCCTTTGGTTTGAACCAAAAGGGTTTCTTAAAGAGCTTTCTGCCTAAGGTAAGGCTGCAAGGATGAATAGCGGTATGAGGAGAGATAAAATGAGCAGATTTTGGTCGAGACAATGGCTTTAGAGGTGTGGGAAAGGGGGTAGAGGTGGGGGCCTTTTATAAGAGTTAGGAGGGGCACTCTTGGAATGTCTTGAAAAGTTACTTTATTTTAAAATGATTTTCAGAAATCAAAGGTCTGAAAAAAATATAGTTAAAGGATAAAGTGATAGGGGTTCGAAATCTACCCATCCAATAGGATTTTGACAAGTGTACGTCTTAGAGTTTACATTATATTTCCATTTATTTTAAATCATTCATTAATGAGGTAATCGCTGCATCATCATGGCGTCATTAATAAATTAATTTATTTAATGGCTAAAAATTATAAAAAAATATCAAGATAATGGAAAATATTTTAGTTTTATAATTAATATTTATAGTAAAAAATATAAACTGAATAACCCCATGTAAAAATTGTTTTAGTAAAACAATACATGTTTGTGACATTTTTATTTTAACTTTAAATAAAAAGTTATTAATGTCATTTTCTTACCCAAGTGGCTCCATGGGGTCCCCAATATGACCCATGGATTTTCATGGTTTTCCATGACTCATCCAATAAGGTTAGGACATGTGTTAAGGTCATTTCATATTATTATAACATTATCTTCACCTTAAATTACAATAATTACCTTTAATCGCGATTAATAAAACTTAAAAGTTACTATTCACCAAAAATTATTTTCATCCCATTGAACGACATTTTACATCCTAATGAAAACCATGTATGTATGATTTTTTAAATTCAAATCACAGAGGTGTTAAAGTTTTATTTAAACCATAAATCAGTTTTTTAACTACCACTTAGTGGTTTCACTATTCATAAAAAATTGAAGTTTTTCAGAAAATTACCAAAAATTCACCCTAAGCTATATTTGATATTCTAAATTTAAATTTGATGTCTATTTTAAAAAATTCAAAAAATATAAGTTGCATTATTCAATTTAATAATTAATTCTCGTTGTCAAAACAAATAGTGAGTTTTTAAGAAACAAAATATATCAAATGATTGACACTAGTTTAAGTCTATTTTCAAAGTGAAATTAATTCCAATGACCACCATTGGATTAAATGGTAAAAATAAAATATATTTTCATATTAAAACCAATTCAAAAGACAATCTAATCATATAAATTAATTATATTAAAAGGAGGTTTGGAATTAAAATACAACATTTTACACTATTCATTAAAAAATGAACTTTATCAGAAAAATACCAAAAATTTATACAAAGTAAATATTGATGTCCCTATTCTAAAAAGAATATTATTTTGTCAAATATAACATATAAAATTGTCAAAAAGTGGATTTAAAAGGGGTTTTCCATCAAAAGGCGGTTAATCGACCATTTAAAGAATATTAGAATATTTACTCTTAAAACTGGATTCATTCGCATTTTAACTATCTAAAATTTATTGAATAAATATAAAAATATGTGACCAGAATATATAATCACTTTTTAGTTAGTTCTGTTCATTCCTGCCACTACATCAACTATGAGTTTACTACCATTTACAATAATATTATTATATTATTAGTGTGCATCTTAATATTTAAAAGAAACTCATTGTTGCGTTTTGGGTACGCCATTGAACATAGAATCCCCTTTAAAGTATTGTTAATATTTAATTCACAAATATTAATAAATATGAAAAAGTAATATTATTTATTTTCCTGGGGTGTTATATATGGATCCTCCCAGTTTATAGCCCAGGGACCATAAACGATGCTTAGAGGCATCTCAGATGACTGAGAGCCTGCCAAAGAGGTGGAACATGGAAGATGATGGCCGGGTTGTCAAAGTTTCAGAGGCAGCGGCAGGTGTGTCCCAACCGCACCTATGACAATGAAAATATTATGCTGGAACTGTTGGGGCCTTGTAAATCCCCGAACGGTTCACGTTCTCCATCACTAGAGTTCCAAATTTCTCAGTGACATAGTTTTTATATCCGAAAATACATTGGATAGCAAGGATGCGGGCCTTATAAACCGAATGATTGGGTTCAAAAACATCTTTCCCATTGGAATATAGGGACACTCTGGTGGACTTTTCCTCTTGTGGAAGGAGGACCTTGGGGTTCAGATCTCTAATTACTCATGTAATCACATTGCTGTGATGGTTGCTGGGTCAGGAGCTCCTCCTTGGTCGTTTGTTGGGTTTTTTGGGTGGAAGGGTGGGTAGGATAAACACATATCATTAGCCCTTTTGAAGCGGCTACAAGACTCCCTCCCTAGCCCTCTTCTGATGGGGGGGGATTTTAACAAGGTCCTTTCTCCCCATGAAGAAAGGGGGACGTGTGAGGTGGGGTACTGTGATGAACAATTTTAGGATGTCTCTTGTGTCGAACTCTCTTCATGACCTCAGGTTTTCTGGCTCACCATTTACCTGTCATCGGGCTAGGTCAATGGAGGATAACCTGGAAGAAATGTTAGACAGATTTGTTGGGAATGATGAGTGGACCTTTCTTTTCCATGCATTCTCTATCGTCCACCTGCCCCCATCTCCTCTTATCATTGCCCAATCATTATTTCAACAGTCTCACAAGGGAAACTGAGGGGACTTGAGTGAACATTTCACTATGAAAGTATGTGGCTCCAATATAGTGACTGTTAAAAGGTAGTTCAAGCGGCTTGGGAGGGATCCAATTGGTGCGTCATGTCCAAATTCTATAATGTTGCATCTTGCCTTCAGAAGTGGAGCTCTGCTAGATTTGGTAACTTTGACCGACGTATTAAGGAGGTGGGGAATCAATTAAAGAAACTCCACTCTTATCCTTGTTGTGACTATATCCTTTGAAGCATCTCTGTGGTAGAAGAGAAACTTAATGCATCTCTAAGGGAGAAAGAGATTTTTTGGATCCTTTGGGAATGAGAGTACCATATCAGAGATGATGATCAGAACACCAACTTTTATTCACTAAAGAGCGTCTTCGAGGTGAAGGAAGAATCATATTTCTCATCTGGAGCTCCCCACTGGAAGATTTACACATGACATACAAGACATTCACTCCATTATCCTGAACCTTTTCGTCAACCTCTATTCAGCAGAAAGTATTAGTACTCCCTCATACCTAATTGGATGCCTCCCATAGTTGGTTAAAGAATACACAAATCAGTACCTGGAAATAGATTTGTCTGATGAGGATATTATTGGTGCCCTACATCTAATTCACTCTACCAAGGCACCAGGGTCTGATGGGTATCAAGCTCTGTTCTTTAAACGCTTTTGGCATATTTTAGGGCCTGATGTGGTGGCCCTAATGTAGGAGGTGTGGGATGGAATAGAATCTCTTAAATCCCTGAATGAAACTCTTATTACCCTTATCCCCAAATCCTAGTTCTCTAATAAAATCTCAGAGATTCGGCAAATAATCACGTGTAATGTAATTTACAAAACATGCTCCAAAATCAAGGTGTCCAGACATAAGGATTTTCTCCCTCTGCTTGTCTAAGACAACCAAAGTTCTTTAGCCCCAAAGAGATCTATTAATGACAATGCTTTCATTACCTTCGAATAATTCCACTCTATGAAAACTGTCTCCTCATCCAAGTGTGGCACAATTACAATGAAACTAGATATGATGAAATCTTATAAAAGAGTTTAATGGACATTTCTCGAACTTGTTCTATCGAGGATGGTATTTGGAATGAAATGGATCTCTAATTTCATAAATTGTGTTACGTCTGTCTCCTATAGAATAAATATTAATGGGGTTCCTTTAGCGAGCTTTAAACCATCAAGAGGATTGAGACAAGGGGACCCCCTGTCACCATACCTCTTCATTTTGGTGGCAGATGTCTTTTCTCATCTCATCTTAAAGGTGATAGATCAAGGAGTTATCCATGGTGCTACGGTATGTAGAAATGGGCCCCTATCTATCATCTCTTCGTTACAGATGATAGACTCATTTTGAGCGTTCAACCCTAAAATAATGTAGTGCAATGATGAATATCATCAATCTTTACGAAAAGGCCTCTAGGGAACATCTTAATGATTTGAAACCAGAGATATCTTTCAATAAAGGCATCCCACAAGCTAAGAGAGAAGATTTGAAGTGAATGTGTGGGTTTCCACTGGTTGATAGGCATCCTAAGTACCTTGGCCACCCAACCCTAGTGGGTAGGGCGAAGAAACATGTTTTCAGCGCGATTGTGGATAGGGTGGATAATCTGATTTTTCTTTGGTCTAGTAGGAAGTTTTCCAAGGCGATAAAGGATGTTCTCATGAAGTCAGTGTCCTGTGCAATATCTTCTTATGCTATGTCGCTATTTAAATCCCCAGAAACTCTCGTTGATAATATCCACTCCTGGTTGGCCAATTTTTGGTGGGGCTCCCATGAGGAAAAAACAAAACTCCCATTAGATGTCTTGGGAGAAGCTGTGCATTTCAATATTCTGTAGCGGCCTCAGATTCCGAAATATAAAATGGTTTAATGAGTGTCTTTTGGAGAAGCAATTATGGAACCATTTTTCCCACCATAGTTCCTTGTTCTCAAAGGTGATGCAAGCTATATACATCCATCATTATGATTTCATGCATGCCTAGCTGGGTCCACGACCATGTTATATATGGAGGAGCATTTAGGGAGAAAAATATATCATTTATTTGGGCTGCGTGTGGAGAATTACTAATGGGCGTAATATTAAAATTTGGAATGATCCATGGATGGAAGATGGTGTCAATAATAAGGTTTCCTCAAATCATTTTCCATGATTTAAAGACGCAAGGGTACATGATCTGCTTGATGACTCCCTTATGGAGTGGGATCAGGAGAAGCTTTGTTGCAGGTTTAATGAGGTGGATCGTCAACTCATCCTGACTATCCCTATCACACCAAGAATGGGTATTGACCAGATTTTCTAGACTGGGGAACCTCATGGAAGATATTCTGTTCGTTCGGGTTACAAAATGAGGGTTCATGGTTTGGCCAGGGTCTTTACCGATAATTGGTGGAAGTGCCTCTGGTCCCTCAATTATCCACCTAAGGTAAAAAAAATTGGTGGCAAGACTGTGCTGGGGTTCTTCCACCCTGTTACTTTCTGGTGCAGTGACATTTGGCGGAGGAAGACACTTGTCCTTTGTGCCTTCATGAAGTGGAATCCCCTTTTCCTGCAATTCATTCCTGTAAGGGGGTGGAAGGGGTGGGGAAGGTTTGGAGGCTGTATTTTGGTATTTTATTTGATATTTAATTGGGTTGGTCCCAAACTTTACTAAATGGGTGTCTTCTCTAGAACCGAGAGTGGTTGGGCTGATATGCACAATTTCTTAGTTGGCCTGGTCTCAATGGAATGAATGCATTTTCCAAATAAAGGTGACCCCTAATCACCTTTGGGTGGATAGAGTTTTGGATTGGATGAATGGTTGGATGAAAAGTGATGAGGTGCATTCTTTGGGACACACTCGATAACCACCTCCTTTTTTGTCTCCCTCTCTGAGGGTTTCTTCATGATTAATACAGATGCTGATGTCTCTACTTATTCAAGGGTCAGTATTGGGCTCATTTCTTATAAAAGTTTTGTCTAGGTTGTGGACGATCAGTGTAGGGAAGTGCCTAACTCATGGTCCCCTTTGGTGGAAGAGGCCTCGACCATCCTCCTGGGGATTATTTTTTCTCATTAAAAATTTTGGCACAAGATTCTGCTGGAATTCAACTGCCTCTAAGTGGTGAATGCTCTCTCCAAAAAAGATGAGGATTCCCAACCTTATGTCCTCATCTTGAGGAATATATGGTTCCTAAATGATGGATTTGATGCATGAAAGTTTTCTTTTATCAAAGAAGATGGTAATTCAAAAGCCCATCATTTGGATCATTTTGGGAATTGTTGGGATGATAATTGTTGGGTTAACTCATTCCCCCACTGTCTTTGTAATCCTGGTTTCCTTGATCAGTATTTTTTCTTTTCCTTTCAAAAAATGATTGGATTCATATTCGATGGTTAATTCTAATCACATGAAAGACTCCTCTGATGTTACCACTGGTTTTAATCATAATACACCAGGGGAAATCTTGAGTTACTTTTGGAATATTTTAACATCCTTTTAAAGAATTAGTTGTGTCAATGACTTGATCCAACACATTATATTTAGTGACTATTTGAAAAATTCATGACGATTATTAAGAGAGGATATGTGTAGGATCATGCACCAAAATGGGTGCTATCGAGATGTACCATTGGTCCTAATATTAATAGAAAACAATATATTCATGAACTTGTTTTATTGGTATAATTTTCCTTTTATATATTCAACCATGTCACAAAATATATGCATAAGGTGGTGCGACTTGTGAGATATATCAAAATCACTTAATGTGGAGGTACGAATATAATCATTCCCATTACTTTTTAGTGTGATATCATAATGAATTATTATAGTTTTTTAATAGAAATTGTCTTTTTATATAGTTATTTTTAGAATATGATGATAATCTATTGTAGTAATGTTATGGAATTGATCATACCATTGAATAAAAATCATGATATGTCTATGAAATTAACTAGTTTTGGGAATAAAATTTCACCCTTCATCATCATTTCCATTAGATTATGTTAACATTCTTTTTGAGTGATATAGATGATATGAAATATCATTTGAGAATCATTTTGGATATATCGAAGAGATCCATTTCAATTATAATTAACATGAATATTAATCTACCACCTTTTTCCATTGATATAGATTAATGTGTTTCATCCATGGCTTTGAGGATATAAATATAGTCCATTGAGTGTTTATAATAATATAATTCTACACTTTTATATTAAACTAGATATTATTATAGGATTCATATATGATAATAAATGTATTTTAATGCATGTGGTTACATCTAGGATGCATAATCTAGAATTCTTATTGTGAGTAGTAGGACATGATTTCTCTTCAGTAGGTAAAAATATTTTTTAAGGGGAATATTCTAGGGAGAAATTGACATAATCATGATCCAATTATTTAGTGGTATAATATCGTTGACAATACCACAATATAAAAACCCCATATATGGTCACAAAAGATGGATTCCCCTAAATATCCACTATAATGTATTCATATGTATCTAGGGACATGCCATATTAAAGGTGTTGATGACTAGTTCATGGAACCATCGTTGGTGGATCCGAAAAATAAGTGATGATGTTGAAAATAAACTACCCCTCACTCTAATGATAATGAATATATTCATTTATACAAATTGAGGATGGAAATAAATTTTTTCAACATGGAATTCATATTCATAGGATTCGTTACGATCCACTGTTGGTTGGGTGTTCTATAGAGCATCACCTCACCAAGGATCTCACTTGTTGTTCCCAATTTTTGGACCTATAAATTGAGATAGCACTCATTGATAAGAATTTCAATCGCCAATTTCTTGAGATATTTGATAATTAAATATTCACCACTTACTCGGTGAGGCTATGTCTCTAATTAATATTGTTGAATAGATCATGGGCCCTAGTTTGTGGGAAGTAGTATCCACCAGAGAAAATTAGAGATCACAATTGTATTACAGAGTAATATTGTGAGATATGGTGTTTCGTAACCTATCAATTTACATCTAGGAGATATCTATGGAGTTTTATATATTTCATGAAATTCTCATGATTCATGAATGATAAATTACCAAAAAAAATGGAAACTCATTTACAATTAATTCATGTTTGATCAATCAATTTCATACATAAATGAATAATGTTAATATTAATATTTTGTTCATTATATGTGGGATACATGTGTATGGAATTGGATATGTTTTTAAAAAAATTTATTTTCATTATTATCTTTATTTATATTAGGATATCAAGTTGGTTATCTTTTCGAAGAAGTGAGATCGACTAGTTTTTGTTTTGAGCCAATATAGACATACCTTTTTATGGAAAAACGGTTTCTTGGTATTTTTAAGGACACATAGGACACACATAAAGAGTCATTGTCGAATAAAATATATTGATCAGTTACCATCACTTGTTTTATTTGATGTAAAATTGGTTAATGTGAAAAGAAATATATATACCAATATCTTATATTATCCATCATCCTTTTATTAGTTAGTGATATTATAGATTAAAAATAAACTACTATAAAACTTTAAATATGTCACAATGTTGGGGGAAAGTAAATATATTTCAGTTTTCATTGATCCAATGATAAGGGATTACAAAATAACCATATGAATGAGATTGGAACTAATATAGTTATGTTCTTCTTAATGCGAAACATTGTAACATTTATGGCTATGTGATAATGAACCATTTGGTTCAGTTTAAGTTTCTATATACATGGCCTAGTGACATTTCAATTGAAAATAATAAGGATTTCAAAAAATAATTCTAAACATGAATAATTTCCAACATATTTTATGTTATATTGGTTAATGTCATGTGACGTAATTATACCATATACTTATCATCATGTAGTGAGGATGCATCCTATTATTTTTAATGTAATGTATCCTATAATTATGTCATGTGAATAGTTCCTAAAATTGTTTAGAGTTAGGTTTATATATGGATGACCCTATCTAATTTTCTTTGTTTCCTGGTAATTAAATAGGAGAGTATGCAGATGGATAATAAGGAATATGAAACCCAAGGTATGGATGCATAAGGGATAAGGCCTCATGATAATGATTTGAGGGAAATTTCTGGGTTAAAATTTTGTGCAACACTCATGAATGGATTTTAAGGATGAGTTCATTAATTTTGATATGGTTTGTAAATACACATTAGGGGTTATTATATAAATTTACATCCATAAAATTGATGGTTTCAAAAAGAACGAAAATTAGGCCACATGGGGATATAACCACCTTAGAAAGTGCATGGGAAAATTTTCTTATATTCCCATATTAAACTAAAAAGAAAAATGTTTTGGTTTGAGGATTATTCATATTATTCATTAAAGGATATATGTTCACACCACAACCTTTGGACATTTGATCAAGATATATAAATTTATTCATGGTCAATATACCCCAATGAAGTGGGATCTTGTTCTTATGCATGTTTCTTTTAGACTAATCCTAGGAATAATATTTACCAATGATTCAAATTCTCCTCGTCTCACCATAAATAAATGAGTAGACTAATAGAGAGTCTAAAATGGTACATTGAATCTAGGAATTGTAGAATGATCCATGAATGGTTTAACTAATGTCCTAATGATATATACCCTTACTTTCATATTGAAATATTATTTTAAATTCTCAAATAACCCGATAAGTAAAATATTATTAGTGAGAAAATACTTTTATCTGGTCAATATATTATTTATGGGGTGCACACAAATTTGAACAACTTAATTTTTAAATCAATTTTTTTATGTACCACAGAAGATAGGTTATATGTTAGATGATAAAGGCCATTGGGGAACTCATTTAAAAGGAACTAAGTGATGGTTGTAACTAGTGGGGAACTGGTTAAATGTTAAACTAACCTAGTCATGGGTGATGGTTCACTTAGTGTGGGGCCTTAGGTGATGGCTTCAACTGAGAGTGAGATAGGATGGAGTGGTAACATTTTATTTTTATTGGGTGAAGTGGTCTCCCTAATGTTTTGTTTGAGATAGTATTATATTATATGGGGTTGGTAGAATTTTTTGACCATATATAGTGGATGGGGTGATGGTTCAACATATTGTGAATTAGATGGTGAAGTTTCAATCAAACCATGTGGTAGGAAAAATATGGAACCCTATTAGTATAAATCCATGATTTTTTCACCATAATTATGGGTATGGTAAAGGGGTACACCATATTAGGTTTCCAAAGATATGGTTTTCAGTAGAATGGATGTATTCAGGGATCACATGGGAATTTTATTCCATAATGTGTTATCAAGTAAATTTTCAGTAATCAATTCTTAGGAGAAATAAGAAAAATTTTGTATATTATGATTGTTTAAAAAAGAAAAAAACGTATGAAACATAATTACCTATTCATTTTTTAACATGTAGAATATTTTCCTATAATTAATAATCCAAATGAGGAAACAAAGACATAGTTACATATAGGGGAGAATATTTCATGAATATGAGTAACCCCATGTCGAATCGTCATCCTATAATGTCTCAAATGTACACCCACAAGGTCTATTTATTTAAAAATATAAGAAAATATAATCTTGAATTATTTTCTACATTTGGAACAATATTCTTCATTAAATTTCTCTGTCATCAACATAAAATAAATTGTCCCACTGGTTCACTCTTCAAAGTTGTATAGGTATACTAGATGACATGGATGAGTTGCCCTAGTTGAATATTTAAGAACCTATCCAGAATGACTTCATTGTTTAGAAAGCGCCTTGGGAGTAGTGACATGGGTGAATAGAAAAGTTCTATACATTTACCAAAACATATTAGGGATTCAAAAAGCTTCCCAAAAATGAGAACCAAAATTCATCAGACTATAACATCTGTGCATAGAGGTGGATAAATTCATAGAATATAAGAATATAGTATGAATTCATTAAAACTTTGTCAAAAAAAAATCAACACATATTCAGAATCAAATAGGCATTATTACCTTTGTGATTGTTTTTAAAATTTTGACCAACATGGTGTTTGTGTTGTAGATTTTCTTACTAAAAATCCTAAAAAATCTTCTTTTGGTATCCAAGAAAAAAAATTCAAAACCTGAAGGAAGATAGGGGAAATTTAAATAAATATTCATTTATTATTTATAGAAGAACCAATTTAGTGATTTTTTAACAATGGTTGTTTCAAATACATAACCAATGGTAAATTTTAAATAACTTTTAAGATGATAATGGTGACATTTTTTTATTTGAATGTTAAAAAATCAAAATTGGTACTTCTAGAATATAGTAATAAAAACCAAATTCATAAGACACACATTTTATATTAGATGAGGAATAATTATTCATCTTTAAATAAAATATTTTATAGTTTAATTGATTTATAATCAGGAATGAGACCTATATATTCCATATATAAATTTTTGGAATGATCATCCCTTGTGTGAAAAACAACAAGTAGTATTATTTTTATAATTTTTAAATCAACCAAATATTATTATTTGAGTTCCAAATATGAGAAAAATATACGGAAGAGTACAATTAACCATTTTATTTAGATTTATATGATTAAAATTTCAAGTAATATAATGTTGATATACTTAAAAAATTAAAAAATTGGGATATATTTCGTACATGAATATTTCCAAAACTGTAATATCATTTAGAAAACACAATAATTTATTGAGACATAGTGAAATATAAAAATTTTAGTTATTAATACTATATTATATTTTCAAATGTTAAAAACGTCTACTATTATATATATATATATATATTAGTACATTCATTTATTAATTAAATTCAATTAATAATACAATTTTAAGAGTAATAAATATTAATTAGTAAATATGTTAAAGATATTATAAATATACATTGATATAATTTTCGATGTCTATATTAAAATTATGAGATAATATAATGGAAATGAATATTCATATAATTATTGTGAATTCGATATTGTAAATCATTGAATCAATGAAAAAGACATTGAATACTAAAAATATGAGAAATTTGTATAATAGAAATGAATAATTGGAGATTGGTTAACATGTGAAAAAATTGATTTTTGAAAATAAAATAAAAATAATCATTGAATAATAATTTTACACTATAGTAAACCATTATAAAATAATATTATCCAAACATGGGTGAAATATGAAATGATAAATATTATATAATTGATTCAATGAAATGGAAATGGGAAACAATGTCATGGGGGATGAATGTGATAATGAGGAAGGGAACACCTCAAATAATATACATACAATTGAATGGATGTTTACAAATATTTTAAAAAATAACTAATCACTTCCCCTCATCACATTTAAATGTTATAATTACATCTATTATAAAACCATCCTAGATGTTATGTATAATATTAAAATTCATATAAATCATATACATATTGGTTCTAATAGAATGAACGATGTTCTACATGATTTTTGAGGTTTCAACAAAATAATTTATCTTCATAAAAGTGTATGATTCAACAATTTATTAGTTTATATTGTTTTTTCTTTATAATTAATTCTTGAGAAGTATAGAATGATCTCTATCATACAAAGACAACATCCTTTCATAGAAGTATTATAAGGTCATAAAGACAGGGACTTATGAATCATGCATTATTTCGATACCAAGAATGTCACATTACAAATTGAATCAATTAGTATTTTTTTTTTCATAGTTCATGTGATGTATTTAATAATGGGGTACCCTGACCCACAATATTATCAATTTCATCTGAAGATATATGTAAGATCCTATGTTTTAGGAGTAGTCAATTTTAATTATAATAATTATATAGAATGTATTATACTCATTAGAAAACATTAATACACTATTAGAGATTGGGGAAAATGATATTAAAAAAGATAACAATAAATTAATCAATTATAATGTAATATTATATAACGATATATAGAATTCTATATCACATTCCATATATTATTTCATAGAAATTATTATTATGTCAAATAACTATGAGAAAAATTAATACGGTACAATGAGATAAAAGAATCATATCATTAATGTAGAATCTCCTATTACTTATATAAGCTTGAAAAATAAAAATTTGTATAAAAAACATATATTGAGGAAGAATAAAATGAATGAAGAAATAATTTTTTAGATATAAACTGAAAACATTGTAAATGAGAAGTGTTCCGTTTGAGGTGATAATAAAATTGTTGATTTTTGTAAGAGTATTCATAGAAATAGAATCTTACCATTTCAAATATGGTCATTGTAGAAATGATCATTAGAAATATGTGATTAAAATAGGTATACTCTATTTATGTTTTTTAGTAATGATTTAAAAATAATATTATAGAAATAATAATAATTAAAAAATATTATTTTATAATAAATGTTTTATTTTTATACTGTCACGACCCGTCCTCGGGGCCCGTACCGTGACTACCCAGAGCCTGCCTTCCAAAGGCCAGGGGATGGGGACTGATCCCAAAGGAAAAAATCTCTATACTAGGAAGGAATTCCCTTTATAAAAGTAAACAAACACAACAGAGTACGCAACTGAAGTAAGTACTAAGTAAAACTGTATACAAAAGTAAGTGCTGAAAGGAAAGGGGACAGAAATACGATCCCAATAGTATGTATGGTACAACTGAAAAGCTAGTAAAACTTTTGTAAATTAAAACAGCAACTACTGAGTCGTCCTCCGGGAATCCCACCTGAAGGGTAGGTACATATTGCCTCATCAGCACCTCAGGTCCATCCGTCCGCTCCGTGTATGTCTCACCAAGTGGTCCACCTTCGGGTACTATCCAGCTCTACAAGTCTCTACCTCGATCAGCGTTGTCCGTCATCTGCATCCAACACAATGTAGTGTGGGCATAGCCCATGCAGGGGTGGGTAGAAGAAACTCAGTATGGACCCCGAGACCACTGATGGCCTCCAAAAATCCAAGAAGGATAAACCACAGAAGAGAGATACAAACATGAAGTATCAACCAACCCTACTTAGGTATATGCCTATACATATCCCTAAGTTATCAATCACTGTTCGGCTCCCACTCTCGAGCCCAAGCACAACCTAGTCCACACAGGAAGTAATGTCAACCACATCGATGATAACGATTGAAAGTCAAGACTCAGTTCACATAGGTACACATCTTTCATATAAAGATAGAGATGATCAGATGTAGTCACTGATTCATCTACGTTGTCAGACCCACATAGGATACAAGACCAGCTAAGCCGTCATACCCACACAGGATACAAAACCAGCTACTCTATCGGAGCCACACAGATACATGTATAGAGGTCAAACTGCCGGACCCACAAAGTATACAAGAATAGTAGTCATCTCTGTCGAACCTACGGAGGATTTCGGGATAGTAGTCGTCATTGTCGAACCCATCAAGGATTCAAGAACAATAGTCATCACTGTAGAACCCATAGAGGATTCTAGTATAGTAGTCGTCACTGTCAAACCCACAGAGGATTCATGTACAGTAGTTGACGCAGTCGCATCCAGCTCTAGGATTCCCGCACACAACATGCCCGATTCCGGTAGGGTCCGCTCCTCGAGCAAAGGGGGTAGATGAGTAAACTATCATGAAGTATAGAGTTTATGTATCCTGAAGTACTGTCTTATCAAAAGAAACGCAACGTGATAGATGACGCGTCAATCAGACGCCTGGTCTGAGAGTTATTGGTTTTTCCATTCCAAGGGCACGGTTGGAATTACGCTCATTCCAAACCGGGCTGTTTTCCAAAGTTTTCCTAAACTCACTTAGAGTATCACAAAAGGGCCACCTCATCACAATGGTCCTAGTGCTGCAGACGGTGCGTCGTTTGGACACACGGTCAAGAATTAATTCGTGACTAAGAAAAATGGGCCCAGCTCGTCAAGCTCGGTGGGCAGCCCATCCTGGCTCGACGGGTCCGACCCGTCGGGGCACGACTTGGCTTGTGATGGGATGCGGCTCAGCCAGCTGGACAAGCGGTGTGGGAGGGGGGGGCGACCGCCTGGTATCGTGAAATGGTGGTGCCGAGCGGCACCGCCCCGCCTGCCAGGCCGGCCGTAGCTGGCCAGTTTCCTTCGGCGCAAGCAGCCCACATGGGTGGGCCTCTATTCCTCCACACGCAACACCGGTAGGTTCCACGGGTCCCTTCGGCCCTGCTGGCAGGCGGCCGACCAGTTCGGCATAGCGCGACACCAAAGGGGCGAAACGGTTCTCCAGCCCGGCCGGCTAAATCTGGCGGGTTCTTCTTTGGCCGAGTAGCCTGGTTGCGGGCCGTGGTCTCCTCCGCATGCGCGACACTCGGTGTCGCGGTCCTCTAACAGGCCAGCGCACGGCTGCCGTTTCCGCCACCTCATTCGGTCGTCGCCACCTCTTCCATGACCACCTCCAACGCGAACAAAAAACAAGGATCAACGATGGGTCGTCGAGCCGTGTTCGTTCGGCCCACTCCCTCCACATTTAGAGATAGCTTGACCAAAGAAATCCCAAATGATTCGACAAGAACGAGATAATTTATTCACTTAAAATTATTCATAACCCCTACCTAGAATTCATGGTTCATTCGATGAACTCACGGAAAATGGTGTCGCTCCATCAATATCAGAGGAAGAGTCGTTGTCGTTAGTGACGTTCCTCACGGGCAGTGTATTCTACCTTAACGCCAAGTAAGAAGATGGTAGGAGAAGTCGCTTCGCTTCCTTCGAGTCTTGGTGCGTTCTTCATGTTCTTCGTTGATAGATTATGTCATTCTTCATGGAAGAACTCTCCCTTTCTAATTCTCCCAAAGCTCTCCCAACACAACAATTGAAAAGCCAAAATAATTTCTTTGGCTATTATTTTATTCACACAAGAATTCCAAAATTCAAACACTTAAATTAATTATTTAATTGTGGATTTCAATTAATTAATTAATGGTGTTGTCATGTTAATGACAACAAGTGGGAGGTGGAGAGTTCAACATAAAGAGGGGAGTTTTCAAGTCAAATAAAGAGGAGTTAATGGGGGAGATGAAGAGTTAAGTGCTCGTGTGGGCCCCACCACACATTATCCTATCATGGGTGGTAATGTGGTGTGTGGGACCCACCCCAACATCCCATTTTTTGGAAATAACCACCTCTTAAATAAAATTTTACAATACAATAATTTTATTTAATTCGCTACAATTTCCCAAAATAAAACTTCCACTCCAAACCAAACGCAACTACGGTAAAGGTATCTTTACGTGAATACCGGCGGTGCCAGTTCATTGGTTCCCTCAGATTTCAATTACAATCACCAATTTAAAATATATAAAAACCAACACTTTCTTTTACTGAACGTACTCGAAAAAAACTTCAGAAATTGATTTCAGGCACAATGGGTCTCGGAATCAGGTGCCATCAGAAAATGCAGGCTTGTAAAATTCAAAAGTATTTATTAAATAAATTTCCTTAAAATTTTCAGGTATTTACATTACCCCCACCTCAGAGATTTGCGTGCTCATAAAGCTACAACACACATTAGGGAAACAAACAGGGGTACTGAGCACGCATCTGAGCCTTCCGCTCCCATGTGCTCTGCTGGAGGTTCTCGTGATGCCAGAGAATGCACACTAGAGGAATCGACCATCCACATAGGACCCACTCCTATCGATCCTTGATCTCCACCGGGACCCCCGTGAATGTTTCCCCGTCATCGATGTCTAGCTCTTCTTGGTCGATGATGTGGGACTGGTCATGCACGTATCTCCTCAGTTGAGATACATGGAGGACATCGTGCACCCGGTGCAACTGAGGTGGAAGGGCCATGCAGTAATCCACCTCGCCTACTTTGCTGAGGACCTGGAATGGCCAGAGTAAATGAAGGGATAACTTACCGCCCTGATCAAATCTCTGTAGACCTCATTGAGGTGAGACCCATAGGAAGATGTGGTCACCATCCTTGAACTCCAGTGGTCTCCTTCTCCTATCAGCATAGGACTTCTGTCTTCTATGTGCAGTCTTCATCTGCACCTGGATGATCTGCACCTTCTCCGTCATAGCCTGAACCATCTCTAGTTCTATAAGTGCTAACTCCACGGGGTCAGTCTAGTACAGATTTGATCTACAAGGTCGGTCTTACATTGCCTCATAAGGGGACATCCCGATGGTGTAGTGGAAGTTGTTGTTGTACGCAAACTCCACCAAGGGTAAGTGATCCTCCCAGTTGCGAACAAAGTCAAGGACACATTCCCGGAGCATGTACTCAAGAGTCTGAATGGTCCTCTCAGTCTGACCATCCGTCTGAGGATGGAAGGTGGTGCTCAAGCGAAGCTGCATCCCAAAAGCCACCAGTAATCCCTTCCATAGCCAGGAAGTAAAATGAGCATCTTGATCGGAGACGATAGTCAATGGCACACCATGAAGCCGTACGATATCCTGGATGTAGTGGCTCCCAAGCTCTTTACTGAGCCCTTCTCTCATATAGGTAGGAAGTGGACTGACTTGGTGAGTCAGTATATGATCAACCAAATAGAGTCATTTCCTCTAGATGTACGTGGAAGCCCTGTTATGAAATCCATGGATATCCCATCCCACTTCCACTATGGGACCTCTAAGGGTTGTACCAAGAGTGCTGGTACCTGGTGCTCTGCCTTAACTTGCTGACAAGTGAGGCATTGTGAAATGAACTCTGCTACAGCCTTCATCATACCAGTCCACCAGTGCTGTCATATGAGGTCTGGGTACATCTTCGCAACCACTAGATGTACTGATAGAGGGAATGTGTGAAACTCCCTCAACACCTCCTCCTGTAAAGCATCTGGTACCATGGTACGTCCTCTGAAAGGGATGACATGCTCTCCACCTTCAAAAAATTCATCAGGTGCATGTCCTGTGGATATCTGAGCACATCGCGCCTCACAGTCAACATCCCCACGCTGTGCCTTTCTGACCCACTATAGAAGAGGAGGAGTGACTGCAGAAAGGCTGCTCCATCTATATTCACAAAGGATATCTGCAACACTTCCAGCTGCTCTATCGCCTCTCCTAGCAATTGAATGACGGATGTCCTACTGAGATCTTCTGCTACAATTTTCCCCTTCCCAGGAGTATAGACTATCTCTAATTCATAGTCCTATAATTACATTAGCCAACATCGATGTCTCAGGTTCAGGTCCTTCACCTGAGACTTTGGTGGTCAGAGTAGACTATAAAACGCTCGCCATCATATAGTGTTGCCATATCTTCAAGGAGACGACCACTGCTGATAACTCAAGGTCCTGGGTAGTGTAGTTATGCTCATGTTGTCTTGACTGCTATGAACCATACATGATAATTGCTCACTCCTACATCAGGACACACCCGAGTACGGTCCCTGACACGTCGTAGTAAACTATGTACCCTACACCCTCCTCCAGTAGTCTCATGATGGCCGCACCGGTCATCCTCTGCCACATCTCCTCAAAGCTCAGCTGACATCTATCTTACCACACGAAGGGTTTCCCATTCTTCGTCAAAGCTGAAAACGGTAAAGCAACTATGGAGTTGTCTTACACAAATCTCTGATAGTACCCAGCCAGACCCAAGAAACCCCGCACCTCCATCACACTCTAGGGTGGCTCCCAATAAAGTACTTCCTCAATCTTCACTGGATCCACTGCAACTCCAGCCTCTGAGATGACGTGTCCCAAGAAGTGGACCTCTCAAATCGAGAACTGGAACTTCGAGAGCATACCATTAATTTGGTTCTCTCGGAGTGTATCTAATACAACCTGCAAGTGGTAGGCATGCTCCTCCTCAATTTCTGAGTAAATTAATATGTTGTCGATGAAGACTATGAAAAATAAATTGTGGTAAGGCTGGAAGATCATATTAATGAGACTCATGAACACTTATAGTGCATTGGTTACACCGATGGGAATAACCAAGAACTCTTATTGGTAATACCGACACCCGAAGGTCGTCTTCTGTACATCCTCGTATCAAACTCTGAGCTGGTGATAGCCTAACCGGAGGTCTATCTTTGAGAACCATCATGCCTCCTTTAGCTGATCAAAAAGGTTTTCAATCCTCATTAGAGGGTACTTGTTGTTCCTGGTCACCTGATTCAGGAGACGGTTGTCGACACATAGTCGTAAGCTCCCATCCGCCTTTTTGGTGAAAAAATCAGAGAAGACAAGGGAGAAACACTGGGTCTGATAAGTCCATTCCCCTTCAAGTCCTCCAGCTGTTCCCGTAGCTCACGAAGCTCGACGGGAGACATCCGATATGCTGGAGTAGATATCTGTGTTTTCCTGGGGTACATGTCATTGTAACAGACTACCTCTCTGCCAGAAGGCAGTCCTGGAACATCGTTAGGAAAATCATCTGCATACTAATCCACCATAACAGGAAGACTTATACTCCGCACATAAATGGCTCCGTGGATGAAACTAGCCAACTAATGTGTGATCGGATTCCCTCTCCTCTATGTGAGTTCATCCTGCACTAAAAATTCTCCCTTAACGCCGGTGAAGGTGAACCTGGTCCCATCCGTGCAGACACACTGCACCATTTTCCTAATACAGTCGATCTGAGCATGCACTGTAGATAACCATTCTATACCCAAGATGATGTCGTAAGGCCTCGACGCTGCTACAAGAAGATCCCAGTCGAAGCTCTCACCTCCTAGAGTAAGGTCACACTGTCGGCACCCGTGTGTAATCGTCGAGTCTACTCACATAGGAGTATTTAGCCAAAAGGATTGCACCAACAGCTCTGTCGGAATCTCTAAGATACGAACAAGGGCATCATCAATATTATAATGACTCTCACCTGTGTCTATAAGTACTGCAGAAAGGGTGGAGTAGACACAGATAGTATCTCAAATCATATCAGGTGTGCCGTGGTTGTATGCCTCGCCTGTCTAGAGCTGAACCCGTCTCTGTTCACAAGCTCCACGTGGTCGGGGTGGACCTCTTGTTGGTGGTGGAGGTAGATCCTCGATGTGTCATCCACCACTCGCTGCTCCTCCATCTCCTCAACCACATCCACCTGCTCCCGATGGACCACCACCGTCGAACCTCTACCTCTACCTGGGAGGTCCCTCTACAGTTTTCTGCTCATCTGCATGGCAGGTCGGGCAGTCATGAGCCCTGTGGCCTTTCCTGCCGCATGAATAACACTGTGTGCTCCTCGTAAGGCTAGCTCTGTTTTGTGTTCCTTACAAAACCGAACCTATATCCTAAGGATTCCCACCATATGGCCTGGTCCGCTTGGACAATTGCGTCAACTGTCTACTACCGGCTGTAGAGGACCCCACTACATGTCATCCTACGGTGGGTCTCGCCACTGGTGACTACTCACAGAGAAAACTCTCCACTAGAAGTGGTCGCTCCAGCACCCCCGCTTGCGTCAGGATGCTGAGGGGAATCGTCGAAGCCCTGATGTCATGCCTGAGTCCCTGCTCGAAGGTCCGGGACCTAAAGAACGGGTCCCGTACCATATCTGTGGGTAGTGTGAGAGGTCAGTAAACCTCACTGAGTACTGATCTACTGTCATGCTCCCCTAGTGCAGATGTAGTAACTCAGGAATCTTCACCGCATGAAGGGTGGCTAGAACAAACTGCGAGCGGAAGAGACTCTTGAAGTCCATCCATAGTAAAAATGCCCCGTCATGCACCTAGAGCATCAAGATCCACCATCTGCCTACTTCAGCATACAGGAGACTCGTGATAAGGATCACCATGAGGTCGGCTGGTGTCCCTACCAATCTAAAAACTCTGAAAACATCCTCCAGCCAATCCTTAGCTGCCTGTGAGTCCATCTCTCTGCGGATCCTAGGCAGCCACTATCGCTGGAACGCATGCAACGCACTCATGCGGCATGCACTCTCTGCTGCTAGGGCTGGTGGTATCGGTGGTCAAGCGGGTAGTGGTACTGCTGGTGCCTCCGCTGTGATGGGGCCCTACACCGAGGCCTTGTCGGTCAGTGGTCTACCATCTCGTATGTAACTCGGAACCCTAGCTGGATGCCTTTGTAGTGCCATCTTGAAATGAAACAGGTGTTCCATGGTCAAACAGTATACCTGGAGAGATGACTCAAATTAATCACAAAGAAAACATTTTAATGGAAACACACAGGCAATCAGTGCTTTCAAGCACTAAGTTAGAAATCAGAGGTCAGGGTCCTGGTGTATAGATACGGTAGCCACCGCACCAACATTGGACTTCCTGGACTGAAAACCACAGTCAATACTCTTAACACTATTGCTTCACAGAAAAGAATGATCAGAGTCTTGAGTTATGCGGTAGAACCGACTCCTCTGATACCAATTTTTCATGGCCCATCCTTGGGGCCCCTTCCCTGAATACCCCAAGAAAGTCTTCCATTGGCTAGGGGTTGGTGACTAGAACCAAAGGCAAAAATCCCAATACTGGGAAAGAATTTCCTTTATAAAAGTAAACAAGCACAACAGAGTATGCAACTACAGTAAGAACTAAGTAAAAATTTATACAATATAAGTATTAAAAGGAAAGGGGATGGAAATACAAGCCCAACAGTAAGTACAGTACAATTGAAAAGATTGTAAAACTATTGTGAAGTAAAACAACAACTATTGAGTCATCCTCTGGGAATCCCACATGAAAGGTGGGTACAGATGGCCTCCTCATCACCTCAGGTATGTCCATCCGCTCCGTGTACGTCTCTCCAAGTGGTCCACCTCCTCATATTGTCCAACTCTACAAGTCTCTACCTCGATCAATGATGTCCGTCGTCTACATTGAAATATAATGGAGTGTAGGCATATCCCATGCAGGGTTGAGTATACGATACTCATTAGGGACCCCGAGACCCCCAATGATCTCCCAGAATCCATGAAGGATAAACCACAGAAGAGAGATACATACATGAAATATCAACCAACCCTACATAGGTATATCCCATACATATACCTATGTTATCAATCATAGTTCTACTTCAACTCTCGAGCCCAAGAACAACCCAGTCCACACATGAATTAAAGTCAACCACATCGATGATAATGATTGAATGTCAAGACTCAGTTCACATAGGTACAAATCGTTCATATAGCAATAGATATGATCAGATGTAGTCACTGATTCATCTAAGCTATTATACCCAAACATGATACAAGACTAGATAAGCTGTCGGGCCCACACAGAATACAAGACAAGCTACTCTGTCGGACCCACACATGATACATATACAGAGGTCATCCTGCCAGACCCACACAAGATCCAAGAACAATAGTCATCGATGTCGAACCCACAGCGGATTCCAGTACATTAATCATCACTGTCAAACCCACGGAGGATTTTAGTACCGTAGTCATCACTGTCGAACCCACGGAGGATTCCAGTACAGTAGTCGTCGTTGTCGAACCCACAGAGGATTCCAGTACAGCAGTCGACGCAGTCCCAGCCAGCTCTAGGGTTCCCGCAAACAACATGCTTGTTTCTGAGAGGGTCCACTCCTGGACCACAGGGGTCGATACATCAACTATCATGAAGTCCAGAGTTCATGTATCCTGAAGTTCCACCTCATCAAAAGAAACCCAACATGACAGACGGTGCATCAATCGGACGCCCGGTCTGAGAGTTATTGGATTTTCCGTTCTAGGGGCCCGGTTGGAATTACGCTCGTTCCAAACCTGAAAATTTTGAAAATTTGTCCAAAACACATTTAGGGTATATCATAAGGACCACCTCATCGCAAGGGTCCCAGTACCATAGACGGTGCATCGTTTGGATGCATGTTTAAGAAGTAATTCACGTTTAATCAAAACGGGCACGGCCCGTCCCGGCGGGGCGCGACCCCCCGGTTTTGTGAAACGGCGGCGCCACCCCTCCTGCCTAGCTGGCTGTATCCATCCATTCTCCATCAGTGCGAGTGGCCTGAATGGGTGGGCCATTGTTCCTCTGCACACAACACCAGCGGGTGCCGCGACTCCCTTCAGCCAAGCTGGCAGGCGGCCGAATGGTTTGCCGCCGTAGGGGCCTGCAGAGCGCGGGCCGCAGTTCTCTGCCGCACGGCGCCAAAGGGGCGCCGCGGTTCTCCAGGCCGACCAGAAAAATATGGATGGTTCTTATTCGTATGAGCAGCCCAGTTGTGGTCCGCAATCTCCTCCGCCCACACAGCACCCGGTGTCGCGGTCCTTTAACGGGCTGGCGCGCTGCCACCGTTGCCGCCGCCACCTTTAGTCGTCATTGCCTCTTCCATCACCACCGCCATTGTGAACAAAAAAGAAGGATCAATGGGGGGGGGGGGTTGTTAGACCGTGTTCGTTCAGCCCGCACCCTACATGTTAGGCTATATTAGTTGGCCGAAGATATCCCAAACGATTCGACATGAAGAAGATAATTTATTAACTAAAAATTATTAAAAACCCCTACCTCGAATTCATGGTTCATTCGTCAATATTGCGGAAAATGGTGTCTCTCCATCAACATCGTAGGAAGAGTCGTTGTCATTGGAAACATTCCTCACGAGCAGTGTCTTCTCCCTTGAAGTGGTGGAAGAAGATGGTAGGAGAAGTTGTTTGACGTCCTTCGAGTCATGGTGCGTTTTCATGTTATTCGTCAAGAGAGTATGTCGTTATTCGTGGAAGAACACTCCCTTTCTAATTCTCCCAAATCTCTCCCAACACAACAAGTGAAAAAGCCAAAATAATAGCTTAGGATATTATTTTATTCTCACATGAATTTCAAAATTCAAACAAGTTAATTAATTAAAAAATTTTGGAGTTCAATTAATTAATTAATGGTGTTGTCATATTAATGAAAACAAGTAGGAGTTGGAGAGTTCAACATAAATATTGATGTTGTCAAATTAAATAAATATTAGTTAATATAGAGATGAAGAGTTAAATTCTCGTGTGGGCCCGACTACACATTATCCTCTCACGGGAGGTTATATGGGGTGTGGGCCCCACCCCAACTTCCCCTTTGGTGGAAATAACCACCTCTTAAATAAAATTTGACAATACAAAAATTTTCGCCAATTCTCTACAAATCCCCAAAATAAAACATCCACTCCCGACCAAATGCAACTATGGTAAAGGTATCCTTAAGTGAATACCAGCACTACGAGTTCATTGGTGCACTCAGATTTCAATTTCGAGCTGTGGTTTAAATGATAGAAAACCCCCTTGTACGTTTACTGATTGTACCTGAACAAAATATCATAAATTGATTCTGGGCACACCGGGTCTTGGAATCAGGTGCCCTCAGAAACTACGGACTCATAAAATTCCAAATATTTTAAGAAAACAATTTTCCTTGAAATTTACAGGTCTTTACATATACACAAAAAATATTAATATTCTCGAATGATTTGATAAAATTAATATTAATATTTTAATATCAATAAAAAATTTATATTATAATGACATAAATAATTATGTGTGATTATACTTATGTTAATATTATTTTATACTGAAAAAATTATTTAAAAAAAAATTTACTTTTCATACTCCATGAAATTATTTAATGTGACTAAATATACTGTAGTGAATATATGATAATTTTTACCATTGATATGTATATATATTAATAACATTTAAATTAGTAATTGTTGTAAAATAATATTAATAACAGATAAATTCTGAAAACATTATTATTTTATATAAGTTTTTGTCTTCATTTTTTGCAACTTAAGTCAAAATAAAAAATCTTCAATTTGAGGATTTAAATTCTATAAAATTTACATTGTTATATAATTCCAAATTTGATATTTAATATGGTCTATATTTTTCATATTCTACAAAAACAACTTTTCAAGTTGAATTGTGAATGTATCTAGTTGAAAAATTATATTGCTATTAGCAATTTTAATTTTAAACATATATTTGAAAAAAATTATATTTTTATAAAATATAATAATAAATTTTAAAATACCATGATGAATTTATAAACCACATATAATTTTTTACAAGTAGTGGTGTAATAAAAACTATTTGTTTTGTTCTTATATTAAAAATTCATATTTCTATCTTTTATGAATCCCCTATAACTAAATGGATTTCTTATTTTAAATACCCAATACCATATTAAGAAGTAAATAAATTTGGAGTTAGGTAAATAAATTATATTACTAGTATTATAGTTAGTTATAGTGATAATCGTAAAACGATTCTCCTTAATGTTTTATTTTGTTATGATTTCATAATTTTGATCTTATCAATTTAATTAATCACATAACAATAATGAATATAATACGTCTTCTAAACCTATATATATATATACTAATATTAATTAATTTATTAGAAATATTAAAAATGATTAGAAACACATAATTATGAAAACACAGTTTTTACACAAAATGATTCTTTGCTATATATTATAGGAATATATGTGATAGATAATAATATCATATATAAAATTGAATTAGATTAATTTTAACCACAGTTATCATTTTATAAATGATATTTATTTATTATTCTAGTCATTCTTGTTGTCATTTTCAAAGAGTTTCTAAAATTTCTCAAAATATTGAATGTTGATATTAATGAAACATATATAATTTATGAATTATTTTATTTCATTTAACTCGTTTATTTAAATCATTAGAATGTGTTTAACATGTGATTATTATATTGTATATTTTTTTTAAAAGTGATGAGTCAACTTGAATTGTTTTCTGATGTTTTAAAGGATGCTTTGTATTAACATTTAATTGAATAATTTAATAGAAATTTGGAGGAAGACAATTCTATAATGGTTATATTCATGTACCTTGAGTCATTTCATCACTATATTTTTGAATAATAAATTTTATTTCTAAAAAATAAGGGATATCTAAATAACATATGGTTCGTTGATCCAATTCTATAATGGTCATTTTGATTTCCAAAATGGTTATTTCTGTTTACATAATGGTGATTTAGACAAAATTTGAGGGTCATTTGAATTATGTACGGGTCATTTGTTAAAAATAATGGACATTGAAAATTTCATGAGTTTCATATAATTCATGAATGACCATTTATTTATCCAATATATTTGAAAAATCAAAATATTTTATATTTTAATAGTTCATCCAATATTAAAAATGAGAAATTGTAACATTTTTAAAAATGAAAAAACCCACACTATACTATCCTATTTTGATTCAAGATATGCGTAATAATAAATTCTAAGGTGTTATATTTAATATTGTTCTCTAGAAGATTAAAATATAATTCATAGATAAGTATAAATTTTGATATTAGATTTTATAATTCTATGGAATTTCATTTAATTTTATAAATTTTTTATAATGGATTGTTATTAAAAAGTAAGATAATTAGTATTTTTAGAAATTGTTCCAATGGAAAAAAGAACCAACCCACCTAATACGTTAGTTTGATTATTTGTGTGGATGAATGAATCTTTTCAATCCCTTGACATAAAATTCTTATATTAGAATATGAAATAAATTAACTAAACATAATTTATTCTATATAATTAAAAAATATAGTTATAAATAAATGAGTCATGTGAGAAAAAAAATATGTGAGATTGATATTAAATTGACTATAAAATCTATATACTAATAGATAATGTATTAGGAGAGTTCTAAGCAATAAAGACACTCTTTAAAATCAAATATATTATGTCATTCTATTGAGAGGATGATTATTGGTGATTAAATTGAATTGTGAAGGATAGAAAAATATAATTTCAATTATACTCATTATGAGTAAAATATCTTATGGGGTGGGAATATTTTATTATCCTTATTATATATTCATGAGGTGGAAGATCTTCATCTATTTTTTAGAACCATGAATCAACTTATGATATTTGTCAATTTTTTTTTGATACATTTATAACAAGAAGAGGAATGCTATGAATCATGTGAGATGCAGAGAAGAAAAAGGGTTTTTTTAGTAGCGGTAATAATTATGGGTTATATATACACCCATTTTAATAACATGTGATCTATAGTTAATAATTTATCACATAATATATTAACATATCACATCAAGAGTAGGTACCAACACATGGAATGATGTGTGAAAAAAATGTGGGCATATTTTGTTTAATACCCAATCGTATCTGGGTAAAGAGAAATGATAAATTTTATTTGATCATATTCTATTAGATAAATTTGGTTTTTTAATAATTAATATATAAATATTACATAATTTATTCAACCAACCATAATTTTTTGGGAAAATCATTCATATGGTACGTTTGACTAGCAATCCAATAATTATTTAATATATGTTGATGAAACCACTCTCTCTCTACCCTTATGATTTTTATGATTCATTCCAATAGCTATTATAAAATAAATTAGTTTTCATTTATCCATTCATGAATTCTTCCACACAAAACATGAATATTTTCCCTATGTGGTGAAAGTTCTTCATTTAATGATCTTATTTCCCATTATAATATGTTATCTCTCTAATAATAAAAATATAAATTTATTATCACATTATCTTTTTCAAAATAAATATAATATTAAATTTATCAATAGAAACATATAACGTATAGTTACCCCATCATCATAAACTACACCTTAAATAATATTTTCAAAATGTGGTTGTGATTAACACCTTCTCTATTAATATACTAAATACAAAGCATATGGATATTTTATACAATGAACATGGTTTTTCAATTATGAAATACTAAAAAACTATTAATAAATAAACCTTTTATAAATCAATTACCATAATATATTATATTAGTTAATGGTTATAAACATATTCATTCAGGTACCACTTCATATATAGCTTTATTACTTCCATTTGGATAGCTACTAACTTAATGTGAATGTACACATCTTTGAAAAGTCCAGTTGATTACATTCTGACCACTAATGAAACAATTTCAATTACATTAAATATTTGAAACTTTTATTTTGAATTACAAAAAAGAATCTATTTATTCTATATCACTCTTCAATGTTTATAAATGTGGTTCCTAATTAATTATTTGGTACCAATCACATTATAATGTCTTGTTTTGTTTGAAATGTCTCATGTTTTATTACTGTTAACATTTTTAATATCTCCATTCAAGGAATTCAACTATGATACCTTATTTTATAGTTCTTTGATGGGTGTTGATTATACCTATAATAATATTAAACTGTTCTCTATTATTCACATTATATATATATATATATATATATTAATTATTGAATATATATATTGAATAATGTTTATTGGATAATTTTTTTTACATCTTATTTGAGTTATATATTATTCCACCTCATCACTATGCCCATTCTCTGATTTGGCATAAGAATATTAAAATAATAGAGATTTAGATATTCTTAAAAATCAAAAAAATATTATCTTAATCTTTATTAACCCCTATTAATATTGAAATACTCTTACATCACATGTTTTAAATATTTTATTGAACCGTTTTCTAGAACATTTACAGTAATTAGATATTTATAGCCGTAGAATATTAATTTATATATTTTATCACTATAAAACTATTCATTTCTATATTTATAATGATTAAATAAATTCATTCTAAATACTCTAAAATGATTTAATCCAAGTTTCATATAATTAATGATTTTAAGTTGAATCCATTATTCTCTAAGATTGAGATATACATTATTTTTATTATACATTACTATAAATACAACCAATTGATAATATTGAAGAGAGATTCCATATTAATGTATATGAAAATAAATTTTTTATATTTTTTATAATGTGGGGATTGTACTAATATTTAATGTTATTGTTTTTTAAATAAATGTATTTTTTATTTTGAGATTGATGGGACCTATATCTCCCTCGAATTCATTAGTTAAGGATTTATATCTCAATATAAAATACTGGCAATCATGTATATATTATTGATTCGATATGGAGAATAATTGATTCCTAATTTCCATTTTTGAAACATGAATGTCGAGATATGTAATGAGAAAAAGTATTGTCCTAATCTATAATATGAAATAGGTGATATGTCTAAATATACTGTGTTGATGGTCTTAGAATTTAACCTTCACATATTAAATTAGTTTCAATTTTTATGATTGTTCCATACTTTAATTATATGAAATTATGGTTTTTACTGATTTTTTATGATTTATAACTCTAATGGGCTATGTTTTTTGGAAATGATAATGTTTTATTTTAATAATCATGTTTATAATCTATTCTAGGTTGGTTATAAAATACTTAATTCCTATTCAAGATCAAATACACTTATTATTCTCTTATTCATTCATATTATCACAGATTGATATCACTTATGTTTACCCTTGCAAGGGTTCTAAGCTCATCCTTTCTTATGTTTCATTCTCGTGTTATGAAGAATGGCCTAGGTAGGTTATGCTAAACATGATTACAATGTGAGAAGATCATCATGAGATAATTTTAGGATCATTATTGAAAAAAGAATATTGTATTTCAATTCTCCAAACACACTTAAAAATTATGATCTTCCTGGTAGTGTTTGTGTAATGTGTTGAATATTCATAAAAAATATGATATATATATATGGGAATCCTTATTTTTTTACAGGTGGGGTTGGAGTTATGATATAGTTAACCTTTGGAAACATGGGCAAAAATACATTATTTAGATACCTAGTGATATTTAAAAGTATATTTCTGGGAATAAATATAAGGATAAGTATGATTCTGAGTTAATATATAGGAAAATGTCATGTAATTTTGATAATGGATAGTGTGTGTAGTCTAATATTAATTATAACCATGTCTAGATACTAAAGGTGGATGTGGCTATACCATAGATGTACCTAGGCATATGAAATTAGGATGGATTTAAATAGAGAATGACCGTGTATTACCTATGTTAATCCAAATGTCTCATAGATTTAAAATATGGATTAATGATTTGGAAATCCTATGAGTAATGTTTCATGGTAATGTGGTTCCACACTATGATTTTTGTTCACACACTATGATATTTTGTTTTAGTCAATAGAGAACACTAGAAGGAACTAAATCAATGATAAAGAGATATAAAATGTGTTGATGAGAAACCAAATCAGATGATAAATGGTGTGAATGATATTTTGATTATTCCTAATCATTTATCATGATTTATGATCAACAACATTCACCTTATCCAACTATAAGATACACAAATGAAGATAGGGATGGACTTCTTTGAGAGTTTTGGTGGTGGAGAACACATAGGAAAGTAGATTCAATTTCCATTATGTGAATAATTTTTTAAGAAATACTCCATATTATGCCTAAGATGAATAATAATGATTTTATTTGTAGATAAGAATAGAATAGAGTAAGAAATGTCCGAGGAAAAATAAAATATTCAGTTAATGGAACAGATGTGAAAAATGGTTTCCCTAATGAATCTAAAATTGGTTTATATTGTAAATTTGGGGTGTAACGGATTTATTAAAATGAATTTACGTAGGGGATGATTAAGAATAGTTTCATAAATTTGGAGCATGTAAAGGTTTAGTTGTTGATGATGAAGATAATATAAATTACATATAAAGGTAAATAAATATTTTGGAATGTGATGATGAATTATATTTAATTGTTTAAGAATGATATTGAATTATTAAAGTATTTATGTGTTGGAAGTAATGAATTTTGAAATATATAACGATTTTTCTGTATATTTTTATCATTAAGGGTTATTAAAAATATGTTTAATATTGATGATAACTCAGATAAGTGATTTAACGTAAATGTGGTATTTCATGATGCACACATAATTAATGGAAACATACCCCATTATATATTCCTAATGATGAGATAGTGATGATGGGATAAAGATATGATTGGTATGGAAAAGATAAATTGGTTGGAAATGATTACTTTGGAAAAGATTAATTATTTGTTAAAATTTTTGTTTATTCTATCATAAATGATGTTTAATTTTTTAATTTAAGGAATATATCCAATAATATATGTTTTATTTGAGGAATAAAAAATAATGTATGTTTTCAATAATTTTTATAGTAAATTTGGTTACATTTATGATTTAAGAGAGTACATGATGATGTTATTCCCATTTTTTATTGGTAACAACAAGGTTTTTGTCCATACTATTTGTGGGAATAATGATATGTTAATTTTATAAATTTAGTTTCCTTTTTTATAATATTCTGGATTTTAATTATTTGGAATGATTAAAATGTTACCATTTTTAAAATTGATTTTTTGGAACATTGGATGAGAATGTCACTGGTAGGATGGCTTTGGAACACATTGAAATGCTGCTTGTAGGGGATCGGGCAGAGAATTGGTGGTGGAATGAATTGAAAAATGAGAAGGAGGTCTTCATTTGGAATATTGCCAGTAGGCTGGATGGAAGGAGCAATGAGAGTTATAAGGTTTTACTGTTTGGTGAGGAGGTGTGGGAAGTGGTTTGTAACATGTATCTGGAGAGTGCTTCGGGACCGGATAGTTTCCTGGGGGCCTTCTACGTTGA